>WAAD01002608.1:521414-535090 GCA_013389945.1 Fregata magnificens
ATACTGTGCAAATTATCCATGTATGACACAGACAAATTCTAGATGTAGTGAATTACCTTTAAGCTGTGTTTTAAACTCGCTATAAACATCTGTACTCAGACTGAACTTTTAAAGGCAAGACTCAAAGCCCACGGTACTAGTGCATTTTACCCCAAACAGAGGAAAATAGAGGAAAATAACAGTGAATACAGTACTTCTGTGTATAATATTATCCAGGTACTTTATATGAAAGATTCTAGACTACATTTTTCTTCCAGACTTTGCACAGTTAGTACAGGGATTACTACTGGTAACCTGCTAATTTAAGAACAACAGGGTAGCGTGTGCGATGGGCCATGCACTTTTGCCTATCAATAAAAATACTGTTTGTTTTCACAGCTATTTCTTTTTCTAAATTCATCCGTGTGTCTTCCAGGTTCCTCAGAGACTGTTCAGATTCCAGCAGTTTTTTCTTCAGAGATTCAATGGATTCCGTTAGTTCTTCAGCTTCACTGATCAACCTGAACAGAATTACATTAAGTAATGAAAAAAAAAGAGCAGAAGCCAGTTGGTGTTCAAAAAGACATATGAACTGTAATGGGAGTAAAGATCAGCAGCTATAGAATCATAATACTCAACAACAAAGGACCTCAGAGAGGTCCTACATACTTGGTCAAAAGCAGAGTTCACTTTCACAGCTTCTGTACAGAAGTCTCCCATGATTTCGGTAGCACCAAGAATGTCTTTTGCCACTAAGCACAGTGGAACTATCCACCCTCACCTTCTCCCACTCTGTAGGACACTTGTACTAAGAATTATAGGACAGAAATCGTTAGGTAAGTCACCCAGTTTGACTGGATCAGGATTTTGTTGACATCCGTTCACTGGTATAAAAATCAAGTATTAAAGATGATACTTGCACCAGAGATCAGAAAACAGTCTTTACTTTAAAAGCGTATAAGCTTTTAAAGAAGCAGCAGCACACCATTTTAAAAAAAGCAGCAAACCATTTTTAAAGCAGCACATCATTTCAACTGAAAGTCAGCGAGGGTTAGGTGCTTTACTGCAATCTGCCTGCAGAGAAGGCACATATTTACTTCCTGGGAAAACAAGATCCATGTGTGCTATGCAAACTGAGTAACTACAAACAGTATAAGCCTGGCAATTAAACACATGCCCGTTCAGCAAAGGACTTGCATGTGTCCTTAAATCCCATTAAATGCAATGTACATACTGAAAAGCTTGCACATGGATGGTCTGGTGAATCAGGACCTTAAATGAGTGTGCCTGAGATGGTATAAAGCATTTGGATTAACTATAACTTCTTCCTCACTGTATAAAGAACAGCATATTGGCTTTGAATGGTAGGCATCTTTCCTACAAGGATACTGTAAGCCTGCAAAAGCTGATTCCCCACTTTTCCTAAGGGTAGGAAAATGTGAAGGAGGAGAATCAATTACAAAGCTTATAACGAGATCAAAACTGACAAATGTGACACTTAGACCTTTAATTTGAAAGGATTTGTTGACCTCCAGTTTTAAAACGGATTATTACTGAAAATCAAATGCCACCAGCCTAATGCTTTGTAGTACTGAGGACTTGTCTCAGACTATGAATATGTGCAGCCCATTTACGTTCTCAGCACTTGAAGCATAATTCTTTCGGCACATAGTCCACCTTGTGGTGAACTTTTGCTAACAGCAAGAGGGCTGCAAATGATCCACATGGTGTCAGAATTTTTTGGATCATCTAAATCAAAAAAGAACCCACACAGTTCAGAGAAGAAAGCATAGAGACAAAAGGCAGAGTTGAGTCTATAGATTTTCTATTTGTCAATACATTAGGTTAAAATGATATTTTCCTCACAGTGATTTCAGTCAATTGAATTATTTCTGACTTATATCAGAATCAAACCTAGTAATAAAAGCTAAAGGATATGTGCTGCCAATAAAGAGTGCAAAAACTGTCTAACGTCACTTCTGGATAGAAGGGACACCTTGGATGACTTGCTTAATAGTGTTTACCTGAATTGTGCTTCATCCCTGCAGAGCTCTACGTTGGGCCTAAAAGACCTGTCATACAGCCGTGTTTGAGCAACTTTCATTGGGGCTTCTTTGTCTTTGATAGCTTGTTTGAGAGCAGCAATGTTAGCTTCTTGATCTCCAATCTCCTTAAGGATCTAAAGAGGATACCCAAGAAAAAGAACTGTTTAAGAAAAGACACGCTGTCTCTGTGCATGCTATATATCTGTTCATGGTCCTAGTGAATCAGTTATAGTTTTGACCTCCTATTTGGCCAGAATATAGAAGAAATAGAAGTACAAAGGCGGTTTTGACCTCTTTATTTCTACTACTACACTGAGAATCTGATCTTCGGTTTAAAAAGAAGCAGAAAATATTCTGCAGCCTGTTCAAAAACTCTTCCATGTCTCCTGACAACACATCCCACCTCCATGAATTGCTTTTAACTGTAAATTTGTAACTGTAAATTATCCAAGAAAAATTCAAGTTATTTTGAATGAGATTGAGAACTGCTGTTCAGTTTGGAAAGGCATGGATCTCTGGCATTAGTGAAGAAAACAGAAAAGACAGGAATTTCTGAATCCCTTCTCCCTCATAACCACTGACACACATGGCTAGCTGTCATTACCCAATAGTGCTAAGGAATGACTATTTTTTCCACACTTACCAATGGCCTAACACAGAAGCAGCAGCTGCTCCACACTGGAGAAGGGGCAGAGGCTGAAGACACCTCTTGTCACTTGCCAGGACCTGCTGCTGCTGATACTACTTCAGCACAGCATGTCTTTCATTGCATAAAAGTGATAACCAGGCTAGCCTGGGAATCCTGGCCCAAAGATCAGCTCCTTGATCACACAGTTTTAGGTTTTAGTTCAGCAAGACATGGAAGAAAGTGTTTAATTTTCTTCATATTTAAGTCCATCTCTTCTTTAGAGAAGCACAACAGATGATAGCAGAAGAAGCTGAATTGGAGCCACAATCCAGCTCTGAAGACTCTTAGCAGATGCTAAGCTGACATAAAATAGTGTTTGATACCTGACATGGACTAAGACCTTTTTTTTCTAGAGGATAAATCTACTGTGATCTTCTCAAAAGCGACTATCAGGCCTGTAGCCAGCATTCAAAAAATAACACTTACTTTTTTCAAATGATGCTCTAGTTTTTGTTTTGTATCGTCCAGCTCCTCACAGCGTTTGGCAAAAGCCTCGTTAACAGCAGCACATTGCATCCTCAGGTCCTTAGATACGTCATGAAGAATATTGTCAATCAAGGCACGAAGATTGATGGAAGCCAGTTTTTCTCGTTCTGCCCTGTAGATGTTGTCATGACTGAACTTGGCCCATGTCTCCGGTGTTGAGGCACTGGAAGAAGATGTGGATGGTATACAAATAGGAGCCTTGCTCTTTTGTTCAAGTTGCACTTAAGACGACAATCTGAAGCTGGTTCTCTCCCTGCAAAAGTGTTGTCAACCTCTACTTGTTTTTGCTGTTGCATGCAGTCTACACTTACCTTGAAGGAAGAAGACTAATCCTTTATAAAATTAATAAACTCTCATTCATCTTGTGGCTTCTGAGGGGAGCAATACATGACACAAAATCATCCAAAGTTCTTCCATCTTTAGCTAATACTACTAAGGCAAAAAAGGTATACACATACTTTTTTGTGCAAGCACAAGCAGTTAAGTCACCAGCAAATAAACACATGAATATATTCAAGCTTTACACTCTGTGTCTACTTTGGAACAAAAAGAAACAAGATCTCTGGTTATACTTTGCCATGTTGAGCAGCAGAAGGAACTACATAGCACTTGGGACACTGTATCATACGAACACTGCCTGAAAGGGGAGGGAGAAGCAGCAAGATTTATTGTAATAGTAATCCTCTCTGTGTACAAGAAACAGCACTTGCCTTTCTCAAAAGAATGGCATGCCTGCAGATGTCAAACGGTAAGTCTCAATAGGATTTAGATCAACCTTTAAAAGTATAAAGCCGATTATTTCCAAGAAAAACTTCTACAAACTCAATTTGCATATAGTGAACCAACTTTGCCATCAGTGGTATGCTGTGCTGAGATGGTAGCACCACCTTTACTATCCATGTAGCTATTTTAAAGCTATGGCATTGTATGTCCAAAGAAGCAGCAATCACACCCTTAATTCAGACCAGCATCACAGCTTTCACTGACAGAAAGGATGTATTGTATCTCACCAGGGTTATTTGTGGAGGATAATGACAGTAACTACTCACCTCTCTTCAAACTTCACTGAAGTAGGGTGGAACTGGATGTTGGTGCTCTGGTTACTGTATCGTCCACATTTGTCATCAATGTTGTATGTTTCAACTTTGTCTGACCAGTCCATTTCACAAACCTCTTTGTGATCTCGATTTAATCTGAAAAGTCATTATTATCACACACTGTTAGTGGAAAACAATACAATTAACAAAACTATCACAGACATTTGTGAAGCTAGGGTCTGAGCCTTTGTCTTTCAAAGAGCAATGAGAACATAAACTTTCCTTTTTGTCTTGAAAATCCTAACCAAACTCTCTCTCCCATAACTATCTGCTAGATGAACAGTAAGCCTGATGTGTTAACCACTACCCTAGACCTTCAGTACTGTTCTGTGCCTGTGAAGGCTTAGAGCTCTAACAGCCTGAGATGAAAGAGTTGTTGGACTTTGGATTTTATGTAATAATCCTAAAACACAGAGGATTTTTTCAACAGTGGCGACAGCTGCAGTTATTATGGGGAGAACAGGTAGGGGGTTTGCCCAACAGAACACTCTTCCCATGACAAGACATCAGGTAGTGCTAGTGGAAGACCCATCCTCCTCTTTTGCTAGTATAGTGAGCGTGACTCAAATTTAAGACCTCCATAAAGTGACCCTATATCATTCTCTGAGCTCTCCTATCTAGCCTTTCAAAGACTGTAGCATGCAGACAGTGTAATTTGGCCTTGGAAGATATAAGTACAATGATATTCAGAATTAAAACTGCTGCTTTGTTGACAATCAAATGATTCACACGTCACCCAATTAATTAGAATTACTTCAGTTTACGAAAGACAGTGGGTCTTTATCAACTGTTAACACCAGATGTCACTCTCACCTAAGGAATTAAAAAGACTCTGCTGGCCAATGATACTGAACAATGGTACTAAATGGTACTAAAACAATCTTAAAACGATTATAAAAAGCGAAGCCTAAGCTCAGTAGACTCCTCTCATACTCTAACTGATGTAACAGAACTACTTTAAATTATTTTGCATTTATAGACATTCTTTCTAAAAACAATATTTCATTTTATCTGGTAGTATAGCACAAATTGGAGCAGATTAAAAAATTTTGAAAACTAAAATATCATGGTTTCCAGCAGTTAACTCCTTCATATTGATGCACTTAGGATTCAGGTAACATCTTTCCAAAGGGCTTGTTATAAATTAAAAGCAAATATTCCTTTTGAAATGCAATGAACATCCATTCTGATACAGAAGGTAGAGCGAAGCTTCATGTTTTAAGTTCATACTGACATCTGGCGGCAAAGAACTTATCTTGAAAAGGTCCTTTGATCAGATAAATTATTTTAAAAGAGCCTATACTGCAAATATATCACAAGGTGCACAAGGTAGTGTGATATCCAGCTAATACTTTTATTGCACTTAAGTTTAGTGTTGAAAATCAGAGAACTGAATACACATACTGGACACCAGGACTGAAAATCTAAAGCACGGCTTTAGGGCATGGCTCTTCCCTTACCTTACCTTACTTGAAAACCCTTAAGTTTCATCACTGAGTACCTCTTTTCAGGTTTAAATGGAATTCACACGGCTCATAAGCCTAGCATTGCTATTTATCCAATTTATCCAGTTATCCACTGGGCATTGTACCCCTATATGCCAGGAATTATTTGGCTATTTAAATTAGCTGCTAAGGTATCGTAAAAAATGTCTTACCGCATCTGGTTACTAGCTTGCATCAAAGTTCTTTTCAAAAGCTCCTGGATATTTCTGATAAGTTCAGCTTCCTAGATAAAAACATTGAGACTTCTGTCATATCCAGAGCAGTACATACTATCCTGCAGAGCAATTTGATTTCAATGGTTGTGGATAAATACTTAAATCTTCCGCTCATTACCCACTCTTACCCTATTATAGCAAGACATGATTTTCCGAGGAGTTAGCAGACACTGTGGTAACTCAGCTATAAGTCTAAGGTGGCAGCAATACTTGGAGCACTTCTAAAGCCTGGGGATTCATTATTTCCGTATTGCATGTGTATTCTGTGAAAAAGTCTACATTCTATCAGATGAAACAGAATAACTGAATTACTTGCACAGCCTTGAAGTAGGGAAAAATAAGACAACAGCATCATGCTCAGCAGGAGACCAGAGTCACTGCCCTGCACAAACACAAGGTGCTACTCTAAAACTGAGCAGGACACCGTCTGCCCTGCAAGCACAAACTCGCATGTCAGAGGCTGCTGCCTTGCACAGGGATGTGATACAGCAGATCAGCTTCTCTGGCAAGACACCGGATTCCAGAACCTGCTGAGTCCTTGCAGATACCTTCAGAGCCCACTGCCTCGTTCTGTAGTAAGCGTTTTGTCTGTATGCAAGGCAGAGGCTTCCCATCAGATTCCTGCAGACCTCCAAAAATAGAGTTTGTCTGACGTATGGTGATAAGGTGCTATTTAACACAAAGGAGTGCCCGTATCATAATCTTCTGTTGGCCTGCCTCCTTTGAATGCTTTCTGTTAACTAAAAATAGAAGTTACTACTCTATGATTTAAACAGCTATTGTCTGCTTCAGCAGGTGTAGGAAAGCTGTGGCAATACAAACCCAATGACACTTACAGTTTTAATTTTTTTATTAGATCTATTTATTCTAGAGCTCATTTTGCCTCTGGTGAGGGACAGTATCGAGGACTGCAGAATTACCTCAAATATGCAGTGTTTTTTGAGGGGTTAATTTCCTCTGAGTTGCAAGACAGTGACTGCTCAAAGTGACGAAGCTTTGCCTCACCTTCATGATGCATCTGATCTCTGAAGTTTCAGCTCGAGCTGGTTTTAGCAGGAATGTTCAACACAAACATGATCAAACCCCAAAAGACCATGCTTTCTAATAATCTCTTGTTGAACAAAAAGTACCTGGTGCTCATTTTTGACTGCAGTAACGCTGCTGTAGGGATTAACTATCAATGTTCTAGGAAGTGACTTCACTGACCTGGTGATTACATATTATTATATAAAAGTCAGTCCAGCAAGCACTTCATTTTTTATTATTTAAAGGAATTTAATATTTGAGGCTCAGATATTAAAAAGAGCTTTTGTATATGAAAAACTCCTAATTAATTTTGCTGTTTTACATCAATGACAGTCATCCGATGACAGCTAAGGGAGTATATACTTACTAATGAACTTTATTCCCAGAACACTGCTGGCACATGCTGATCCTTGTGCTGGTTTTGACAAATAAATGAGTGCGTATGTCCCTGCAGTGTCAGTTTCTCCATCAAAAGAAACCAACAGGGACCATAAAAAAGATCATTTTATTCTAAATGGAAAAGGACAATCATAATCGGAAAGAAAACATTTTTAAGGCTCTAAAAGAGCACGATTAAAATAAATACACAGCCGAAGGTATCATTTTACAAACGGTGAGAACGCTAAAACTCACTTTCTGCAGAGAGGAAGTATTACAATGGCTGAGTTGTCAAAGTAAAAATACAAAAGGATTTTAAAGGGTTAGAAAGATCCAGCACTCAAAATTACATTTATAGTAATTGATATTATTTTGTGTTGGGTAGTCAGTCTCCATGTAAATAAAGAGACAACCAGTTTCCTGTGAGTAACGTGCACAATTTTAAATGAGAAAAGCCTTCCTTTAGCAATTAATCTCACATGGAAAGAGTGAAATAATGCAAAAATAAAGAATTCCCTTGTTGAATGACCTAAAAGAAAATTTAAAAATGGATTCCCTGTTGAGGAGATATGCATTTACATATGACATTTAAAACTGAAGATACAGTTCTCATAATTAATGGCAGTCTAAGACTAGTTAGAGTGAATAAGCAGGCGTAAATGACAATGAATTTTCAATGCTTATCTACTAAATGATTTTTCTTAACTTTTAAAACAGTTAAAAAGTCAGATCGTATGGCTGGGAGGAGCTGTGGCACTAGGTTGAAGATGAAGATCCTTTGATCTAGGTCCCTCAGTCCTGGCTGTACTGTTAGGCATGGCGGTACAATCCAGCCTGCTGCCCACCCATAGCTGTGGCTGGCTCGTGGGATCGACGTGGGAGAAGGGCCACACCGCATGACTACCTGCCGAGCTGGGAATCTCATACATCATGTGCAGGACTGGTAAAATGCCACGTCTGCTCCTTCACATTTTCTTTGCGCCGTAAATTCCATCAACAACCATGGCAGAGAGACCTGCAGCCAGGAGCACAGCTCTTCTGGACTTTGTGATTTCAGCCATAAAAATGTGGGTGATTCCACATTAAAATCCTGGGGGCAGATCTCGGTTTTAGCAAGTGGCAGAACAGATGACCTTTACGTAGTGTGTGCATGGAATTGTGTTGGCAATTCATTTGAAAGCCCAGTCTGCATTAAGAGAGGAAAAGCATCTGAAAGAGTTTTAGTAGCCAGCAGCATCTCTGGTTCAGAGGACAACATTAACTGAAATTTGCATTTCTTCAGTTCATGAGAGGACTTGGTGGATGAAATGTCTTTTTTTGTCCTTATTTTTCCAATATATGTCTTCATGTGCTGTCTGTTAAAGTGAAATACTGTCAAATCTGATCTTGGCTTCTTTTCAGCTGTCTTCTCCACAGTTAATACTAATAATAAACCTCTGTTGTTATAAAGGGTCGTCAATTAACAGGGAGAGAACACTTCATAGTTTAGCGTGCCATTTATTTTATTACAGTATTTAAAGTTTATGATGCAAAAGTTGGATTTTCCTCAAATCTAGTGATAAAACCATCCCAGTTCATGACTTTGTAAGTGTCTAATTAATGGCGCAAAGAAAACGTTTAAGAGCAGATGTTTGTGCCTTCCACGAATTTGCAAATTCAGGTTTTTTGCAGCCTGTCTTTTTACATCAGTGACTTGCAGATGTCAGCAATGTCTAAATACAGCACCCAGGGCCAGAATGACACAGTGAGAGAGCAGCTAAGAGGAACTGGCAGAACCCCATGAGAGAGGCTGTGCAGTTGCTCTTGATTACAAATCTAGTTGCATCCATCCATCAGTAACAACATGACACCAGATGTCCCACACATTAGCACAGCAAATAAAAGCAAGGTACCTTAAAGATCTCACTAGATTTAGACCCCCAAACAGCATGTCATGGGAAGACTGTTATTCATTGCAGCTGGGAGTGAGAGCAGGTAACAGTCTTCAAAATCTCAGCTCTGTGACTGGCCTTTTTCCTACTGGTCTCCAAGAGTCATTTCAAAATCCACGATTTGCAGATGTTGAAAATAAGCACTGCACTCTTAACCGAGTTGTCTATGCACAGGACTGCCCTATTGCACGCTGGTTCACTCGGCAAAGCTACAGATCAGAGTGTTTGGAAATGCTATTTTGTTGTTTTTCCTTGCCCCACTATTGCAGTTAGCAGGAATACATACATATGTATCCTTTCTCCACTTTTTTAAACTTTAATTTTACACAGTTGACAGGATCTTGGCTAATGCCTTTGTCTTCAGCATCAGGGAATAGCTGGGGCTGACTTCATTGTTGAAGCAAACACACAACAAATCAACACTCTGAGTCTAGGGTAAAAAAATGGCATAAATGGAAGTACATCCATTTATTCCACAGTCATATCTGGCACTCATGCATTCATGCAACTGAATGAGTCTGGACACTGGACATGTGGAAGTAACCTTGAAATGCAGTATATATGCAGCTGAAACATGATTTACTGACAGTATACCACCACGTGGCAAATCCTTTGCTAGGGCTTACATTTTCAATATTAAATGCGTGCACATAAACATACTAAACTGTCATTAAACTGATGCAAAGGGGATTCAGAGGAGACGTCATATGGGTTATGAAAGTCAAAAACCTCATACAAAACAGATGCATGTACTGCTTTTTCTGAATTCAGCTATTTCCAATGCAGCAGCACAAAGAAAGAAAATTATTCTACTTGAGAGATTTTATCTTCTTTTTAGTCATCAAAGATCCTTCTTTATTGGAAAAACAATTGTGTCCTTCAGCTTCCTTTTCTTAACCAGAACTGCATTAAGACAAGATTAATATGCTGTTAAGTGGAGTCAATGAACTTCTGAGTAACAGCTGATTTTACTATGCATGTGAGGAGCTTTCACTTAAATACCCTCATCCCTCATTCCAGCAGTGGCTATTTGGTGGTGGTATGTATCACAATAGGTGATCTAAATATGACTCCGTGCTGCAAAGCAAATAGGACAGATGAGCTGGAACCAAAACTCCTTAAAAGAAATAGATGGTGTGCCAAAAAATAGGAAAACCCCAAATCTTATCTGGATGCATAAAACCTTCATCAGAGATACTTCTGTTTTCTTTGTGAGTCATCTGAAACGATTCCTACTGAACAGATAATGAAAGTGCAATTACATGCAGAGATGGAAAACTGCTTGTATATGTGCATTTGATGTTGTCCCTTTAAATGTCATCTGTCAAGGGGCTGCTGAAAGGTGGTTATCTCGGCAGGATGCTCTGGGAACCGGGAAATGTTCTTCATTGCTGCAGAAAGCTGAAAGCAGGAACAAAACCTACGTCCTATGAAAAGCTTTCCCATGACTATGTGAAAGGTAGTCCCTTGTCCAGACACGCTCTTCCCCGAGTTGCAGATTCCCCCATGCACCTGGCCACAGGAGCTGGCAGGAACACGGCAAAGACACCAGAGAATGACGCCAGCACAAGCCTGGGCTGCTAGTAGGAGAGGAAGAATTTCCAGGGAAGGAAAATGCCCTAGAATATCAATTAACTGTGTAATTAAAACTGCAAGGAAAAGAATGTCTGTTTCCTAACACAGCTGACTTCTGGAAACTATTTCTTCTTTTTCTCAGTTTTTGCATGGGAAGAGAATAAATTACTCCTGATTTCCCTTGCATTACCATTTCTTAAGAGAGTTAAGATTAGAAAGCACTGGGCAAGTAAGCAACATTCAGAAAAAGTATGTCAGTACTTTAGTGATAAAATTTGCATAACTCCTCCAAATAAGCAAAGGTTGTAATACAGAGCTACCAGTGAACTGGGCCATTAACTTGGAAATCTGCACAGTGAACAGTCAGAATTCATGGAAGAGCAGCTCTAAGTGTCAAGAATTATTAGTCAGTTTTGGAGAGAGTAAGAAATACAAGGTACCATCTGATTTCTTGCCGTGAAAGAGGTATAGAGTACGCCTGCAGCTTAAAGAGCTGGCAAAGCCACAGAGGGCACATTTTAACATCTATTTGCAAACATTTGTGCCATAAAATCTACTCCTCTGTGAAAATGGGAAGGATTTCCTCTGATATTATGTACTCCTCTTCCTTCTGCACTGCAAAGGTCATTGGCATGGCAACAAAATCTTCATTTCTCAAGAGTCCATCTGGTGCTGGTATACACGCCTCATCTGAACTCACATCATTCTTTTTTGATGACATCCTACTTGGCTGTTGGCGGTCTGCCGTCACAAGCACACAGTCACAATTTCAGGTGAAGAATTAGCAGCAGCAGCAGCAGATGGACTTCTGAGCAATGAACAAACTATTCTCTGAGATCAGGAGGAAAGAAATACAGGAGAGAAATCCTGCCAGCAAATGATTTTTCTTGGCAAATCTTACATTTCACGATTTCTCTAAAACATCAGCAGCTGATGAAAAGAATTTCTTTTTTGTAATCTGAACTTTGTAACAATTCACACACTGAAATATCCTATACACTAACTTTCACATGTTTATATTTTTGACTGGAACAACCTCTTAAATATTGATTGCAATTCAGCAATTTTACACAATTCCTATATAAAATATTGCTAAATACTACCATGCCATCAACTATGTAAGTCCCTTCAATATTTTCCTAACAACAAATATTAATCATCTGGTTTAATCAGTAACTCATCATGAATCAACTTTCACAGTATATTGGAGGCTGCAGGCAAATAATCATTAATTTATTTGTGGGACACTACAATATATATCATTCCAGAATGAAAAATGACCCAGAATCTGTTCTCTGTAACATTTGCAGCCACAATAATTACATCAGCTTTGAAGGCAATCTAGATGCAGCATTGGATCTCAGTGACAAAGTGTCAGCTGGAGTAAAGAGTCCTCTATGGGAGGAAAAGGATCAAGCAAATTTCAGGGGAGTCTCAGGTTTGTTGAAGTCACACTGTCAGAAACACCATCTGTCTGTGGTCCCCCACTTGCCTGGAGCTATCATCTCATGCAGGTGTCACACGACTACATCGTACTGTTCATTGTGCTGTCCTGCAGGACGTTTAAAATGATGGTTTGCGTTGAGACACTGTAGTACAGTGTTGGATCACCACCTCGTCATGAACCTTGGCAAGACTACAGCATCAGACTCAGTAGTAAAAGGTAATGGCACAGACTGCCAGATTTGGACAGCTTGAGTATGGAAACAGGAAAGGAGCGTTTCACTGGTCCTGCTTATTGCTAATTGCTTATTAGTCTGCTTATTGGGTACTGCATTTTAAAGTGTAACCTGCAGAGATGAGGGGACTTTAAGGCAAGAGGAGGCTGGAAGAAGGTTAATGCCAGAATAGGATGCCATCTTGGTTCAGGAAACCTCTGGTTTGATTTTGTTTGGATCTGGTCTGAGACGGGGGGGATCTGGTCTCCTTTAGTCACACTCATGTGATTTTAGATATTTTTTAAACAGAGGAAGGATTTTAAACAATGCTTCTTAAACCTAGGAGCGACAGACAGAGTCCAGGCTGCCAGGAAGGGGCACTAGGCCTCTGTGCATTGCCAGAAGATACCTTCACGAGCTGCAGCTACCACCTACTGACCAAGCTGTTCACCATTTTACAGACCAGCCTAGCACGAAGAGAGGGCTGCCAAGAACACTTAACATCCTCAGCTCCTGCTCACCTTCAGCAACTCTCTCTCCACCTGATCACTGACCAGGTCCGGGGGTTGCCTCCTCTCCCGACACTGCAGGTTATCGGTGGCAATGGCATAGGGCACCTCGGTGGCATCGAGCGCCCTTTCCAGCTGCAGCTTCTGGGCTGCCAGCAGGCTGGTTTCGGCATCGAGGTCCTCAATCTCCTTCTGGAGCTCGGCCTTCCAGAAGTGTATGTCCTGCAGGCGCTGGCCCAGGGTGGCCGTGGAGTCCTGCTGGGCGTGCTGAGCGGTGGCAGCGGCATGTTCGGCCAGCTCCTTGGCCTCGGCCCGGCCGCGCTCGGCCCGCTCGCAGCCGACGAAGGCCTCGTGGTACAGATCAGAGTTCCTCTGGTGCCACTCGGGGAGCAGGTACTTGGCGGTGCGGAAGCCAGCCGTGGCCAGGCCGCTGGAGGAGTCGGGCCCCGTGTTCAGAGCCACCTCGCACACCTTCATGGGCAGGTCGGAGGCGGGAACCGCCTGCGGCGCCGGCTCCTTGGTCAGCAGGGCCCTGGCCTGCGCCATGGCCCCGGGGCCTCCCGCCGCGCAGGCCCTGCCTCCCC
>WAAD01002608.1:535155-668595 GCA_013389945.1 Fregata magnificens
TCATGGCGGCGCGGGGGGCCTCGGGGCACGGGCCGCCGCCGCCCTCGGGGCTTGGGGCGGGAGGATTCCCCGACACAGGCCTTGGTGCCTGTTGTAACGCTTGTAATTCGCACGTGCGACTGTCTTGGTGAGAACAGAGATACGCTGAAATCTCTACATTGCGTTCTGGCTCCCCGTGGTGTCGAGGAACTTCTCTTTTCCAGCCGCCGCATGTGCGCAATAACGCTTTTTCCTCTTTGTTTTGGGAATACAAGAGGATCCTGACAGGACTTCAGCCCGGTTCCTGCCCGGCAAGCGGTGGAGGCGAGGTGGAGGCGCTGCGTGCCCCTCCGTGCGTGCCCGAGGCCCAGAGAGCCCCTCGGGCGGTGGCCAAGGCCCTGGGGAGGCCCCGGGGCCCTCTGGGGGGTTTAGGCCATTCAATTTAATACGTTTTTGCATCTCACTCCATTCTTATACCCGAATGTTCATTCTTAAGACAATTTGTGTGTCTCTGGCCTCATCACGGACCAGGTGCTTGTGAAATCCAGCTGCTGCGGCATCCCCTGTTTAATTTTCGCTTGGAGAGAAAAAAGGCAGCTTATGCTTGAACTGTATTAAATTTTGGGGGGTTGCCATCACTGTGCAACACGGAAAAGAAATGAGAGGAGAGGCTGCGAGGCGAGAGGCGTCTCTTCAGAGCACTTGGAGGGAAGGTGCTGGAGAGCACGGTGACAATAGAGGGCACTCTCGTCCTTGCACTGCGACAGATCCTCTGTCTTCAATGTCATTTTGATTTACAACATAAAAAGGAAGAAAAAGCCATGTGCACTGCAGCCCGCCTAGTGTCATCCAGGCTAATCGGCTCCTTGGGTGTTGAGGAGAGCGATGCCTGAACTGCATCGAGGTGTGCACAGCAGATAACACACACACACCGTGGGCGTGGAGTAATGACTCCCCGGCTGCAGAGAGGTGCCCTTTGCACCGCACAAACTTCTGCAGAAGACGCTTTGCTTTATGAGGTTGCTCTAAATCCACAGAAAGTCAATGGCCATTTTTCCTATGGGGTCTTGCACTCTTTAGAAAGATCAAGTGGTTGTCCATGAGAGAGAGCCTGCATTTGAAAGATGCACCGGCTGCAAGGTGCTGCCTGCCAGCCCTGTGCCGGAGCTGGCAGCGCATGCCCAGTAAAGGTTCCCTTCTACAGAGGCAGCATTGAAAAAGGACATTCAATCCCAGCAGAGATACGAAATCCTTCATCTTCCCTTTTGCAAATATTATAATATAATTGGCCTTCCAGTTAAACAGCAGCAGTCAATGATCACTTTGCGCTGCTGAAGTCACTGCTTTCCCTTTGCACTTCATTTCTGTTTCTGTCCTTTTTCATGCATCTTTCCTCTAACTGTCCTATCTGTTCCTTTCTTGACGTTACCCCTAGCCTGTACCCTTCTTTCTCTTTCCTCTGCTTGTGGCCTTCTCTGCATGATGATCTATGCAAATTTTGCATTTTAAAAGTACAATAAGTCTACAGGAAAAGCCCTGCTGAGCTATTCAGAGTGAAAGTCCTTGGTATGGAAAATACGTTTTTTGAAAGTAAGGGCAGCAACAATTTGCTATTAAGTAGCATTTTTCTCGGAAGGTTTCAGAAGAGCTTTTATTAGTGGCATCTTATCACAGCCCATTCAGTGTCCCCCAGGCAGTTTTGAAGGTGGGTCAGTTAGGGCCATGATGGGACGTGGCTGGGGTTGCAAACTTAGCAGCAAGCTGGGCTGAGTCCCAGGCCCTAAATGTGACTAGTAAATTATAATCTTCTCCAACAGGGAAACACTGCACACACACACACACAAAAAAGTAAATTCTTCCTGACCCAGTGCAAGGATTACTTCAATGAGCAGTTTTATGGTTGTTATCCCAACTGGTCAATGTTTCCAAGGACCAGACAGATTTTGGAGACTATTTTCATCAAGCTGGTTTTTTTGTCAGTCTAAGCCTGCTTTCAAGTGTTCACAGATGCATCACGTCCTAACAGGCTGCATATCACATTGTTGCAAGAAATAAAAGCAAAACCTATTGGCACCTGGAAGATTCAGGAGTTCCCTTCATTATCCAGGGCAGACCCAGGGACCCTGTGTTTCAAAGCCATTCTGACAGGCAAGTGATTTAATATGCTACTGTAACATATAAATTATTAACAGCTATTCAAGATGTTCCCAGAGCACAAGATGACAAAACATACTGGAAGAAAAGAACAGAAATGTTTTTCAGCTCAAATCTTTTGACATGCAATAGATTAAGATTTCTCATGGCTAGAACCCTTTTTACAGGAAACTGGTTCCCCTTGCCACAGCAAATGCTCCTGTTTATGTCAGGTGCCCTGTGAGCTTTTTTGCTTGCTGCTGCTGCTGCTGCTTCTTTTTGCCTTCTTTCTTTCATTTGATTTTTTAAATTAGCATGAGTGGCCAAGGCAATGTTGTCACCTGGATCCAGTCTTCGTGTTTGCACCTAATTCCTTCCACGCTGCTGTCTGTAGGACAGACTGCAAACTGCTCAGTGTAGTAATATAGGTCTTGTGCATGGAGAAGGGAAAGGTTTCCTCTCACACCCCAGCAGCTGGGAGGTTCATGTCTTGCCCACAGCACAGAAGTACTGGAAACAGTTTCTCCAAAGAAGCTCTGGGTCCTTTAACGTATTCCCTCTCCTTGTAAAGGCAATCTAAAGCTTGAAAATGTGACCCACTTCTATCCAAATACCCCTCCAAGCAGAGGCCAACACATGATATAGTATTCTGAAAATTTGCTTTGGGGGCTACCCACGGGGACTTGCTGAAGGGAGGAACCCAACTTACTTTGTTGTTCTAAGCTTAACAAAATCTCAGCACAAAGCAGCTCTATCATGGCCAGTTTCTTGGAATTAATAAGCATAATTACTAGTTAAATGCTGTCCCATCAGCAGAGAAATCAGAAACAAGACCAACAAGACCACTTGCCATATATTTTCTTGGAAGAAGGAGCTTTGTTCTCATGTTTAATGTAGGGAAACCTTGCTAAGAATGGAGAGCACATCATAAACCTTCTATAGTTGGCCAGGTATAAAGAGATCTACTGCAAACAGGCTACAGACTGATCACCTGGCATAAATACAATTTACTCCCCTTCCCCTCCCAGCTCTGTCCCATTTTCCATGGAGAAAATATTTGGATGTGCTGGCTGGCAGGGAGATGTGGTGCCTCTGCATCAAAAGCAGTGCAGTCACTTTTCATATTTCCATTGCGAAGTGCCAAAAGATGTTTCCTCTACTACCGTAGTGGGGTGGGCAAAGAGAGCTGGACCACTTTTCTGGGCGGCTGGACTGGCTGCTAGGCTTTGAAGTGCTCACTGCTAACAAATAATCAGCCATGCACAAAGGCAAGCAATCAGTCACACAGTCAGGAAATACCATCTAGCATTTAACTGTAATTCAGCATTTTGCAATGAAGGAAAAAAAAACATAGCTGAAATGGAGTGGTAGTACATTAAAGTTTATATGGTACATTAGAGGGGCATTGGCCTGAGCTGTCCATTCTCAGGACAGACTTGCTTCAAAAATTGATCTCCCTTTTTTTGTTCACAATGGACATTCTCATGATGAATTGTCTGCGAAGCAGCCAGGGGTTGCTTTCACTGCATTTCGGATCCCAGACCCCAGTCCTGCGGTTTGGACTACTCCTGTCACATAAAAATTCACATCAGCGACCCTAACTGGTGCACCGTTTTACATCCAAGAAACACTGCATCTGAGAATCCTGATTTGCTTTTCTTACCTCTATGAATCAGGCAGATATTCACAAAACCTGTTCAATTTATGTAGTTTTGTCATATTTTCTGCTGTTTGAATGATCCAGTTTCTTGAGTCATTTAATAGTCCTTGAAGCTCTGGGTCTGCCTCTCTGAAATGCAGCTTCTAACCCAGACTCTGACCAAGGAGAACTTGCTGGCAAATGCTGGCCAGGTCCAAGCCATAAAAGACACAGAAGCTAGATGCCAGACTCTTAAACCTCACGGCTTTCATGTCCTCTCTTGGCTCACCTGAGTGCAGCACCTGATTCTCCATGTCCACAGTGACCAGGACAAGAAATCTTGGGCTCAAACTGAGCATTGACAAGGAGGGCTGTGTGAGCCCCAACGAGGAGGGCTAGGGCAGAGGGAGGACAAGAGATGAACCCTGGCTTTCCCAGGCTGTATGGCATTGCAAGGAAAGGCCTATTAGTACCAAGGGCTGGGAGCACTGCTTCGGAAAAGCCCTCTGCTTGAAACAGAGGGCCAAATTCTCCTCATGGCTATCCACTTGTTAGAATTTGGCTCAGTTTTACTATGACTGGAACATCGATTTTCTTTATTTAATATAGCATCATTATACTTCTTATCTGCTGGCTGCATACCCCAGCGATGAGTACCTTAGCAGGGTGATAGATAGAAAACACAGCGCATTCATCTAGATGATAGATAGGGAGAAAATGTGGTGAATTAGTTCAGAGGAGAGAAAATACAGTCAATTATTTTACATAAGGCAGCGTCTGGTACTCGCAGTCCCTGCCTGAGAGCGACAGAACACATGAATAAAAAGATTAAAGAATTCGGAAGTGAAATTTTTGTTTTAATATCAACATATGGGCAAAATGTTACATTTCAGCTTAAGAAATAAACATACACTAGCCTCGGGAGCACTGATGTTCAGCAAAAGGCTGAGACCAAAGGTTATCTAAGAACATAGGCATTGTTTTTATAATGTCTCATATCATTGAGATTAGAAATGTCTCTGCTGTTTTGAATCTTATCACCTCCTCCTAGAATTTGATAGATTCAGATAACTTTAATTATTCGTAGCAGTATTAGCATTTCTTTTTAAAAAGCAGTTATTTCACAAACAAAGCAAAGCATAAATTGAGACATTCCAGCATGGATGAAAACACCATTTAAAGCTTCATTTCCCAGCCTGATCTCTCGGAGGCAGACTGTGTTTGATCAGATCCTCCAGCGGGTGAGGTCAGTTTGAGTGACAGCTATCTGTGCCAGATAGACGTTCTGTTTATTTGCATTTTCTACCAGCTCTGCGAGTTTGCACTTTCTCCTTCCTGAAATCCATCTTGACGGGGCAGCATTAGACAAATCATTTTAATTATAGTGCAGGGACTGGAGGCTTTTCAGAAGGTCAGGGTCTCCGTGCCGACAGGTTTGATTAAAACCAGACACGGGTAAAGAGACCAGAGTTAGACGGAGAGTGGCGAGTCTGGGCCAAAAGGGAGAGGGATGGCAAGTAGAGATTGTCTCACCTACGCGACCCCCTGACCTGTCTGTCTTCCCGGCAGTGGTGAGCCAGGACCGTGTGGCAATGAGAAAAGTGGGGACATTTCTGCTTACACCACAGCAGGGACATCAAACTGACAATGTGCATCGTAGGGACACGTGGAGGTTGAGAATAATCAGCTAAAAATCCCTGCCTTCTCCTCTCCCGCCCCAGTCAGAGCTGCCACATCCTCTACGGCAGTCGGTAGCTGATTTGCAACAGTTGGGATCTGCTGCCCTCCCGGTACGCCAGGCCGCTCAACGAGGAAATTCAGTGGGAGTGTTGGTCCAAAGCTCTGCCGTGGCAGGACTTGTTTTGGCAAGGACCTGCCTGCCGTGTGCTGCCGGGCAGAAGGGCTGGAAGCGGGAGTTGGTGAGTGCCTGGTCGGGGTCTGGCTTGGCAATGTGGGCGCAGGGCTGCTGAAACAAAACTGATACTGTCCTTACCTGGTACTGCCAGGCCCCTTCCTGCTGCTGGCAGCTCCTCGTACAGGCATGGGCGGAGATAGCTCTTGCATTATTTAAAAAGAGAAAGCAGTCTGGTCGTTCAGACCTTCACTGGAATAAACTGGTTTAGTTCCAGTAGGTAAAGGAAATTACACTGACGTTTACCAGCAGAAAATCTGATCTCAATCTCATGCTTATAGCAAGGCAAGATATTCTCTCTTTAAAAACTTCACAGCTTTTGACTTTCAAATCCCACTTAGCTATTTTCATTTGATATACTTTTGTCTTATTAGATTCCCTTATGCTCATCCAAACATCATCTTGGTGTCTATTTTTGGAGCATGTCTTCCTTCCAAATCAAACACCTGGCACATGAGCGTGGGTCCCATTGGTAAGTGTGTGGGTGTGGGAGCACAGCACTGAATCATGATTAAGTCTTTTGAGTTTGTTGAGTCTCCTTCACCAAATTGCCTTCCCACGTGAAGGCTATGGTGCTCTGTCCCCTAGACCTGCATGAACGATGAGTCACATGCGTTTATTTTTGCTTTCCAACAATTGCTGTCAGTCAGGGAAGCGTGTCCTGTGATTCTTCAAAATTGAAATCCGTGTGCGGTTGCACCAAGCTCTTCTGCAGAAAGCAAGTCTTGGGCTGTCTTTTTGGTGGTTTTTTCTTCTCTTTTCCTAATTTATTCTGCCTAAAGGAGCCATGTGGTGATATTCAGACAGTGTACTGCTGACCTTACGGAGTTCAGCAGCCATCTGTTAAAAACAGAGATGTAAAGAATTTCCAGAGAAGCCTTTTATTGTTCTCTTGGTTCAAGAGAATAACAGGAGGAGTCCTCAGCATGGACAGCAGTTTTACAGCACTAACAAATTCCACAGCTAACAGGAAAACAATCAATTTATCACCCAAGGCCGCTGCTTTCTCTGCATGGAGCCCGGAGGTTTGCTGCGGTTTGGAACGATAGGCCATCAGTTTTAGTTAGCTTCATTTTCCCAGCGTTTTCCAACTTTGTAGTTGAAAACAAAGTCTCCCCTTCAGCTTCATTCTCTTTCTGCAGCCAAAACGTACATCTGCAGGCAGAGCAGAAAGCAGGGATTTTGTTTGAACAAGCTCAGGCCTGTTTAGGATTTTGTCTGGTACAAACCAGGGTCTTGATCCTGCACTGAGACGTCCTGGAAAGATCTTTGTTCTGGCACGGAGCCCCATCGGAACCATCCACCCTCCTTATGGGCTCCATGCAGCCAGCCAGTGCCTGAGATTTATGATGGATGGCTAGAGTCTATCAATGTTATGGGATACATTAGCATAAATTCTGCATAAATAGTTGCATAAATTAGCAGAGGACTTTGTTTTTTAGCTAAATAATTTCTCTCTTGGGCCTTTCTGTTTCCTTCAGAGCCCCCTCAAAGGTGAGCACGGTCACCCCCTCGACCGCTCCGCTGTCTGATCCTGGCAGGCTCCAATAGTAAAACTACGCCAGGTAAAATGGTCAGGGAGCTGACGCTAAAGGTTTAATTGTTCTTCTCAGCATGTCTAAACCTGATATTAATCATTTGTTAGTAAATAAGGAGTGTTCCTCATGCACTGCATCAGTACTTAAGAGAAATTCACTGAAGCCCCAGTGATGGTGTTAAGTTTTGCCCCATAAAGGAGGGATATTTAAGAAGTGAAGATGCTGCTTTTTTTTTTTTGGCAAGATATAAAATGTGCAGATATCTAAAACGTATAAAAGGCTGAGCCTGAAGGTCTTTGCAAATGGAAGTAAAAAAATGTTTAATTTCCATTTTAAACTTGAGCTGAGGTTGCACTCCGTGCAGTTCACATTGTTTTCAAACTGGGGAACGAAGAACAAAAATCTTCAAAAGCAGTGTTTTGGGTAGGTGGGAATTTCAGCACACGATAGTCTTGGAAAGTCTTTTCCATTGCAGAGCTGGAGCATTTCTCCTGAAAAGCACTCCTAAAGCAGGCCCTGCTCCCACTGGGGCAAACCAGTCCGTGTCCTGGGCGGAACCACTCTTGCTGCAGGTAGTTTCTATGGGTTTGTGTCTTTGCGGTCTGCTGCCAGAATCTGGACATGTTGCTGCTTTCCATACCTGTGGCAGCGCTAATCAAAAGCACAATATGGTCTGAGAATTTCACTTTATACCAGGGAATTAGTCAGCAGGAGAGAAAGCTGATAATCTGCACTGTGCAAGTTCCCACCTCCTGCAGCACCTTGCAGTGAGTCACTTGGAAATGGCTTTTGCTGAGCTGCCACACTGTGCCGAGACGTCGTCTCCTATCAGAAATGTTCGGTGCTCGAAGCCTGTGTGAACGGGCAGCTTTGAGCAGAGGGGAGCTGAGCTAGGTGACAGCAAGCGAGCACTCGGGGTCACACGAGAGCACGACTCAGGCCATGGTGCAAAGGATGTGGTGGGGAAAATGGGACTAAATATTTGCACAAATAATCTCAATTTCAGGTTATGGTCAGTGCTTTTTCCAATTCAAGACTCAGACTGTCTCACCAAAACAGCAACCCTGCGCAGTTCAACCCTTCTAGCTCTTTACTTTTATTCTCCTTTTTGGAAAAAAATTGAAGCTCCATAAGATTTCCAAGTATGGAGGATGAATCCCTCAAATTTTCTCAGGAAAACCAGGCCCAGGCAGAGAGATGAGTGATGGGGAATTAGAAATTAAAAGCCTGAGTGTGCATATGAAGAGGGATCTGAAAATAATTTTCTTAAATACATAGCAAAATCCACAAACCAGGTTTCCTTTTAGGAAGGTGAGAATTACTGATCTGTGCGTTTCACTTGCTAGGAGGTATTTAGTATGAAAATACCCAAGGATACGGCAGGACTTTCATAGTCACTAAGTGGAAGAGCTTTAATGAAAACAACATTTATATCAGGTTTTTGACTGATCAACACTAAAAGCTTTTTTTTTTCTGTCTTTTGTGGGTGGCTGATTATATTTGGGTGGCCAGGCTCCAGCTCCATCAGACCACTGTCTGGGAGGTGAGAAGGGGTGGGGTTCAATATGCAGTTAAAATTGATGTGTGTTTTGGGTTTAATGACAACAACTTAAAATTTCTGGAGTGTGTTTCTCTTCTAAGATTCTTCTGATCTCAGCCATTGAGTTTATCTTCATAAACTACAAGGAAAATGGAAAAGTAATGTCCTTGTCTTAGGAAGTAACTCATTCAAATTTGTAATTTGAGTGATATTCATAATATATATTACTCTCTTCTTATTATTAGCAAATCTGACATTAACAGATCTTCTGCAAAGCTACTGGTCGTTGGTAAATATTTACTTAGCAGCTTCAGGACTTTTCAGCTTATTTCTTTTCTCATTAATCATTTGTTCATAATATCTTTCTGTTATTATTCTTGATGCCTGGTCGGTCCCCTGAATTGCCAACACTGTCTCTGCTCCCTGTTTCCTGGCTGACACCAGCAGTTGACTTTCTGGCACATTGTTTTGGGTGATAAAACTTTGGTTCTAGAAGCCCTGAATGCAGGAGACAGTGAACATTTTCCATAACTTCCAGGTACTTATGACAAAACATTAATAATATAATGTTCCCTTAGGAAAGAGCAAACAAAGTGTGGTGTGTTTCCAGATCAGCTTATTCTCTCAGGAGCTCTAAAGCAGGGGCAATGAGAAGTGAAGTTATTCAACAAAGGCCTGGACCAAACTAACTGTAATTCTTTGGAGAAATGTGGGTGTATCTCTGCTGGGAAAGTGAAAATTAAAGACGAGTACATTGGGTTCAGCAAAGCTCAAGGTCTCTTTTCAAACAACAAGTCATGTGTATATGAGCTAACCCAGAATGATGCTATTTGCCTCTCTCTATCTGCTAACGACACCCGGTCAGCTCCGTCTTGAGCTGGCTCAGCACTTGGAAAGCTGCTGTAGATGGCAGAGGAAAAGGACCCAAGTCTTGGATGCTCTGGGGAGCCCAGTGTGCTCCTTCAGGATTTACAAAGCCATCTGGACGACACCGGGCTATGTTCCCAGTGGGAGCGGTGAGAGGCAAGACAGCACTGATACCAAGCCTGCCTCTGTAATTCACTGGCCCTACATATTCCCCAGAATGTATCTTATTTATCATACCTGGCTCATTTCCTAGGACTGAGTCCAAAACTGCTTCTGATCTTGACTGCTGGAGTATCAGTGTAAATACAGCATGCTGTACACCCTCCAAGAACAGTCCCCAGCGAGTCAGCTGTGGTTATCCCAGACAACAGCCTGATATTAAGATCCCCCATTATCAATGGTTTGACTTTTAGAAAGCCGTCTACATAAACAAAGCCTATTTAGCTTGTGATTGTGCCCTGGAGAGTGTCCTACAATCACTTCCATTTCCCCTTTTGTCTTCAAGCGAAGAGTCTGTCCTAGCGATGAGAGCAGAGACTGAGAGCCACGGCTTGGATCCACTCCCGGCTGAGTTACTGCGTTGCCGTGTGGCTCTGGCCATGGCGGGGCGTTTTTGTTTTTCAGTCCATTCAACGAAATAATGAATATTCTGTCTGGAAATGGTCGAGAGAGACTCTTGTCCCTACAGAAAACTGCACAAGAACAACTCGATAAATGGTAATACAAGGGAAATTAAAATTTAAAGGAAATTAATTGAAAACAAAGCAAAAAACAAACTTAAATTCTTAAGAAAATGTTGTACATGATTTTGAGATCTTTGCTTATTGATAATGGACACTGATGTTTTTTGCTAACCATCCATAAGATAAACTCTGCTTTTTTTCTCTTTGTTCTCCTATGAAAATTACATTTGGCAGCACTTTCCAGGAAAATTTTTGCTTCTGCAACAGCAGAGTTTTACATGAAAAAACATTCTGATAGAAAAGTTATCTCTCTTCTTGTTTCTGTCATTCTCTCCCATCTTTAACAAAGGATCGGTGCCTTTTACAGTATGAAGGTGATATCTTAAAATGTTTGTATCCTTTGCTTATTTACTGAAGACACTAAAGGCTCTTGCTCTGCATGACACATGCTGGTGAAGAGCATCCTCTGCCCTGCCGGGTCCGTGTCCCAGAGTCCGCTCACCCGCTGTTCTGACCGGCAGCAGCTCTCCAAGGCACCTTCTCTCTTCTAGCAGAGATGAGCTTCTCTAAGTGATACCCATGACTGCTAGCCAGAATTTCATTATAGGATTTTCTCAAATGAGTGGACATGTGCCAAATTAACACTTTTCCTGGGGCTGTGACTATACGTGGGGACCCATTTTGTAGCGAGAGGCTTTGGCAGTTTTTTCCCCTCATTAGCACTGGTAGTTAATTTGGTGTTCCCCTTTAGTCACTGCTGTTGTCAGATTTGTTTCATCTTCCTGATATTGCTCCTGTAATGGGCTGAGCCTCACAGGGAACATGCTGTCTCACATGTGCCCCCTCCATTTTCCGACCTGGGACATGATGCTGCCCACCTCCCAAGTGATCTGCAGTGCCTCTGTCCTCACACCTGTGTCTCTTCAGGAAACCCTGGTTATTTGTACAGTCCATTTATTTTTCTCCGAAGGCAAGAGAAAGATTTCAGAGCTGTAAGTTTGTTTGTAGGGCTCCCACGGAGGAAGGGGATTGCCTGCTTCACTCCTGGTACACGCCTCCTTTGGATTGTGCAGTTTTCATCTCTGGGCAGTGCCACTTTCCTACGCCTGCTCTAACACTCATGTTTTCTGGCACCTGAAGTTTCAGGAAGGTTTCTGCATGACAGACCTGCCAACCTTGCTGCTGCTTTTGGCTTTGAGCTGCTCTGAAGTGGGTGAAGCAGAAGTGAGAGCCTGGCCGTGCCATCGAGAGAGCAGGCAGCGCCTTTAGACACTCCCCGCTCCTCAGGCATGCCTCATCCTGTAAAAGACAACGTGGGACACAGCCTCCCAGGTCTGCAGATTTCAAAGCTGAGAATATCACTATCGTAACTGAACTGGGGTTTGTTTCTTCTTTTTTAAATTTTTTAATTTAGGGCTTGTTTACATTGGAAAATTAACCTGGACTAGCTGAAGGCTGGAATTTAAAGTGGATTCATTCAGCTGCATTCGCTTCTATGTGGACAGAATTACAGAGACCTTTATTTAGTTTGTTGTGATTTGTCTCCAAAATGCATTAAGATAAACTAGATTAAGTCCATTTTTGTTCCAAAGAAATATTTTATATATACTCATTCATTTTAAAAGTTCTTAGATTAATTTTGCAGAAAATGTCCCTGTGTAGACACATCAACATTCCCAATAATATTTGGCTGAAATGCAAGTTAATAGCAAAGTCCGGGCTCAAAGAAAAGGTATGAATCATCGCTAAATCATGT
Source organism: Fregata magnificens (assembly GCA_013389945.1). Lineage (NCBI taxonomy): Eukaryota > Metazoa > Chordata > Aves > Suliformes > Fregatidae > Fregata > Fregata magnificens. The sequence goes on from WAAD01002608.1 coordinate 547,203, forward strand.
TACAATATAATAGGATAAAGGACAATTGTTTTGCTGGAGAGAAGCTGCCATGCCCAGACCAGCTGTAGGGTCATTTCAGCCTCTGAGACAAGAGCAGGGTGAGTCTGAGGATCATCCTCTGTGCATCTAGGGAGGGTAACACAGTCTGATTTCCAGAGCACGCCTCAGCCACAGCTCTCCCCACCACCCTGGATGCTCACCTGCAAATGCAACAGTGGCAACATTTGTTTCATCAGGATTTGTCTCTTGGGACCCCAAAAATGAGCACAGGATTGAATCAGAACTCATCCAGGGACACGTGAGGGCGAAGGAGTCCTGTCCCCCACCGGACTGTAAGGTACCCGAGTCCCACTGCCAGGCAGCAGTCTGTGTCCAGCATCCTTTGGGCCATCATAAGAGCCACGGAGTCACACAGTTATCCTGTGTACGCAGCTTTAAAACTGCAGGCACTGCATGGAAGCCAAAAAAAGTTACTTCCTATTTGCATAAGTATATCCCAGAATAGGAGGTGACTCCCTCTGCCAGCAAAAAAATTAAAGACCAAAATACCTACCCATTACTTAAGCACACATGGACCCATTTTCATAGCCTTCATCTCCTGAGCCCCTAGAAAAACTGTTCCTTGGAAATTACAGTAATTGTTTTATTCTCTTTGATCTCCACTAATAAAGCTATGGACTATCACTCAGCAGGAGCTGTTTCTCTTAGTTAGGATCTTTCCAACGGTACTTACATTAGGAAGGCTCTGGGGAAATTTCAGTAAATGCACTTGAAAAGAGCTCTGCAAAATTGCTTAGACTTTCTGTAAAAAATATTTCCCCCGCATTTGCTCAGCACACTTCTCAGCTTGCTTGTTTTTCTCTTTACTGCAGTTGTTGTTGGACCGAGGTGAAACCTAGAGAAAAGAGTTGTGACTCCTTGTCAAGAGATCTTATGGCAGCTGGAGAACAGAGCGAAAGATTTCTGAATCCCAGACAAGTCACTGTAGAAATCACACTTGAGAATAACAGTGTCTTGCTGTTCATCTTTTACTTTCCAACCTTAGTAAGGAAGATGGAGGGGTGACGGATATCCATTGGTCCTCCAGCAGGGATCCCTTCATGTCCAAAGCGTGACGTAAGAGCCCCCAGCATCCCCGATTATATCCCATTGTAGGAAATATGATTTCATTCCCAGGAAGGACAGCATGGATCAGACTTAAAAGTAGCTAGGTACCTCACTCTCATGGAGATCAGTGTAATTTGCGCCTGCGACATTTAAAAGTCCTATTCCCCAGTTTCATGTATGCAGATGATAGGAACTGTTGCCCTTTGGTGTGGTAGCCACGTCATCGCCAAGTAGTGGGAGACCTAGTGGGTCAGTCCGTCCAGAACTGGTTCTGCAGAAGGACAGCAGCCTCTCAGTTCTCCAGTCCCTTGGGCAGCAGGTGGCTTGTTTAGGAACTTGGGAAGTTGTTAGATTTAGGTTTTAGTCCTCAGGCTTTAAACACCACAGCCAGAGCTGAAGATCAGCTTGCCAGATCAGGTCAGCAAGCCAAATATCAGCCCACCTTGGGCACACACAGGAGTGACACTCATGTTGTGCATGGGTGAGTTCTCACACGTGGCTCTTGGTGAGCTACAACACGCTGCAGTCACCTTCTGCAGAGCTGACAAATGTACGGGTGGTTGTAAGAAGATGCAAAGAGAAAGCCAAATGTCAGAGCCGCCGGGTGCTGATGGAAGAAATCTGACCCTTTAAAAGCAATTCTGCATTTCAAATGAAGCGACCAATGAGTTCCCCAACCTGTGACATCTTTTGGCCGCTTCTTGCTGTTTTTTGATGAAGGTGGCAGTGGCCTTCACACCAAATAGGAAGGCTCTAAAGCATATCCATGTACCTGCCGGTTGCATAAGTGGCAACTGAAAACAAGAGTAGTTGCACCAGCTGGTCTCTTTTTTTCTTTTTCCCCTCCAGCTAGAAACTGTAAAAGCTCAAAAGACCAACTGCACAACCTTAAAGTCATATTTACTGTGTTTGGCATCCTGCCACAGGCGATGGGAGTACGGTTCTGTAGGTGTTGCTAACCGACTGCTGCTTTATACTTCATGATCTCATGGATGTGCAAAGGGAAGAAATATAATCCCCAGTGAAGACAGGGGGCAGGGTTGGTAAGGAATAAAAAGCCTCTTCCTCTAAACTGGCTTTGATCTGTCTATGGGCTGGAAATGAAGAACGGTAATTAAAGCTTAACTGGAAGAGATCAGAAAGCTTTTAAAATTAATAAAACTTGTAACAGGTATCAAGGATGATCATATTTCAAGACTACGCAGGCTGCCGTGTCAGCCGGCTCAGAGAGTGAGCGTATGCTCTCTCTGTATAGGTGTGCCAGCCCTGGTTGTGCCGGCACGCGCACAGGAGCAGGAGCCACGTTCCCAGCCATGCTGTGGACGGCACCTTCCTCATCTGCTGCTGGGTTTCCCTTGCTGTAATTCCTTGGACCACACCAGGATTATTCCAGATTTACTCTGGTTTGTCAGGCCTTACCTACAGGGATGCCAGCAGGTAATGCACGGGAGCCTTTTCCCCAGCTCAATCCCCCACTTGGAGCTTGCATTTTATTTTTCACCACTCCGTTATTTTGTAATGATGAGACCATCACGACGTGACATGCCTCCAGCAGCTGGCGCTTCACGTGAAGAACCTCAAGCTGCGTGAATTGACAACATTGAAAAAACCAAAATAAAGACGTATCATTCTCTCTTGATCTTTTAAAGGCGAGGACATCCTGTGTATTATTTGTAAAGATAATAGCTTAATTGTTCAGCCTGGCATTTTAATTTAGCCATTGTCTTTTTAAACACAAATGTGCTTTATATCAGGAAAGAGGCAGATGGACTGACCACTACCTCAGAGACTTTGAAAGTGGTCGTTTTACAACAGTTTTGCTCCATGCTGGTAATGTTTCCCCACAGGAGATAAATGTTCTTGGTCTGGTCCTGGGGAGGATGCAATGCTCACACCAGAAGAGCCGTGCTCCTGCGCTGCAGGAGCAACAGCGCAGAGCAGGGGACAGAGACCACCACGGCTATAGTATCTCAAAGGTCTGTGCCAAATGTCTGTGTTTTACATTTTCTTTATCCCACTGTTTGAAGGACTGTGAAACACACAAACGGCTGATACATGTGGGCACCAAGAGTGGGTCTCCTGAAGGGGGTGAGCAAAAGGTTCACCACGGACGTCAGAGAACTTGCCCAGGAAGAGAACATCTTTCTACAGCGCTCCAACATCTGCTTGCGCTGCCATGTGTGTAGCAAAGCTCTAAGTTGGCAGCGCTCTGGCAAAGGCATTTTTTTCCATTTAAAGAAGTTCTGGACAGAATTAATGCACTTTTCTCAGCTCCGGAGATGACCGTTGTGAGAGTGAAGAGAGGGAGATGTTCCACCTCTTCCCTTTTACCACCTGGATGCCAATGTGAGCTTAAACTTCATTTGGAAGAAAGTGATGTGCAAGGAAAGGACAGGGAGCAGCCGCCACCTCTGGCTATGCTTCACTGAGAGAGGAGGATGGGAAAGGAGAGGATGTTTCAGCCCTTGGCTGCCATTTATTCCAGCACTAAAAGAAAATGAATTTTTAAATCCTAATGCTGAAAAACCTATTAAAAAGAGTACTAAACTATGGCAGAAGAGTGTCTGGGAGGTAGGGCTTTTTGGATTAACCCAGCTGATTTTTTTAATTTATTTTTTACGGCAAATGAACTCTCACTGGCTTTCTTTAAAGGTCACCTTTTTTTTTAAACTACTATGCTGGGAAAGTGCTTTTAAGTTTCATCTGCTTTGTGTGTGTGCATTTTCTAAGCCCCGGGTTTATTTCTTATTGGAAAATGGTCTTGGATCATCTCTGAGTTGGAAATTTTATTTATCAGGTACATGTGAGAAAGAGGGTTTTTTAACTCTTTAGACTCTTTCTTTGAGTCTAAAGCTAAGCTGAGCATTGGCTGCTCAGCAGCATGTCTTTGGACCTCAAACTGTGAGCCAAATCCTACCTGCTACACTTCTGCTTCCCCCTACCGCCCAGCATCTCATCAAGGGCCCTGAAGCTCCCTGTCTCATCTCCTTGTGTCTCTGCCTTGACACACAGAAGGGGTTAAAAGGGCTCTTTCAATTCTGCTTGATTGCTAATGAGCTGTTATTTCCTCCTCCTGGCACTGTCACTACCAACAGCTCCAGAAGGAGAGGCTGTTTTTCCTGTAACGCCCTCCATGGTTGGTGGAGAGGCCTGGAGGTGTCCGAGAGATGCTGACATTTTCACGCATTGTGCTCCTGGCTATAGTCAGTCCATAGGCTATGGATGTTCATGGGCAAAGTAAAGCTTTCAAAAATTTGATTGCAAATCCAAAATGTTATTACATCCTTCTACACTTCAGTATCTCTCTCAAGAAAAAGCTCTGCGCTGACAAATAACACCGAAAGGGGAACAGTCATGTAGGGATGTACCAACTCAGTTTGCAACCTTAAATCCTTATTAGGGATTAGCTCTCTGGCCAAAACCTGTTGCCTGAGGATTACTAATAGACATATAGATTTTCAAAGGGTGCCCAAGTCAGCTCATATTATCCCGACTTTGTCCATACTCAGCCAAACCCTAAAGCACTAATTCTCATGAGATGTCTCAGTTTTAGGTGGCTCAGGAAGAAGCACAGCAGGACAAAAGCCCACATGAAGTACATCAGTTATTCTTTCTCCCAGGAGATCACCAGTTGCCCCAAATCCATTTGCTTGATGCCCCAAACCCATTTGCTTTGCCAGAGTCCTAGGCTAGGCTGAGCATTGCTCCCCTCCGCGGGATGTTTCTTATTTTCTTGTGCAGAATTCCCTTGAAAAAAGCCATAACAAGTGGCTTCCCTGAACATATTACACAAATTATGTTTTTATTGATTACAAAGCAGCGCTGGCTCGAAAGGACACTCCCATGATGCTCCGTATGCAAGTATGTCACATAACTCTTGTATATTTATGAACTTCCGTCTTCAAACTAGTTAGATTTTTGCTTCATTAATCACATTAAAAGGCTGTTCCTGAACCTCACGCCTCTGATGGTTAGAATTACACTTCTTATTTCCATCTTAATTTATTTATAGCCAGTTGATTCACATTGCCACATAAGTAATACTAGAAATATCAAAATAAAAGATGATATTTAACAATCTGTCTAGACTGAGGACAGAGAACGAGTCAAAAATCCCTATTTTTATTAACTGAGCATATGACGGTATATTTTACTGATAGGTGGTGCAGATGAGCAGACAATATAGACTTTAATTTACTGAAACCAAAACATTTCTCAGTCAGTAAGGCTATGTACAATTTGTAGCCCAATGGAAACAGAAAATGTTGCAGTTAAACCTGCTCTTGCAAAAGGCCTGGCTCTCCTTCGACGGCTCGCCTCGCTGTGCTAGCTGGTGAGCGCTCGGGCTCTGGGACTGCCTGTCTGAGCTGAGCCAACCCTCCTGCCACCTCTGCCTCTTTGGACACTCACCTCTCCAAGGCATCAAATTTCCATCATGTCACTATTCTTCACAGCATGAGTAGAAATCAGAAAGCCACTGATTTCATCCAAAGGTATCTGGACCTTTACCTGCTGAGCGGTTTGCCTTCAAGAGGCCAGAAGGTGCCGTAGGCAGGGCTTCTTTATTCATATGCCTCTAAGAATACATCAGCTCTTATGTTCTGGATTGTACAGCAATAAAATCCATCTTCCTTGCAGAATAAAGCTCATGTGAAAGCCAAATTCCAGATGCACAGAAACTCCTTCTGTTGTCTCCAGGGGATATTGTCCATCCCAGCATCTTGAAAGCCAATAGGCTACATCTGAAACTATTTCATCTTCAAAAAAATCTGCCTTCCAGAAGAATATGCCTATTTGCAGGTATGAGGAGATAGTTATTTGCTAGTGTTTCCTAGCAATGGCATAAGCATTGTCAGTTAGCATTGTTGAAGAATTGTATTCCACGAAGACACATTTCAGAGTGTATATTATCCCTCTCCTCTAGAAGAGGAAATGCAGTGTAAAACTGCATAGTTTTCTTGCTTTGCCAGCACAAATAAGTTGTAATCAAGCTATCATCATCCATGTGATTCAAAGGGTTTCTTGTTATTTGAACTTCCCCAGGGAATGGTTTACTCCTCGCACTGCTCTGCCATGTCACGGTCCCACCTGCAGCGGGAGGAGGCGGCTGTGTCCCCTCCACGTGCCTCTGCTTATCGGTCAGCCGCAAACCAACACAGCTCCGGGCAGCTCCTTAAACCGGGGTTGGACCTGGCACAGCAAATTGTGCTGGAGCAGGTTAAAAGCTAGTGATGCCCAGCAAGGGCTGGTGATGACCAGGCTGGTTCATCTGGATGTGGAAGAAAACATCACTGCATTCATGTTCCCTTTGTTGAGACCATGTACCAGCAAAGACTTCCCCTGTGCATGATTTCTGAGGCATGATCTTTGCAGGGCAATGCTGGCCCTTTGCGCTGCTGGGAGTAACCATCTTTGCTGCTTGGCCGTATCTCCTTGCAGAGCTCAGTCTGGTGGCTCAGCCGCAGCTTGGGACACATGTGTGGTCGTGGGCCGTTTCAGAATCCTGGGGAGCACACGAGGCCTGAAGGTGGCTGCTGTGCTGCATGGCCATGCTGCAGGTTGCAGGGGCTTAGGAAACCCAATTGTTTTCCAAGCCAGCACAGCCAGGCTTGTCCTTCCGCTTGGGTTGCCTTAGCACCATCATTGTTGCTTAAACCCTTTAATGCTTTACCCCCTGTGCCTAGCCAGCTGGCTTCCCACCTATCCAATGTGTCGTTGTCATGTTTATTGTGGTCACGGGCTCTGCACCTCCCTCTTGGCTTGTCTCCGTCACACGGGAAGAGGCAGGGAAAGGCTGCCAGGGCCAAGCGTGCAGCCAGCACCCAGGCAGGCGTCGGGACTGCCACCTGCCTCCCCACGGGCCCCTGGGTGGGAGTGCTGCCTCGCAGGGTGTCACACATGGCCAAGGGCTTATCTCTGTTGCTGGCAATACCATGGTCACCTGGCCCGCAGGCATGAGTCTCAAAGCCAGCACCCTGCTGCTGGGAAGGCTGGAGCATCTCACACACACTGCATTTTTTCCCTTGGCACATGTACATATCTGTAATATGGCATATGTTTCTTTCTCATTTGATAACAAGAGACATCAAAAGATGTATATTAATTTATTGCCTACAGAAATGCGTGCTTTAATATGGGTGCAGGATCCCAGTGAATCTGCGAAGTAAATAGCTCCAGCCCCTTCGCAATGAGCAAATGGAGAAGTCTGTGAGTTAATAACTTCCCTGACCTCCAAGCCCCTGCGAGGCCAAACAGCCAACAGAGGAGTTAATCCAGTAATCCATTTTAGCATCTGGAAGGCAGCACACTCCCTGCCTGAGCCTGGACCTACAAAAAAATAGTGAAGAGAAGGAAAAGCAAATAAATCTTAGGGCTGGGGAGGAGAGGACTGGAACAGAAACAGAAGGGGAGGAGAGAGAAGGATTGCAAGCCGACAAAGAAAGCGGCAGGCTCATTTGCAGTCCCTGGCTGCATGGTGCCACCTTCTTGCAAAAGAGGTTTGGGGCTTTATGTGTTCCACCAGGATCAGCTGGGCTTTGTGAGCACTCACTGCTGGTTTTTTGCATTGCTCAGTGCTCAGGGGAAACTAAAGCTTCTTGCAGTGACCTCAGCCTGAATTGCTTCTCGCCTCCGCAGCAAAGTCCCTGACCTTTTCCTGCCAGCTCAGCCAAGGGCACTGCGAAGCTCCCGCCTGTCCTGGGACCTCCAAGCGCTTCGGCAGCCGCACGACTGCTGCTGATTTGGGAATTCTGCTTTCATGTATTATTCTCAGTCACTTTATTACTTTACCAGACTCTAACTAATCAGGTTGAAATTTCCTCTGTAACATTTAAATTAAAAAAAAAAAAGAGGAAAGAAACTGGCTAAAATATTCCAGCTGCTCAAAAAGGAGAAGAGAGGTTAAAAAATACATTATATTCCCCATTTTAAAAGCAAGGCAATGGTTTGCTTTGCTGGGAACACTAGCAGTCCAGCTTTCAAATCCCAGTGTGAGGCTCAGAGGGGGTGAAGAGTTTGCTGTTCTCCCCCAGTGAAATTTGCCTGTGTTGGGACAGAGCAGGAGGTGCTGGCAGACAGACAGCTGGAGCACTCCCGATGGGCAGCAGTCGATTTTGCTCTTTTAAGTTGCGCCCTTCAGACAAGCCATTGCTGGGACACGAATAGACACCGCTCCCACTGCACTGCACGTTAAAGCACTTAGAGAGGGGGGAAACCACCTTTTTGAGGTGATTTTTAATGGGATGCTTGGAAATTGTGGAACAGCTGCTATCACCTCTTCATAAAGCCATCTGCTGAGCATACACAAGTGTGAGCTGGTGAATTCAATATCGTAGATTTTATTAAAAATCCAGTCAGTATATGGAGTTGGACAGAAGCTGTTAACAGGATGAATGGACTTTTGGTAGCAGACAGAGCCCAGCTGCTTTAAGGAAGACCCACTCCATGTGCTAGGCATCAACTTACATTATTTTGATTTTGGATTACGGTATTCTTTAATTAAAGGTCCTGACTTTATAATCCAATCAATCTAGACAAATAACAACTCTCTTTTGCAGATAAAGTTGTACGCTTATCACTGCCCAACAGCCATATTTTAAAGACGATCCGTAAAATTACACAGCAAATCAGCTTACATAGCATCTGGTCGCCGCAGCTGCGTGCAGGCAGAGCTCTGCGCTTGTGCTGACAACCGCATTTCAGCGACGCCGTGCCATCCTGGGCATATGTCCTACCCAGCCCTTCTCCTACTACCACCATAAGAAAGTTACTGCTTCCTCAGCAGTATTATACTCTCTACTACTTGTCCCATTCATCCCACGAAACCTCTAGCTCAGAGTTATCGTAATTATAAGGGGGAGGTTACAGTGCTGGAGGATGAAATGTAATGCAATTAGTAGACTATTTTACCCATTCTTCACCTTTTCCTGCCAAATAGCTTTCTTCTAATGAAGGGTATCAAACAACCATTTCATTGTGATTTAATTGAGCAGTTACTTGTGCCACACAGACATCAATGAACGGTTAATGGGAATGCTTTTCAGGGATCAGTGGAAAATGCAGCATACTGGATTAGCACACGTATCTGTACGGGATGAATCGTGCCAGTCCTACCTTTAATGCCTGCTTGTTTGCATGAGCCTTGCTAGGCTCAGCCTCTCTCCAGTCTATGTAAAAGTTTAGAGCCCACTGCGAAAGCAGCACAGAGGGATGCGACACCCTCCTTGGGCTGGTTGGGGTCAATGGAGCGGTCAGGATAGGAGCCACGGTGCTGAGGGAGACTGAAGCAATTTGCCCAATATAATGCAAAGAGCTTAGGATTGATCCCAGACCTTGTTTCCACTCCTGCATGTGAGCAACCCTTTTCCCACACCTTGAGAAACTGCATTTTCTCAGTACAGCTTTGCAATGAATTTGGCAGAGATGAAAGCAAGGGCAAGTCGAGCAGCCGCGGCAGGGCTGAGTATGAAACTCCGGAGGGTATCCGCAGAGCTGAGACAAAAAGCCTGTGCAGACCTATCTAAGTTAAACTTGCCCCCAGATAGCACCGCTGTCTCATTTCCTGGAATATATTACCTAGTCATAGCTGACAAAAATAAACACAGGAAAAAAGACCATTCTGTAATGCAATCAAACCTCAATCGCCCATTTGTTTTTGTCCTTTAAAAGAGCTAATAACATGGTAATTGGTGGAGATATCTCCAGGGCTCCATAAGTGAAAGCAAGAGAGAGATTTTCCCACCATGAAATAGAGAGGCATATTTTTCTAAAGAAAAGAGAGAGGTATTACCCAAATTAAAGGAATCCATATAGATTTCTACCTGATGTCCAAACCAGTGAAACCTTGTTCCTTTGAGTGTTGGCTTTTAATGGCTCAGAGATTTTTGGTGTGGTTGTGGTAGAAAAGCATCCCTGGAATTTGCTTCTTGGCAAGGAAGGATCCAAGCTCACTGGAGTGTATCGAGGGTCAAAAATACATGGAAAAAAATTCTCCATTATGGCTATTCTTGCTTGCATGATATCTAGCTTTGCCCTACAACACGCCAAAGTGGCAAGCACTGCTTTTATGTCCCAAACCCTGTAAAGTGAAGAGCCAACCAAGTGGAGAATATTCAGCTAGAGCACATTTTGTCTTTTAAAATAATGTCCCGGAGCTCCCTTGTCTCCCTACTCCTGGCATCAAATTTGCATTCAAATTCACCTGTTTTAATAACCAGCCATTGTCACCCAAAAGGCACACAAAATTTTGGGCCACAAACAGCAAAATTGCTTTCATCTTTCACAAAATGCCCAAAGCAGACTGTGATTTTTTGAAATATCTGTTCATTTACTGAGCCTTATTTTATTTTTTTTAATTGTTGCATATCTAGCTGGGGTCCTAAAAATATAGAAACATCCTGAAAACAAGTCCTAAAGCTCAGTTCTTGCATTGGTTGGAGTCTGACTTGGAGCTTCTTTTGGCTCTCCCAGACTGGAGGACTCCAAGGGGAGAGATGATACACCGTAGATGCATGGGGCAGCGATCCTGAGAGTCAAAGGTAGGTGCCCAAATTCCAGCAGGTGTCTCTGAATCTTAATCTTAAAAGCATTTCACAAAATCACAGCCTAAAATTGTGGAGGGCTTGAATAACCCCCCCTACCCCCCCGCAATGTGTCTGTGAAGCACTTCTGGATCTCACTTTGCCCCATTGTGCGTGTCCTTGCTGGGCTCTGCGGGGACTTCCAGTGGGCAGCACTGGACCGGCTCATCGGGAGCACCTGTGGGCTCACACTGCTGGGTGCTGGCCTCCACAGCACCCACGTCCACACTGCAGAGTCCAAGAGGACGGTCTGATCTTTCAAGGAGAAAAGCGGGAGTGCAAAGGGCCAACTCCCCGGGCTGTGCCTGAGCCCTCCTCCACTTTACTGTCTTGCAGTGCCAGTGCCAGGAAGACCCAAGGTACATGGGAAGCATAAACTTTTAGTCCTCCATTATCTTGCGCATTAATTAATATTATTTAGAGCCTGATCTATGCTGCTTTTATCCTTTGCAAAGTACTTACGGTTTCTTCAGGATCCAGGAGCTATAGAACAGTAAATTATCATTTTATTGAAGTGATTGGCTTTATCCTAAAGCAGGTTCTTAAAGAACAGGCTTTAAAGGTTAAACTCTGTGCCAGGGTAATATGTATATCACATTCCCAGGTGCCTTTTGTGTTTAAAAATCGACAGTTTCCATCTGTGAAAAGAGGAATTTAGACATGCTGGTACTCTGACATTTAAATGTGAGCAGTGGAAGATAAACACAGTCTGACATAAAGTAAATGGGGTGATATTAGGGAAAGTTAAATTTCAAATATTCATGCTCCTGCTTCTACCTGCTGGGGTACGGTGTACCAGAAGGAGCATTACCATGCATTAACACTGTCATGTCTCTGGAGTTCGTTACGGCAGGTCGGCACAACACACCCGCGAACGTGATCTTTTCAAAGCAAAGGCTGTAAGCTTGTTCAAAACCTTTTCTGGTTAGTGATGAGTCTTCCATCCCTACTTTGCAGCTAGCAAAGCTAGGCTCAGAAGAGATTTAGGATGCAGGTCCCTGCCATGATCTCAGCTGCAAAAAATTTTACAGCAGTTCTGGATGTGCGAGGAGTGACAAGCGCAACTTTTAGCACTAAGCTTCCCTGCTCCAGCCTGTGCCTGTACCTGCAACCCAAGCAGGTCGCTGTCTAGACGGGGACACCCACTGTGCCATTCTCCAGCCAAGTGAACGCGCAGGTCTGAGTGGTGGTGAATACCTTAGTGGGCTGGATACGATGGACTGTGGGCATAAGCAAAGTCTGTAGGGAGACATAGTATCTTTTCTCTTTAAAAAAGAGGGGGTTCCTTCACCTGCTATAGCAGTTTCTGTATCGTTGTATTATTACAAGTGAAATGCAAGCACAGAAAGATGGAAAATGTGCTAAAAAAGGTGAGCTAGTGGAAGAAAACAGTAAAGTGGTAAGGGGATAGCTAGGTAGAACATCCATTTGAGGTAGTCCCAGTCTGGTCTGATTTTGGTGTTGACACTGTCTTGTACCCAGGTGACCTAGAACTAATCCAGGAAAACTTGCATTTGTGAATATTTTTTAAATCTCTGGCCCCTTCAGTAACCTGATCCCACACACAACTGTGTGTGACAAAGCAGCTCTTTGGGATCTTGTCTGACTTTCTCTCTTCGGAGCCCCAGGGGTGTGTAGGCAGGTTAAATAATGCAGAAGCAGCTGTAATTATGTTGCGCAGTTTCTCTGGAAACATTTGAAAAATATTAGCACATTGTTCTTGTTTTGTTTTGTTTTGTTTTGTTTTTTTTTTCCCTGGCCTCTTTTTAAGGGGTCTAGAACAAATCTAATGGTTTAATGAGATATATGACAACATACGACATGATAGAGATTTTTAGTGACTTTCGTTACCCAAACTCAATTAGAGGATAGCAATCAGCAAATCCCCTGCCGTGAGAAGTGCAGAATGAAACCCTGGCAAGATGGGACAGATGCAAGAAGAGAGACTCATTGCAAAACAAGCACAGAGATACTCACTGTACCCCCCAAAGCACCCAATGAATGCCGAAACATAGAGATCGGAGCATTAGTGACTTGTCTCTGCTGTTTTCTTCCTCTAAGCTGGATAATTAAACATAAATAGTCCCTCAATCTAGTCTTTTAAAAACTATTAATTTAATGTCAGATAAAGTCCTTTGTTTGCCTGTTTCTTGGGAGGGGGGAGGAAGGGAAATAAGGGCTTGTTCAGCTTTTGTTTTCTTTCTTTTGGTCCCGCTGCAAGATATTATTGGATTTTGCTGTGTGTTGTTATATCAGTGCCTGGGACTAACATAATGCCGTTTGATGCTTGGCACAGGAATTTAATGAAATCTATGAAATCTAGGTCTGCCGTGGCTGGTTCGCACACATAGTGCTGGTCCCAGGCTTAATGCTTGGAGGACAGGCAACACGTCGGGTTGTTACATACTCCTCCATTTCTGATCTTGCCAGTGTTATCCACTGCAAGCTGCTAAAACCAAAACACATGTTCATTTATGTTCATCCTGCTTACAAATATCTGAAGGGTGGGTGTCAAAAGGATGGGGCCAGACTCTTCTCAGTGGTGCCCAACGACAGGACAAGGGGCAATGGGCGCAAGTTGGAACACAGGAAGTTCCAGCTGAACATAAGAAAAAACTTTCCTGTGAGGGTGACAGAGCACTGGAACAGGCTGCCCAGAGAGGTGGTGGAATTTCCTTCTCTGGAAATATTCAAAACCCGCCTGGACGCAGTCCTGTGCACCCTGCTCTGGGTGAACCTGCTCAAGCAGGGGGGTTGGACAAGGTGATCTTCAGAGGTCCCTTCCAACCCCAGCCATTGTGTGATTCTGTGATTTATCCAACTGAGGCCCAGAGCCCCCATGTTGCAGTAACTGAGGACATAGAAAAACCCCACAGATTTGCAGAAAGTGGTGTCACAAGCATTTCTATGGCAGGTTTAGGAACTCACAGCTCAAGAGAGCGAGCAAAGGTAGCTTTAAACCGTGTCTGCTCCTCTTCCTCCTCTCTTCATGTGTCTCGTGTGCCTATTCATGTAACACATGCTGAATAATAACAGGTGGGCAAACCATGTTTCTAAGCTCAGATGATCTCAAAAAGAACGATTTCCAGCAATTCTGCGGCTCCAGCTGGCGGGCCAGTTGTGCGCACCCACGCTGACCCTCCAGTGTCTCTTCTCAAAGGGCTTCTGACATCAAATCTCGTGCAAGGGGCTCTTGGCAGCTGGTTTCCACCCTCCTTCCTCTCCTCTCCCCCATGGCCGTGCCCAGCCTGCGGGATGATGCTCTGCTGGCCTGTTGCTCAGAGGCATCGCTTCTTTCGACTGTTCTCCATTAGGCAAGGCAGGGATGGAGGCTCCGTGCTCCCCTCTTTCCAGTCCCACCCCCATTGGTGTGGGTGAGCTGCCTGCCAGCTCCTGTGCTCCGGTTTCATCTCTGCTCTCACAGATGTAAGTCAGCCTCTTGGACAGTGCACGTTTTGCCCTTGCTTTGTTTGGCTATTTGGTGGCTGGAGCTGTGCCTGTTCAGCTGCGCGCTGGCCTCAGATCCAAGGCTCTGTCATAGCAGGCAGCCTGCCCGGCCTGGCCTGTTTTAACTATTGTTAACTTGTGTCCTCTCCATCTTTCCTCTGCTGGATTTTAGCAGACAACCCCCACTGGAGAAGCAGCCAGCGCTTGGCTTTCCTGCCCATCAATCCTTCTAGCAGGCTTCTGTCTTGTGCTATGAAGGATGCATTGCAACCATCTCAGGATACAAGAAGGATTCCCCGTCAGTTGCCCGTCTTTACATCTGACTCAGCCATGTCAGTTCCTTGTGAGCACCTGGGGAAGGCATCAAACCCCCGCCTCCTCCAGACCCATTTCGATGATGCTGCAGCCCATTGCCTGCTATGGAGTTCACTCCCAAAACCAGGGCTGCCCAGAGTTCCTAGGGCTCTGGGAACGCCGGTGTTGGGCTGTATGACAGAGGCAGGACCGAGGGTCGTTAGAGGGGTTGTGCAGTGCATTGGGTCACACCGCAGCCAGAGTCCCCCACACGTCTCCTCGCCTGGCAGGCAAGAGCCCACATTACCAGGCTGCTGGATCTGTGCTTTCTCTCAGCGGTCCTCCCAGGCAGCCCCTCATCCTGCAGGTCTCTGCTCCACCGGGCACTGAGAGAGCCGTGCAAGAGCAAGGGAGAGGCACCGTGACAGGGAATGGTACTGGGGGACACCCCCTCCTCTGCCTGTGAAACTGGAGAGCTGAGTTTTGGTAGGCTGTTTTCATTCATTTCACACTCTGAACTGTTTTGCTGCCTGATGATGGCTGGACACTGGTGCCTGGCCAGACAGTACAGTCTCCAATTTGTCTCTGGCACACCTCTCCCATAAATCTAATTCTCTTCGCGAATGGAGCAATACACTACTGCTAACAGAGGTAACCAGGTAAAGTACCTTGAAGAGGCATATGATGAGTGAATTCCCCCAAACAGCTCAGTCAGTGACGGTTATACACGCTGGCCCACACTCAGATATACTACAGTTTACCTCATGTTCAAGGATAATCTCCATTAGCAAAATGCATTCATGTCTACAGCATAAATTCTGTTAGTAGGAACACGTCAGTCCGCAGTAAGACGGCTTTGTTGGCTTCTGCAAGATTGGCTCAAGCACTTTGCCAAATGGGAGTGAAGAGAGATCAATTTAGACATGTCCTTGCATTATTGCAGGAGAGCAATAACACAACATCACGTTGTTCGCCGCCACTTCCAGGGAGCAGAGTGTAATCCCTACTACGAATCACTGCTTGACACTGGGGTGGGGGCGAAAGAACTGCCAGCTGCTGGGAAATAAAGGTCTGTTACTTTCTGATCCATTTATGTCTGGAGATTCCTTAAATGGTGTAGATTTAATTCTGCCCAAATGAGGAAAGCACATGCAGGTTACAGGAGAGACAGATAACTATTCACTTAAAATTCCAGGCAAGGCTTTTTCTTTTATTACCCTCATTATGTTTTAAAGACATAACCGACAGCATATGCAAATTAGCACCTTAGATTATTAGCAGGGAAAACCTTACTGCATATATAAGTGCACAAATGTGACTTAGCAGCAAGCACACTAAGGATATTGTACGTGCTCACTGGCATCCATTTAAAGGCTTCTAGATCACTGAATTAGTTTCATGGGGCTGACTGTAGCTGGAGTTTGGCTGAGTTGTACTGTCAAAGTGATCTCTGGGCTCACTGTTGCTGAAAGGGGCAATCCTGCTGCCCCCTCTGTCCCCGCTCTCTTCCCCCGTTGCTGCCTACAGGCTCCTGCCTCCGCTACAGATCAGACCCTTCACTGGAAAAGCCAGTGAAGTTTTCTGCCAGGTTAGTGAGCTGAACCAGCTCAGTAAAAGGTCTCAGGAGCACCAGGGCAGGTGCTCCTGAGGAAGATGCTAGAGCTTCCCTCGGCAACAATGAGATATTAGATCAGCTCAGTCGTGATATCAAAGTCTTTCTGTCTCAGTTCTGGGGTTCAATCACCCACGCAAACATACAGCCCTTCTGCGTCTCTAGCCTGCACCTTGCAATGCCTCCGCCCACAGGGCACGTGGACTTGTAGGAAAGTGCAAACTGAAAGCACAAAGACACACACACAAGGAGTTTTAGCCCTGCAGAAGCACATTACAAAGCATCCTGCATTCCCTAAGAAGTGACTTCAACTTTATCCTGTAATGTTCCCCGACAAGGTAATTTAGTCATCTTAGTGAGCATGACATCCATCCCAGCACTCACCCAGCATCCTGGGTTCTTCTGACGCAGCAGCCTTCCTTCAGGATGTGTAATTCGATAGGTAACAACACAAAGAGTGGATGCAATGGAAGAAGATGGTGTACTCAGCAATGCTGACAGATACAGCAAGACAAAGGGGAGTCTTTTGACGGAAAAGCTGAATATCAGCTGTGCTATGCAGGTTTTTCAGTAAAGAAAAATTAATATTATTCAAAAATTTTACTGTAGAACTAACAGTACTAGAACAATCTATTTCCATTAAATTCATTAATAGTCTCACCGGCTTTTGGACTTTTGAAAATTGTTTGAGTGGAATTAATGCACAAAGAACAATGTACAGAAATAATAGGCAGGATATTCCTCAATAGGTATCATATCTTTAAAGCGTTGTGATGGAAAGGGCTGCACAACATTGTGGCTGAGGTGCCAAAGGTTAAAAGCTGCAAATGCTGGTCCCAAGTGTGGGATGTTGGGTAAGCTATCTTGGGACAGAAAGGAGATGAATTGGGTACTTAGGCCTTTTGCTAGCATGCGAGGTGGTTTTTTGGATCATGTAAATAGAGTGTATTCCTAGGACATCTAGCATTCATCTGTCTACAGGAAATACTGGGATAAAACTGAGGAAATATAAATCTCTCTGCAAGATATCATTCCAATGCAGTGAATGTCATTAGTTTTCCCAGGATTAAACAGAGAGCAGCTCCCAAGACCCTGTCCCTGCAGACCTGGCATGGGCCACGCAGGTTGACTGCAAGGCAGGCAGCTCCCACAGGGAGCCTAAGGCAGGGGTAGCCCCTGTGCAGCAGGATATTAGCAGGTAAAATACCTAGTGAATGTCCTTCAGCTCGGCTCCGAGCAAGTGTTGCTCATGAAGGCACTGCTCACGAAGCTGGTGGTTTAGCAGCACACCCGGCATCTGCTCGCTGGCACTGATTGCTGCACAATGACGTCTATCTTGAGAGGCGACAGGAAATTTATCTCCCAGCACCTCATCAAATCAAGTGTAATTCCTGACCATTTGCCAAACGGGAGCGATAACTGTGCTAAGTGCCTTGCAGGAGAGTCTTCTCTGAATCACGTGTGTGGATCATGAGCTCCTGTCGGCTGCAGTTATGTATGCCTTGATTAAGCCCTTGCATAGAGGAGCTCTGCTGACCTGCTGAGAAAGGTCAGAGCTGTCTCTGTTACACTATGGACATTTTCTGCACATGGCACATTAACTTCCTGGGTATTAAGGAGCTGTATCATGCCTTCAGGTTGCCAAACACAGGCCACTTGGTTCCTGTTGGCTAATTTCCCCTGGGCTTTGTGATCTAGAAGAATTTGGTACTTTTCCTTTTTCAGCCACTCAAACCCATCTCTCTCCTATTGTACAGGGCTTTTCCCAGAAGTCTTAAGGTGGGGGAAGCTCAGTAATAACCTCTTTCAAATACTTCTGTATATTACAGACCCTAAGGTCTGTAAGTTCTCTGCTCCTCCTCCTTTATCCCTGAAAGGGCCCAAAGACAGCCGCTCCATCCCAGCCTTTGCATTCAGGGACTGCAAAGGACTTTGCAAGGCCGCTCTGGGTTATGGGGGAGGGAAAAAACTTCATCTATCAAGACAGCTGTGCTTTAGCTGTGAAACACCTACTTTAAAAATGCTTGTTTGCCCACTGCTTTGTGATTAATCACAGGACTTCAAGCCAAAGTGATTACTTACAATCCAGTGTCATATGGCTGACTCTTTGCAAAGCCAGCATGCAATGTTTGGAGATTTTCCAAGAGGTGAATCCTTTTAAAATTAATGTGGTGTATCTATAGGGGGGCATGTAAAATATAAATACATACACTTACAAAAGCTGGTTAGTGCATTGCCCTGAGCTCAGTTTTCCATTGGTGCCCTTAAGCTCTTGCCAGAGGCTTGCTAAATAGCACTGAATTCATATTTGACGTTCTCTAGCTATTCCCTTTAGCAACTAAAGGGATGTAAAGACAGTATTGCAAGGTAATCCCAACTAGTTGGTTAATGCATACCTGGCAAGCTCTCAAAGCTAGTAAAGATCTAATGAACAGGTGGAAAACATCGTCAGACTATTGTGTATTTTCTTCTTCTGCAGGAGTACAAGGGCAGCATTATCCTTGCGAGGTCTGGTACAATTCCCTTCCACATGCCTAGGAATCCTTCCCATGACTGCAGTAGGAGCTGGAATGGAGCCTTTATAGCAAACCCCAAGGAGTAAACATGACCCCTCATCTTGGGCTTTGTGGGATGGCAGAGCATATGGGGTCCCATTAAGAATGTCATATTCTAGCTTCAGCGTTGCCAAGAAATCCAGGTGATATTTGTTTGCAACTTGGCTTTTGGCTTTTGGATGGGAAGAGCAAATCCAGTCCTTTGAAAACAGTTGGCATTTTTATCTGTCACCTCTACAAGCAAGTCCAGTGTTTGGCAAAAATATGTAACAAAACACTTACTACAAATGTCAGGTAAAGTAAGCTTTTCCTTGTCAATGTGGATGGAGACTTACATATCTAAGGGAACGGAGGAACTGTGTTTTTAAGGGGCAGGTGTATTTTGAATGTGGTTTTGTTTCTGGTTCTGCTAATTCACTGTCCCTTTGGGACATGTTTTTTATGTTTTCTTCTTTATCTTTTCTATTTAGACCATAAAATCTTCAGGGAAAGGATTGATTTGCCTTGTGCGTACTCAATACCCAGCACTCGCCTGAACCTCTTTGTGATTACTGTGGATCAAATATGCAGTATTGTGTCTGAAACAAACTGCTAGGGGTTGTACAGCACAGAGCACAAGGGTCCTGCTTCTTGATGAGGCAGCCAGGAATCTTAATCGTGCAAGAAATAAGACTATTTTAAATCTGGATTTTAGGAGGTCTGGATTTGACAATGCTTTGCTATATATCCACAGTAATGAAACAACAAACACTACTGAAATATTTCAAGAGTCCTCGTTTGCATAAAATTAGATGCTTCCTCTTCCCTCCCTGTCAAAACTTCAGTGAAGAGGGAAATCTCTGTGCCCTAGGAAGCTTAGCTGTGAGTGCTTTGAGCTATTCCAGCACTTGTGTTATAGCTTGGTGCCTACAGTCACAATTAATTAATATGTGTATGCATTACCTCCTACCAGGCTGGCTGGAAAAACACTTTCTAGCTTGGTATGTATTTCTGCTTCATTTGCAGTGGCTTCCAACCTCACACTCCTTCTCTAAATATTATATATACTGATCTAATTTATTTACAGTTAGTTCATATGCCAAACTGATGGAAGACAACGGTGTGGCCTGGTAAAACGAGTGGAGAAGCTAGTCCCCCTAGCATGCTAGTCCTCCTACTGCTACTTATCCATGCCAGACCAACATTGAAACATGGGTATCAATTTTATAGAGATGTGGCATTTAGACCTTAAAATAATAGTTGCCTTATGAAGGCAGTGAATTAAGTTAGATGATTGACTGGATCAGACTGATAAATGATAGATGATGGTACACAGATTTGGCAGAGCATCCCTGGTTTCTCTTTCACGGCTCTAAGTGTCACTGTAAATTGTTTTTAACATAATTTTGAACCTCCAAATCTGGCAATGGGTAGTAAATCAGCTTGAATCCATCAGCAACTGGCCTTATGTGTGCATTCTGGCACTCTTTTTTGTGCCCCTCTGGGTTGAATATAGCTACCACTCTGAGAAATCCAGAAGGAAATTTAGACGTGATAGAGAAGGGGAAGCATTTAAGTGACTCAGATACAAATATGAGAAAAAAACCTGTAAGTAGCAAGAAATAGACATTAAAAGCTGCCAGGAAGATACAGTCCACAAGGATATATTAGGATATTGTTGATTTATAAAGAGCAAAGTTTGGAAACTGTTTTGATTCCAAGTTTTTGGCTCCTCCTCTTGCCCACAACATTTTTATCCTTATCCCGTGCCTCCAGGCTCTAACTGCCAAGTGGTAAAGGCAGGTGCTGTACAGTGTGAACTTGCAAATCCCTCACTCCCAGCCCCACACTTCTGCCACATCTCAGAGTCAGAAGCGTGGCGCGCACCTCTGAATATCAGCCATGTCCTACTGCAAACTGCCTTCACTGGCTTCCTGCTATGGAAAAGCATCCTCCAGTGCAGGTGGAAGGTTATGTCCCAGGAGGTAGCATCTGTGTTGACTAGGACTTGTCTAGCAGCGCTGTGATACCCTGGATGGGTTCATCTCACCAGCTGTAGGTGCCTAGTTAAAGCCTATCCACAAGGCTCCTTCCGGAGTGTTTGCAGAGAGAAGTAGGTCCATGGAGTAATTAATTTGGCCCTAGGAGGTGTCCAAGACTGATGGGTTGGGTCTCCTTCAGGAGATGTTGATCTTTATTAGCTTCTGTGGAAGCCTCTAGCTAGCTGGCTTGGCTGAGATGCTTGAGTTACAGATGGCAAGAAACTGCCAGGTGTCATTAAGGTAGGTATGTGGCCAGGATTTCTGAACTACACAGGCACTGACGGATTCAGATACTCCGGGTGAATTTTAAAAGCACCTCCCCATTCAGCACCCATTCCTGAGATTTAGTCTTCCCTGGCAGAGATTGCTTTGGAGGATCACTCATGCTTTTGAAAAACCATAGATCTTACAAAAAAAAGAGGATCCTTAGGTCTACAGAGATAATTGTTGCTCAGACTCATACTTGCTATCTGTCCAGGCATGCTCCAGTGCCTCTGAGTTTTAAGGTAATGCCACAGAAAGGATTACAGATATCCCTTCTCATTACAACAGTGCTAGTAGAATTTCAGTCATCAATCGTGTTTGCTTCAGAGTCTCTTTATGTTCTGAAGCTGATTAGCTGTTGAAATAATCCAGCTTTGATGGCAAGCAATGCTTTATTAATACTGCAACTGACTGCTTTTCTCCCATCATTTGCTTTTAATGGATCCCGTGCTTCTTTGTTCCTTCTTCTGCCTGTGGAGCCCTCAGAAAGGTTTGGTGACCAACTATATGCTTGGCTGCATGTTCTTTGCATCAAAACAAAGCCTAAAATGCAAATGCTGCTGGTTGTGTTCTGGTTTTAGGATCTCTTCAAAGCGTAAACATGATCTGACAGTCCTTCTTCTGCAACTAGGCGCTACAAAGGGATTTACTGTACTCATCTGTGTAGGGATGTGCAGGGTCCTAGGCAGACTGTAATTCCTTTGCATGGTCTTCATCTGTTCCATCTTGCACGAAGAAGGTCTATCCCTGGAGCTGGTACTTCTCTCTCATGTGGACCTAGGGAGGTTCTGTGCCCATGACCCATGATCTCAAGAAGAGAGAAAAGGATCAGCAATATCCCTACTTCAGCTAGAGGGGATTGATTTCAGCAATAGTAATGAGCACGCCAGAGAGACACAGCTAATAAAGACGCACCAACAATTAGCAGCACTAACACGTAGCCCCTCACCAAGCCTTTTCCCTGCCCACACTCCTAGCAACAAGAAACAGGTAAATGAGAGGGATAATATGAAAGGATTAGATCTGCAGCCATTAAAAAAATCTTTTGTCCTACGTAAGTTCTTTCATCCTACATAAGTTGCCTCAAAGATTTCCTTTAGATGAAGCAAAATTAGGTTTTTTTCCCTATGTTAAGTAGCACCTAAATGGCAAAATTTGTTGCTGACCACTAAGCAATACATGTTAAATGACTTTAAATTAGCCTAAACCATTGCTGCAGCTGACAAACTTGCCTTCTTCCGGACCTGCCAGTTGCTGGACACGATCCGTGGCAGACTCCAGGGTTCATGTGATGTGGGCAGAACTGGGCCTGGGGATGGGTTCCCCTTGCAACTTCATAGGACCCTACAGTAGTTTTGCCTTCCATCTGCGAGACTCAACAGCACTTCTGTACAGATTACTGGATCGCAGAGGAGGCTCTGCTGTCACCGACTTATATCTGGGGAAGCTGTGGAGAAAGGTGGCTGCTGCTTTCTCAGGCAGGCCAGGAGCCACAGCGGAATCTCCTGGGCTTTAGCTCTACTGTGCAGCCTGCCCTCAAAGCACTCACCATATCTTCAAATCAGTTCCTTCTTAAACCGAATGACTAATTATGTGTTTAGTGAAAATATTTAAGAGCCTCAAAAGTTTGTCAACATACTTGGCAGTGTTTTGGAGAATTAAAACTACCCAGTGGTACAATGTCTTGTCTATGTGTGAATTGTGAAGAAATTAGGGAAAGCAGAGGACTGCCATTACAGCCATTACACAGATAACACATATTTTGCGTGTTTGCTTCTCTAAAAACTTTTTGCCGTGTTTCAGCTGGGTTTATAAAAGTAAACAAGTGTTTTGGGTGTGTAACTTGCTGGCCCGATTCTCAGAGCTCAGCGTGGCTTCAAAATCAGGTTCCTTTCATGTGCCTCAAAGGTGGGCAGCAAGAATCATCAGTCTTTTTTTTTTTGAATACAAGCCTTTGATATTATATATGTATTCAGACCTCCCACTGATACCACGAAGAGCTACATGCACATATTCCAAGGTAAAAGAAAGCTCTCAGCTACAGCACGCCTAGTTGTTCTGGTTCTGAAATGAACATTTTTGCAATGTTAAAAAAAAGGGGATGGGGAATGAGAGATCAAAACAGATCTACACTTCGTCTTTGGTGGAACTGGAAGATGCGTTTGCAGAGGTGTGAGGGTGCTGTGTTCTACCCCAGAAAGACAACCCGTACAACTCATGAGGCATGACTTGTGAGGCTCCGAATAGCTCCTGATGGAGACCAGTGAAATCTGTAGGACACAGATAACATGTGAAAAAGCCACCTGAGGGGAATAATACCAGAGAAAAAAGGGCCATAGAAAACATGTTGGGTTTGTCAACTGTCACCATCAGTAGCTTTCCAGGGTTGTCTGTCCGAGCAAAACAAACATTTCCAGATTGCAGGAGTGGAAAACTCTTCATAGGTTCAGGTTATTGTGCAGGGCGATGCCAGGCTGGGCTATTTTCATTTTCATCTTCAGATGAAATAGACAACGAGTCTCTGCCAATTTAACTTCATCATAATCCCATTCAGTTACTCCTAGTACATCTGGGAGGTTGAAGATCGCAGCCATCAGTGGGGTGATCTGTTGCCAAGAGCAATTGTCTCTTCATATCTGGTTCCAAAGGCCAGAAAGGCTAGCAAGGCTGTTAAACGATCACTGCAGCATGATGGCTCTGAAGTGAATTTCAGAGATTATAATCACACTAGGCAAATACTCAAAAACCAGGCATGCCTGTAACCTCACTATGCTATTCTGGCATGGCCTCAAAATGTGGCTTGTTATGGTTGGAGTTCGGTACAGAGCGCACAGATGAGCCGTCCTGCCCCAGGTATACAAAAGAACCCATTATCTCTTAAAAAAAAAGACAAACAGCCCAAGCTTGTATTGATCGGCTGAGTGACTACCGTCTCACCAATTACCTGTGTGCTGGTACCAATCAATCTTTGGCAGAAAGCTGCCAGTTCATTTCAAGTGTTGCTAACACAGAGGGCCGTTTCAGAAAGGTGGTGACACAAATGCACGATCAGAAGTCACTGATTTTTGTTGCAACTGGAATGTGAAACAAGAAAGGCGACGTGCATCCTTAGCTCTGTTCTGAAGAGAGCAGGAGCAAAAGGAAACACATCTCATACCAGGGCTTTTTTATAAACCATTAATAAATGGAAAGAGATGTTTTAATAATGGTAAATAAATGGTATAAATTAAACCCAACATATTCATACTTAGTCCTGGATATCACAAGCCATCCTGTAAAGACACACTAAACACGAGAAAGGTGAAAAGCGATAGAGACAGTGCTGTAACTTTATAATTGTATACAGATAGCCATCACTGATTAACTATTTATTAAAACATCTCTTAATCTCTGATTAACATATTATAAACTCTTTATAAGCACCTTTGCAAAACCTGGTGCAATCCATGATGATTTGCAGTTATTTGTCCATTTGTTGTAAGAGTTGTCATCGTTTTTAACCCTGCAGGTACTATCCATAGGTGCAATGTTAACAAAGCAGCTGGCCAAAACAAAAATAAAGGTTAAAGATTGTAAGAGCAAGTAATGAACGTACTATAGGTGAAGGACAGAGGGAAAGAAGAGATTTATAGCCTGTCTGGGCAAAGTTCCAAGATGCAGGTTACAGATGCCCAGGTGATGCAAAGCCCCATAAAGCAGTTATGGATCCAAACCCAACCCAAGTCACCCTTGGCCATGATGGTGGCTGCAGGACAGACCCAAGACAAAGTGCCAGGGATCTCTCTCTGTGTGAGGAGGAAGATTTCTGACAGATTTGTTACCAGAAACAACAGTCTCACTGAGTGCATCACAACCTGTATGAAATAAAACTTCCCCATCCAAAGAGTAGTCCTTTCGTGATGGAGAAAAACATAAAGGATCTTGCATTTGCCTGGGGAACAAAAATACTGCACTCATGTGACCTTGGCCACTGGCTTTCTGCATAAGTGAGTCTCAGTTTCCCCTGAATGTCAGTATAGGTTTCCTTATGAAATACTGCCTTTGATTTTTGGGTTTTGGGTTTTTTTTTCTTTTATTTTTTTAATTCAGATGTATACTGTGTGTTCTGAAAATCAGGAGTCTGTTACCACCTGCTTTTGCCCTATACTCCAGGGTTGCATAGATGACCCCAACTGTCTTTGGAAAGGCAACAGATATTTAACAATCCTACACAGGCTATGTGAGTAGCAGTTTTCTGTTGAAGGGTGGTGTTTTTATTAAGAGGACTTATATTAAAAAAAAAAAAAAAGACAACTGTTTTATTGTGATGTTCTTCAGCACAATAAAATTCCCTGTAACACAGAGGATTTATTAATTATGTAACCTGATCTGGAAAAGTATTAAAGTACTAAATTAAGAATCAGGTGAAGACAATCCCCACTGAGATGCTGAGATAATGTCTAAGCATATTAATACTGGATATCTTATTTTTTCCCCCAATATCTTGAGAGGATCCTATTTCACATTTTCTTTACATGGAGATGTAAAGAGTAGAGGAAGTAACAAAGACTGCAGCATTACCAGCAGGATTCAATTGATCCAACTGGCACGATGAAGAAGGTCTTGTCAAGCCAATGCAGGAGAAATCTTCGTGAGCTGTTAGAGAATAAAATCCAAATCAATTGGTGACCCATAGTTTCAGGTCTCTGAAGGCAGGTAGGTGATCAAGACAAGTCTGACTCCTGGAGTGTACGAAACCAAGCAGTTCTCAAGAGGCCTGAGATTTGTCTTGGTTTTTTTGTTATGTCTTTGCAACCATTGAAGTGTTTAAGCATGAGACAGGTCCTGACCACGTTAATGCACAAGTCACTGTGGTCATTGGCCAATGGTCTGTCCCTGGCCCGCTTTGGAGCAAAAGTCACGCACGTTCTGGTCACAGCGAGCTACCCCTGTCCAGACGACGAGCAGTGACCCAGGTGCGGTCTTCCATAAGCAGCAGTTAAATCCCTCTGAAGACAACGAGGCAGTTATTGGTGTTTCTCAACGTAATGAGAATCCCACTTAGGTATCATTTTATCTCAAGTGTTTAAGGGTTTTTAGTGAGTCTTTAATAACAGGCAGTCTTTAAATGGGTCTCATAGGGAAGACTCAATTGCATTCCCCAGTACAGACAGCAAATCCAAAGATCACTGTATTGTTTAAAGCATTTGTAAAGCCCTAACACAAGGTTTTAAACGGTGCTGAGGTGAGGGAGAGGGCTTTGGACAGAGCTTGAATTTCATCCCCAGGTAATTGTAGCATTGACTCTCCTGCAGTGAGGTCTGCCCCTGAGGAGAGCAGCAGCGTGAACGAGGCTGGAGCCCCGCTGTACGAGGGTGCAGCAGCATGCCTACCTCCCTGCCTGCTTTTTTCTGCTTTCATGGGATGTTTTTTTCTCTTCGCACTTTTTTTTCTCTTCATTTAATTATATGTATTTTAAGGAAAACAAAACACTAGAGTGAATCTAATTACAAGGAGTTTATTGACTTGAACCTCATTCACAGCAGACTCCCTAACCCCCGTCATCTTTCTGACGAGCCAGACAAGGCTGAGAACTGTTTCTCCCCATTCTGAGACACTCTGACCCCGACTTGATTTAATTGGTCTCTTGCAATAATCGAGTACTTGCCAAGAGCCAATTTAAAGGTGCTACCATCTGATTTTTTTCCCCAATAGAAGGATTAACCCCATTAGCAATGAACTCTGTGCTGCATGTCCGTAACCTTACAAAGCAACGTAATCCTGTCTCACTCCACCGGCTCGTTTTTTCTTCTGCAGTAGATACAAATCATTAAGAATCTCCTCGTCCTTCATCACAGTTTGGACCTGTTTTTACCCTGGGTGGCCAGAAGCAGGCGGCGATCCCAAACAGGGATGGGGCAGGATTTGAACTGCTGAAAACACTTGCCAATTTATTCTGGTTTCTCTTTTTAAAATGGCACGGATATTATTTCATTGCTCCTGGCTTCAGGTTGATGCTCAGCTCCGAGAAGGACTGAGAGGCAGCAGAGCGGCCATTTTGCAGGGACACTGCGAGACGTGGCTTTCGGTCGCAGTTTGGGTTATTTCCTCTCCCGCTGGGTTACTGCCTCTTCCTCCCCAGCCTGTCTATGGGACAGCAGAAAAAAAGCGCATTTTCCCTTCAAAGTCTCTCAGAAATTGGCTTTGCGTGTTTTGAGAGAGCGGTTTTTAGTGCAAAGGCTCCTCGCGAGCCCGGGTGCGGCCTGGGAATCCTTACCTCTCTCCAACAGAAAGCTTCCAGCAACGCGGCTGTGAAAGGAGACGCGGCCGCCCGCGACGTGAGGGAGCTCGTGCTCCCTGGGCCGGGCAGGGTGGTCGGGGTGCGGGGCAGCTCTTTGCTCTGCTCCTGTCAGACCAACCTGAAAAACATCCCCAGCTCCGTATGTCGGCCTGACCCTGCCTCCATCCTCGTCAGCAACTGTCCTCGTTGGCCATCGCTTCGGAGCGTGCCCAGGGGACACCTGCAGCCGGGGTTTGCTTAGGCGGCTGTTTTCCTGCAGCTTAAAAATAAGTATAGATATTTCAGTTGAGGACGGGGTGCAGGTTGTTCTCAAGCTGGGCTGCAGCTGGTCGCACTGCTTAGCACCGCGGCGCCGGTGAAGCCGTGTCGAAGGCAGGCAGGAGGGAGGGAGCTGCAGGGGAGGCCTGGCTGTGGTTTTTACTGAGCAAGTTTTTAAACATCTAAGTTGTTTTTAAAAAGCTATAAGAAATAATGAATAATTAGGAGAGATGGAGATACTCCAATTTACTAATGGAATTATATTCTTTGTAGATAAGAGCAGAGACACATAAGGATGTCACACTGCGTAAGGAACAGAAGGTAGATGTCTCCAGCAGGCTTATTTTATACACTATAATGCCTTCCTTATCATTAATAACACCATCCTACGTTTAAAAAGTGCTTCTCTTCCCAAAGGACCCCAGACTGCATTATAACTGTCGGCCTCGTCCCGAGGGTAGATTCACCGATAACAATTTTAATGAGAAATTTGTCAGATTCAAGCCAGCACAGGGTGATGCCTTGTCCCAAGGCTGAAACGCAGCCTCTGCTAGGGTGGGGGAAAGCAGCAGCTCAGTCCCAACATCTCTCAGCCCGATAGTGGAAGCTGGCTTAGAAAAAGGCTGATGGAAAGGAAAAGCCTTGCGCAAAAGGAGCGCGCAGGACTTGCTGCTGGGCTCCTGGGATGGAGGCAGGGCCCTGCGCTTCGCTGGCTCTCAGCTCGTGGGGTAAACTAGCAGTTTGGTTGCTCTGAGCTTGCCTATGCTGAGGAAAGGAAGGTGGTGTTGATAAATATTATCGAAGAGGAACCTGGTAGCGATGAGGATCACACGTGTTATCTGACAGAGGGATGTTAGCGGAGAGGTAGCAAAGAGAGCTGCAAAGAGCCGGAATCCCAGGCTGCGGGCAGCTTGGGAGGAGCAGGAGGGGCACGTTGCTAGAAGTGTGA
Source organism: Fregata magnificens (assembly GCA_013389945.1). Taxonomy (NCBI): domain Eukaryota; kingdom Metazoa; phylum Chordata; class Aves; order Suliformes; family Fregatidae; genus Fregata; species Fregata magnificens. The sequence continues at coordinate 575,568 of WAAD01002608.1, forward strand.
AGATTTTGTTCTTGAGTCCCAAGAATGTCCATTCAGTAAACTTATTCTAAAACTAGAGTAACCTGTCACTTCTTGATTGCCAGGGGAGGGCGTGGGGTCATGGAATGTGGTTGTAATGCCACCAGGATCTTATATGGGATTCTGCTGCTTTCAGTGCGCCGAAGCTGAGCGGCTACTCCAAGTGTGAAAGTCTCCCAGGGTTGAACTGAAACCCTGCTTCTGTCAAACTTGAGGATTTTTGCCATTGATTTCAGTGAGGCCACAGTTTTCACTTCTGGCCCTTTCAGTTACTGGAGCAAAACACAGTAGAAGACCCTAACTACTGCTGGGTGGAAAGAAAAAAATCATGTATTGGTTTTGGCTTGAAAGTTCCAACATTCGCTTGTGAATTTAAAATAGAAAATCTATTTGCCATATGTTCGATTCCAGAACAACTACGTCTCTGGAGAACCTGCTTCCTTGGGTTGCTTTGGATGGAGAGGGACTGCTTACAAATTTCTGTGCTTTTCCCTCTTCTGTTTTACTTCTCACATTTACCATTAAACTAGCATTGACATTTCTGTGCCATCTGGCTTTTTTTGTGGTTGGTTTTTTTAAGGGGCTGGGGGAAGAAAGATTCAGGATAAAACAAGAGTTTGTGTTGCTAGACCAGCAGTCAAGAAAGTGAACAGGGGGAGCCCACACTGAAATACTTTGCCAAGGCATCCCGGGTTTCAAGGAGAGGTTTTAAGTCTTGCAAAAAGGAGAGGAAATCGCCACACGACTGAAAGGTGGGTTGGTTCCGGCACGGCTAGACGTACTCTCCACAATGGCTGCTACAGCAAAGAGGCACAGTGGTAGACAGCCCAGGGATTGCCGACATGCAGGTTACTGCTTTATTCATCTCTCTAGAGGCCAAGAAATATTCAGACAAATGAGGTTGTCCATTTTAAGGACTAGAAGGAAGTTTGAAGTCCCTCTGGACCCGCAACCTCATGGGTTTTAAGGTAGAGGTTGGTATGTTTGAATGAGGCTACTGTGGAGGGAGAGAATGGGACTTGCTGGCTAGGAGATTTCCCCCTGCTCCTGTTGGATTCATCAGTTCTCGTTAGGGTTTGGACAAGCCTGGGAGAGGCTACTTCCAGTTAGGAGGAGTTCTCACCCTGAAAAACAATAAAATAGGATTTCTTGTGAACACTTCATGCAAACAGTTTGTGGCATTCATCATCTTATCACACAGTTTCTTGCAATGTCTCACATTTCCAGACAACTGGGGTTTTTTCTAACTTACACCAAACAGCTTAAAAATTCAGTCTGCCCTTGCTGACCTTGTACAGCTGAGAAAAGAGGTCATGGCTGACATTGTCAGCTGCAGTGATTTCAGACACAGCGTCTGAGTGTAGTGTAAGCAGAAATTTATACTTTTTAATTTGGTTAGAAGAGTATGTTAAATGCCCAGAGCGAAAGCCTAGATTGGAGCCTGGCCAACTGGTACAGTCAAAGTGTCTTCAGCAATGGCAGAGTTGGGGCTGACATCAGCCTGGCCAGAGAAGACCATGTGTGCGTTGACGCACGGATCACCCCCTGCTTCACTTCTGGGGCGACAGGAGAAGAAGACGTATGAGCCACGAACAAGATCGTATATTGATCCTTCACAGCATGTAATTTATGCAAATTGCACTTATTGCGTGTAGATAGAACTGACATTTTCTCCTGGACTGTTTATCTCCAAAGTCTCTCGCAGAATGATCAGATTATGACTCTGCACAGCAAGAACGTCCCTTCTCTCAACCCTACAGACCAGATATTTGTTTGTTGTTGGTGCGGGCAATTTAGTTACTAATTCCCAGGGTTAATATACAATATCAGGCTATTACACTGCATTGAATCGCACTTACTGAATAACATTGCATGTTTAATTTCAACTCCATTTCTAATTTTGCTGTGGTGGAGCTACATGACTGAACAGGGCTGTGGACGTTTTCTACTGTGTTTGTATTGCACTGAGTGGCTTCTAGTTCGTCCTTTGCCTCTGTCTGTTTCTCCCCAACTCCACCACTCCTCCTGTGTCCACACAACTATCTCCAGGTAAATATTTGGTAATCAATGTTCTTTATCTATTACAGGCCAAAATGAGACTTCTTATTCAACTGTTCCACAACTAATTAAACCACATAACAACGACGGCTTTTAATCTTTTTCTACACATTACTTTTTGGTTGCCATATAATGCTTCCTAAAGAGATATTAGTGGGCTGAGGCTTAACCTGGTGTTAAGAAAAAGAGCTGTAGACCTACATAGGGCATGGCATTAACCAAGCTCTTTAGCATCTAAAGGACTACACAGAGATTTAGAGGACCTGAGATAATGCCTAGCTGTACTACAGGCTTTTCTTCATGGCCTTGGTCAAGTCACTCAAACTATAAAGTCCTGCAGCAATTTGGGAGTACTTTCAAAAGTGATGTCAACACTTAAGAGTTCACTGAAGTCTCACTGGAAGTCAGTGGGATTCATTACCCTAAGCCCTAATCCTTCCTAGACTGAGACATCTGAATTTCATCCAGATTTCTGTCTTGATCTCTGGACTTAGGCATCTCGCTATCCAAGTTACATGGGGGCTTGTAGCGCAAGGCTAACAGCAGTTCTGCACTTCACAAATCTGCTGGCAGTGGGCAGGGAAGGGTGGCTGCGAGATGCTCATCCAGGGTCTTCTGCCCACCATTGGCCAGAACGAGATGAGACAAATCTTCCCTGGCAGCACTGAAAACCCAAATCCTCCCCTGCAGTTCTGGTGCATGAAATCCAGCGAGTGAAACAAAGCGAGTTTGTTTCTCCTATGGAAATTAAACCTAAAATACGTAACAAAGCACAATAAACAGGGAAAAAGCAGGGTAAGAGTAAAGTTCTGCAAGCTCAGCACTGCGGGATGGGGGGGTGGAGGGGGTGCCTGCACTCAGATTAGGCAGTTCTGGATCTTCAGCCTTTTAAGAGCTCTTTCAGGCTTCACAGTCCTTATGAAACCAGTTATTTTCCTCTTATCTGGGTCCCTTTTAATTCATGTGGTTTCCAATCCTCCGTGCTAGGGAGAGTGTTTGTGCTGGACTGGGCGGGAGCAGGGCAATTGCTGAAAAGGCTCCTGTAAGTATTAGCAGTAATAATGTGCACTTTATAACCATGGTTAGTATTAAAAGACATTTGACAAACACTGGACTTGGAATGAAAGGCTTTTAAAGCCCCAGCCAAGCTATTTGCAATTAGAACAGAGCAATGTACATTCATTTTGTATGTAAGTTGAGCTCACAAAAATCTCCTTTTTTGTCCATTAATAAAACCACAGTATCTCCATGAACAAGTCCCCTTAATCTTTATAGTGCATAGTCTGTGATCTTATCCTTACGAAAGCTGCGTGATTTCATGCAGCTCCAAGAGAAACAAAAGCAAAGTCCAAAGAAAAACGGACTCTCTCCCAGAATAAATAGGACTGATTTGGGGGCACACCAATACGTGAGGGTTGTTGCAGCTTGAATGAAGTGTATGACGTATTTAGATCCCAGAAAAGTGCAGAGAGCACAAATTCCTCCTGCTCCTGTATAAAAATGAGCAGAAGTCAGAAATAAAGGAGTTGAGCATGAGCACAGCAGTGACTCCATTTCCTCTCCCTGTCTTGAGTGTCTGTTCCTGTAGGATCAAAAATAGAGAGCAAGAGGCAGAGCACACAGAGAATAAGTGTACCTGACGAGGCTTACTGCCTTCCTGCTTTGCCTTTGTTTCACTATCCTTGTTACAGGATTTGTAATTTTTTCTTATCTCAGAAGTGCGTATGAAAGATGCAGGAGTCAATCTCTACTCCCCAAGCAGATCCCCACGGAGGGACTGGGGACTGTGTTTAGACAGTCTCCTTGGGCTCCCTCCCACCAGCGCAGGGCACGTAAGCAATAAGACCAAAGGAGTCCTCCTGGGTTGTGGTGACCAACCCCAGCTGCTGCAAGCAGCCGTGTTACATAAACCTGTCCATAAATGCATCTGACCTCCTGCCCTCATTACTGCTGTGAAGAGACGCTCCAAAAATCCACTCCCTGATGGTTAAAAACTTTCTAATTTCCAGACTAAGTCCGTACTCGTTGGATCTTATGTTCTTTAGCTCTTCTTACACAAGGTTCACCGTGCACCCATCACGGCACAGGGAACAGTTACACTCTGCCTAGCCTTTCCCTTTTGACATTTCCAGTGTTTTTCTTCTTCTCTTGAAAAACAGGCTGTCCATACTCCCTGGTCATGCAGTAGCAGCTTTGCAGGACTGGAAGCAAATGTTCCAGTCTGAATGACTTTCCTGAATGAAGCCTTATTTCATTTTCTGGTGGCTGGGCCACTCTGAAGGCTTAGAGCCAGCCAAAATGAAGCACCAGGCAATAGAAATCAGGCAAGCTTTCAGCCATTTAAATACAGTTCATCCTGCTCTTTTGGATAAGCTGTGTTGACTCCTTTTTATAAACTAATATGCCTGGGTCTAACCAAGTGAAGAGTTGCCCAGATAGCCTTTGGTCACAGTCATTGTACCCCCAACCTCCGGCTGACCTCCGAGTCTGTGCTTGCAGAGATTGTTACTTCTGTAATAAGTAGCCAAGGACAGGTTGCAAAGAAGGCAGAGAAGAACCTGACTCATTCCCATCCTTAAGCAAAACATCTGTCTTGCTGTTGTCAGATGAAATCAAGTATTTACTTTTGCACATTAAGAAATTTAAAGAAAAAGTCCTTGTGGGGAGGGCTGTCAGCTCCCTGAGGAAGTTATTAGGTTGGACTTAAAGGATTTATGGGAAAAAGTGTTTTAGCTGCCCCCAGAGCATCATACTAGTCCTAGTGTTGTTCCAGTTATTTTATCTGACTGTCTTTACAGGTATTTTGGGTAATTTACCTGCACAGCCAGCCTCAGAATTGCTCTTTTGAACGCAATTGCTGTTATCTGTGAAAGCACCACTCTCAAAAGCAATATTTCATCATTACTGTAAAACAACATCCCTGCAATTATCGGAGAGAGTGTCTGTAGGAATCTTATGGGAAACACGGTGACGCCTGGAGCAAGCCCCAAACCCTAAACTCTGTCTCATTAGTGTCTGGCTGGGACATGACACTATCTCACCCCAGCACAAGAGGAATGAGAATTTGGCTTTTACACTGTCGTGTGTGTGGGCACTGGATTAGCTCAGATGAGTCTGACTTCTTAAAAGCACATTGCTTTTGGAGGAAGAACGCTGCTTTATTTCCAGCATAACTCCAAACAAAGAGTATAACACGACGAGGAATTTCCCCTGCCTGGGAGCTAGCTCTTACACTGCCTCCCCTCCAGCCCTTTTTCCACCGGCCACCAGCTCCAGCGCTCTGCAGAAGGCTTTCCAGACTCACTGGGAATTTAGGCTTGTGGCTCAGCTGATCACAGTACAACCCACCCGGCAACTAAAGGGTGGCAGCGTTAGAGGCATCATGAGGGAAAAAATGGGGAAAAGCGATCTTCAGCCGTCCGTGCGTAATCGCATCGGATGTCACATTTGTTCAGCAGATCTCCCTGTCACAGTAAAGTTGTCAAAGCTGGTAACAATTTACAGGTAAAAGAGGTTGGGGGGATCTTAATTACAAAGATATGTCTTCCTTATGTAAATTGTAAGTTTAAAAAAAAAAAGATTAATTCGTTTTTAGTCACTTGTCCCCCTTGTCCTCTGGAAACAGCGAAGAGAGAAAAAAACAGGAATGGGGGGAGGCAATATCTAAAAAAGAAATCAGAAAATGCGAAAACATCCGTCAGAATGGAAATGTCTGACTTCAGGAGGGAAACCCCCCCCACACACATTTAAAATTGGAAAATCGCCTTGACAAATTTCAACTTTCCGTAGCCACCGCCTGAGGAAAGAGTTTGCAGGAAATCCTTTGCTCGCTGTTAGGTACATGCACGGAGATGTAACATCAGTTAAAGGCTGTTACCCTTATCTGTTTACTACCCAGAAGTGTTAGCTGAAAAAGGGCTCCATCTGCTTAGACTCAGAGTTGACCTTCCCTAAAGAAAAGGCTTTTAGATACGGAGATTTTGTTTCCAGATTTCTTCTCATTTAATTTTACAGAATGACTTTACCAAATGGGAAGTGCGTATGATGGTTTGACCAAATGAGAAACCCAGGTAGCGACAGCAGTTCTGGTGTCTTGTATTATATAGCGCAGGCACACACAAAGCGGGGGAAGGAAGGTTATCGGTGTTATCAAGACATCACTGACAAGTACAGCAATCACAGCAAAGCCTGACTGACATTTTCAGCAGCCCCTGTACTTAAGCGAGCACAGATGTAGATATGGTAAAAACACATAAGCAAAGGTAGCTCCAGCTCAAATCTCGACAGTGTTGCAGGCAGAATGACTGACTGTGCCCAGTCATCTTCAGGCAGGTGACTTCCTTGCTAATTGTATGCGAAACGGTAAAAATTCAAGCCATCCGAACTTACTCAGAGCAGGATGAAATGTAAAGCTTCCTGTGACATTTATTCAGAGAAGGATATTGTTTTCCGGGGCTGCTTGGTTCACGTATCTCATTTTTGAACGAACTGCACTTCACCGTGTCACCCGCTGAGTTAACAATTTGTGACAATTACAGTAATTATTCTGCCACAGTAGCAATGCCGTTGCCCAAATATGTTCGAGAAATGGCTTTACTTAAATGAACAAGAACACCATGAACCTGCAAAAACACTTGTGGATTGAATAATTTCATTTTCTGATTCTATTAATTCACAGTATTGAAATACCAATAGCGCCGTTCATTAAAGGAGCAACAGAAAAGTAGGAGACAATTGATACTGTGCTAATGAAGCAAAAGCTTTGCAGTCGCTTTGGGAGAACTCAGTTGCACGATATGTGAATGTATGTCTTCTCCGCCACCTGGAAATTGCCCAAGGTCAAGAACCAAACGCAAAGGCAGCTCTAAGGCTGGGTCTAGCATAGACCCAAGAGTAGGACACTGTCGCCCTTGCATCAGCAGAGTGAGCCTGCACAGTCACACCTTGCTTTGGGCAGGCTTCCATCCCGACGCCTGGGTTTGTGTCCCGCTGGAGAAGAGCCTGGGTGGAGGCTGCCCACAACTGCCCACCGGACTGTGTGCACACCTCCGGGTCCGACTCCTTCTGTATTTCTTATGCCTGCGAAAGGCTGAATAAGCTGTTCCTTCAAAGGAGGCATTTGGGAAGTGCTTCTCTTAATAACCAAGTTATTATATGTGTCGCTTTTTGTTTTGTAGCACTCTTCCAGCCTTATCACAGCACTTTTCCATCTCTGAGCGCGGTCTGTATGACTCCTCAATTGACGGATGTTTATTCTTGAGGTCATGATCTTTCAGCCAGGATTTTACACAGAGCCTTTTTCTTCCATTCCACCTTTGTATTTTAACAAGAAGTTGTGGCATGAAAAGGAGAGAACGATACTGAATACTCCACTTAATAAATGGAAACTCAGCAAGGGCAGTGGAGGACGTGACTACTTCATAACTTTCAAATTATGCTGGCCGTGAAGCAGGGAGATTATTCTGGATGGGTCCACTTGATTTCTTGCCAAGGTCAAGACTGTGGCATTCTTGATGAGGAAGTGGTTGCTTGAGTTGCTTCATCAACTGTTTACTTCAGGTTTAATGACATCTCGGTGTTATTTTTCCTCTGTTCTTGAGGCGTTTGCTGTTTGTCACTCCATTTGCAGCTGTGGAGGTCACCCGTGTATTTCTATGAAAGGCAACATATATCCAGACTTCTGTCAAGGCTGCACCATGTTTGGCCTCTTCATCTTAGTTAGCATGACTTAGCAGTTTTAAAGTAATTATGTCTCACCCTCAGTGGTGACTGCTCTCCGATTCCTTATAGACTGGGTCCCTTCTGGTCCTGAGCTACACAGAAAAAAATTCTGTCAAGAAAAGGTTCTGTGAGGAGTCTGTCCTTTACAAGATCCTAATGTTTTTTATGTCTCCATTTCTCTCCTCTGCAAAATATTAACCAGTTATATTGTGGGTCCCACCTTCATTCTTACACTAGATTTTAGGTCCTATCTGGCATAGACTGCTTTCATGACAGTGATTTTTGTGAAGTTAGTCATGTCATAATTTGATTTTTTTCCTTAAAAATCCAACCCTTTTTCAATAGGGAGCAACAAAGCGTGGATTCCTGGATCTCTGCTGGCTGCTGGATTTTCCCCAGACCAACACTCACATTTGTGGAAGACACACAAAAAAATGCCAGCGGTACCGCAGCAGTTGGGTGTTGTGGATGTGGAACAGGCTGTGGAAGAGTTAAAGCAGCACAGTGACAAAGCATTGAAATGTCTGCCGTGCATATCTTACCACCCACGAGCTCTCCCTGCCCTTAATCACCAGGCTGTCTGATATTGGCTGAAAGTGTCTCGTGCTCCCTCCTGGAGTCCTTCCGTGGACTGAACAGCCCTGTTTATAGCAGAGACCTTTTAGAGACCTAGAGAAAAGGGACTGGGAGGGACCCTGAGACATCTCTAGATTACCCTACCCCCTGCCCCAGGGCAAGATCAGCCATCCCTAAGGATGGGAGCAGCCTGATACAAAGAGCCCTGGAGACACATCCTACAGTGCCCCGGGCAGATTCTGTCACACCTCACCTTCCCCCTTGACAGCCATCTTTCCTACATTTTGGCCTAATTTTCCATGCCCAAGATTCATTATTTCTTGACCTGTGCCCAGGCAGCAGGCAGAGCAGATCAGTCCCTTCCTCTCCTCACCCATAGTTTTCCTCGGGGGTCCCTCAAGGACCAGCCCTATATAGGCTGCTATTGACTTCACCCATTTGCCCTGATAACAAAACAATGACATCTTGTCTTAGCTTGCAGTTTTCCTCTGTGAAAGCAAACACAAGTTTGTTTTTCCTAAGTAAATAATTTTTTTTCATTTCTTTTTCAGGGATGGAATCACTTCTGCAGAGTATTTACAATGCCAAGCCCAGAGCTGTGCAGGCAGAGTGTTGTAAAAGGTGCTTTCCTCCAGGCTCCCTGGAAGAGGACTGAACAGCGAGGTTGAACAGTGCCCTTCCCTGACCCAGAGCTATCTCCTGCGATGCTCTGTGCACCACGGGCCAAGTCAGATGCTAGAAGCCACAGCCTTGGGATATTTATTTGTTCTCCACATGACGGACAAAACTTAAATGGAGCAAGAAGTGGGGCCGGATGCAGAGCAACACTTCTGTTGCTGAAGAATTCAGGGCTTTCAAACTGGTTTCATTCTGCTTGGAATGAAAAAGAAGCCATTCAAGACCCTCTCTGCCTCTGGCCCTAGCTGCTAACCCAGCACCCAGCTGACAGACGTCTGAATCTGTCCCGTGAACCGCATCCTCTGCAGAACTCATCCAGCAGTGTGTCCTTGCTAATGTAGCTTCCGAACTCCTCTGTCCTCTTTCCCACCCTCACCACAGCTGGACCCAGCTCTGCTAGGTGTTACTGCCCTCATTGCTCAGATGGGGAGACCGAGGCACACTGAACTTGGCCAAGAGAGTCTTCATCCAGATCCCTGTGATGTTTACGTTTATTTTCCTAGTCTTTTCACTGCTTTCTGTGAAACCCGTGGCTAGGTCACTCAAACCTTCATTCTTGTGGCCCAAGGTAATTCAAGTTCCCCAGATCAAGAACTGGTCACTGGTCAGGATTTTTTTTATTATTATTATTTTTGTGAAATGCTAGTTGTTGCGGTCTCTTTCCCTTTAGGAAAGTATAATTTATGAAAGCCAAAATTGTTGATAGGAGCTGATTTGACAAATTTCTCAGTTCAAAACCATTTCCTTTGGGGGGAAGCATTGAAACTGTTGAAACAAGCATGTCTGTACTTTTTAAACAAAAAATGTTTTGATTTAGGATTCAAAATAAGTTGAAAATATGTAGGACAAAGGAAAGAGTCAATTTTAGCTAAAAAAAAAAAGAAATTACAAAACCATCTAAATCAAAATGAACCCTATTTTCATATCACTTACATACAATGGTTTTATAGCCCCGAATTATTTATTTAACATTTATTTTCATTCTCAGGACATGAAAAATCTGTAGTTTCGGTACTTGTCTTAATTGGAAGGGGATATTTTTTTAGGGGGTGCACTTTGGAAAGCTCCTCAGGTCACTAAAGCTGTTTCTTCCCCTCTGGCATTCAGAGCTTCTCAGTGTGCAGACTGAAATGGGAGAAATCCCTCGTGGGGGTGGAGACAGAAGCCTCCGTGGCTGAGACTGTCTGCAGGAGAGGACATGATGCAAGCACCCAGCGGCAGTTCTCCCTCCTGCCCTGCGGCTGTACTTACTTTGCAAGGGTGCCTGAACTACAGTCTCAGCCCATGAGACTTTGCCCATCCATACAAAACAACCACATTTTTGCAGCAGTTTGGACCATGCTGCTGTCACATCTCCAGAACACCAACCCAACACGTGAGACCCACTGGCTCCTCCATGTCAATGAAGAGGAAGGAGGATGAGATGCCTTGGAGATGGCCATGGCACCCCAAAGTGGCTGTGTTTGAGTCTGGGAAGGGCAGTGGAAAGCCACTCTTGATTCCCCTTTCCGGGGAAGAGGAGACAAGCAGGCAGTGGTCCTGAGTATGGGGAATAACAAAATAAAGCTGGGCCACCTGTGGAGAGCTCAGTGCCTGCCATCCCACCAGTTACAGGAGGGTACTGGGAGGTGATCTGACTAGATCCAGGAAAGGGTGATTTGGAAGTAGGCCAGGGATGAGGCAGGGTCAGGGCTCTGACTCCAGAGATATTGTTCTGGGACTCATGTCTGTGCTACAGAAGAGGACGGCATTTGTGCTTGATCCTTGGAGGAGTGGGACAGCCTTGGCGTTTGCCTTCTGTTTCCCAGTGAGCTCTCCTCAAAGATGTCTCTGATTTCCTCTGACTTGCCTTTTTCTTTTAGCATAGCTTGGTGTCCACTCCAGGTGTTATCCAGGAATCCAGGACTGCTGAGTGATTAAAGTGAACCAGATGAGAAGATTTTTCTGATACTGAAGTGACTTTGGAACAGGCACCATCAACTTATGCCTTAATAATACTGACCCATACCGAGTGCCCAGTCCAAGACCTTATAGGAACAGTCCCACGTATTTGGTGACTTCAGTGAGATTTGAATAAGGCTTGTAAGCCTTGATGAAAAATTTTCCTTTCCACCAAAATGTGGTGTGTTCTGTGTTGGACCATGACAATAAATCTGCCCCCAAATTACCTGCATCACTCAGGCTTTCCTTACATGAAAGATGAGCCTATCTACTTCCGCGCTCGTCTTACCTCGTTTCAAAATTCCTGACAGTCCCTGTGAAGGGGAGCAGAGGATGGTGCTGCTGGGCAGGTGGCAACGGAAGGAAAAAGGCTAATTGGGTGTCACAGTTCAGGAGCCAAGAGTGTATTAAGAAACTGTGAATAAATTTTGCTTCTAAATATTACTTTAAATGTTGCCTTACTTGAATTCAATAAGGATGGTGTATTGACCTTCTCAAGGTTAATGGCTCAACGACTTACTAAGAAAAAGCATATGCAAGGCCAAATTGATCCTTGCGCTAATTCTTTCTCTGGACAATATAAAATGTATGCTGATACATTTTCCATGATACCTGGAACGATATTTCCGCTCATCAGGTTAGAGGTGTTCCAGGCAATGACAAGGATGCTGGGAGTGTGCTGATTGCTTAAACTACGTTACTTCTACATGAGCATTTCTTCCGCTGCAAAAACCCACTGAAAGAAGTGAATTTCCCATGAAATGAGATCTGTTTGCTTCTGCCCTGCCTTACCTTCAGTGCAAAATCTTGGCAGTTGAGCAAAAACTCAACACAGTCCAATTTATGGAATCAATTGTGACAACTCACATGAGTCTGAGTTTTACCTCCCCTGAAATCCTTGGCAAAACATCTGCAGCTCCTCGTTAGCATATGCAAATAGATCTCTGGATATAATCACTGATAGAGGGGCAGCGTTAAGAGAGGGTGTGCCCAGTGCTGGCCTTCAGGGATGGTGTCTCATCCCAGTGCCTTGTCAATACTTGTATCAATGACCTGGAGGAAAATCTGGAATCATTACTAATAAAGGATGCAGATGACTCAGATTGGGAGAGTGGTAAATAACAACGACAATGAGCCATAGATGTGAGCGAGCTCTATCACTCAACAAATCAGATGCAATCAAAGTACGTCTTTTTTCATACAGCTAAATATATAGGCAGGGGTACCTAGATGAACATATGCATATACTCATGAGAAATCAGTGTGGCTTGTAAATGCTCCATATGGGTAAATTATGCATTTTCCAAGCATAAATACTTTATTGCTGCCAGACTGGTAGGTTAGTATAGCTTGAAGGAGAATTATCCTGATGTGTTACCAACGTAATAAAGACATTGCAGCCCGTGCAGTGCTCTCTTACACCGTCTCCTGCTGCAGCCCAGTGAGGCTTGAGCATTCTGACACAGTGAAGCTGGTTTTGAGTATAGGTTACATGAAGTTGTTACCACTACCTTGAGGTAGGTGGGCACTACGGTTCCAGTTTTCCATGCTTTCCCTATAGGAATTCAGTGCTTGGGACAGTAGGATGGGTGGCAACTGGGGATTAAATCTTCATGCATATGCAGGGCACCTTATCAGCTCCATCCAGTGCAACTGTCCTTTTCTGATGATCTCTTTGCTCATTACAAAACGAAGCCAGCCCCTAACTTGCACCAGAACCAGGGAGCTGCTGCGCTGGCAGAGTCCCTTGCAGATGCCTTTCCTATCTGTGGCTCTTTCTTCCCCAGGGCTCTTACTTCCCTCTGTAATAGAAGTGGGTCTCTGGAGTAGTTGCTCTCAGTGCTGACACCTTTCTGATTAATGGCAGTGACAGCTCAGTCTCCCTGGGTGTGCTGGGGAAGGCTGCACAGGGCTTTCCTCTCCCACCTCTTGGCTCAGCCTTTACCTCTGGAAATCTATCCATCACAGCCACCACCTGGCAGGTAAATTCAAAACACGCAAACTCCTGCCATCCAAGCTAAAAAAAAAATGAGCAACATCAGCACAGCAGAAACAGTATTGTTGGAGGTATGAGGATAAAATGCAGCAAGGTTTGTAGGGACAGGGAGCATCATTTATTAGACCACGTACGTACTTGCAGGGCGGGGAAGTGGGACAAGCCTTTGGACGCACAAAGATTTCTTTAGTCTAAAATAAAAGCAATTATCTCCCAAGCTGAACAGAGGTTGAGACCAACTGCTCCGAGGTTACATTATGGTCATCTGTTAGATAGTGTGCGAGAAAAGGGGGTTGGTACCTGGAGATCATCTGAGAAGGGCAGAAATAAAGTCACAAAGCTTCTTTGAACAGAGGCAACCAGCTAGTTTTCACTGCCCTGCTGATGGATTAACCAGGGATGGAAAAATTTACAATATATCATAACACTAGCAACTCTGCTAGTCCTTGATTTTTAGCAGCCAGCAGATTTATGAATTTTAATTGGAAAGTTTAAATGCAGAAAGTAGCTACCAAGGACTTGTTGTGCTCTTTGACTCTGGGAAAAAGCATGGAAATCATAGCTCTGAGAGCTCTGACGATGTGACGCGGGACGGGGGCTGCGTGCAGTGCACGGAGGGGAGGGGGCTCCCAGCCCTGCCTCTGCCGCTAGCTCGGCTGATGAGCTGAAAGGACAAACAGGCAGAGACTTGGAATAGATATTCCCTCCTAACACAATAAAAAAGTTAAACTGTGCAAGCAGAATCCCAGTTTTACCAAGTGGGAACATGGAAGAGGGGGAGAGAGCAGGAACATCAGTGGCAGAGAGCCAGGCAGACGAGACTGAGATCCAAGATCCTGAACTCAGCCTGCGCCTGCCCACTGAGCATCCACCGCTCTCCCTGCCTGCAGCTAAGGCGGAAAAACGGGGCTGGTCAGAGCTTCACGTATTTAGAAGATGACATTCAGCGAGCTTGTGTCAAGCCACAGCAAACCCAAGGGCTGGGTTTGCACCGGAGCTCCAGGAGCATCATCAGAAATAAACTTTTTGGCCATAACAGCTAAACAACAGAAGCCACTGCTACTGCAAAAGAACAGGCGGCAGGGATAAACCTTATAGTGATATATTCCTTATTGCAAAGGACAGGGCCCGGGCAGGAGAGAGCAGGGCAGGAGGGGGGCTGTGAAATTTGAGGCAAACCATCCTAATCCCCTCTTAGGCAGAAAGCATTAGCCCAGCCTTGGAGAGAATTTGTTGGACTCAGTGGAGCGTGTCGGGCGAGCAAAGTGCTCGGCAGAGTTGCTGCGCCAGTAACGCCCTGATCCTTTGCCATCTCGTAAATAGAGGGAAGGGAAACCAGTTTAATCCAAGCTTAGTGTGTATTGGAATATAACCTAAATAAAACAGCCTGAAAGACTAAGAGTAAATCAGCAAGGAAAGAAATCTCCTCGTGCTGTGTGCTGTCTGCTGAAACTTCCCACTTAGGAGCTGGAAAAACCCTTTTTGTCTCTCGCTTTGGGTCTGTTTCTTCATTTCCTTTTACACAGGCAACCGAACTGCGCTGTCTGCTGCCCTCACGTCCCGGCAGCCTTCCCCCATAAACATCAAAGCTGGGGCCCACGTGAAAGGGAGCACATGGTAGACCAGGAAGATCCCTTGATTGAAAGATTTTTCGAAAGCTGGTTAAAAAATTAATTGCAGCCGCGTGATCTCTGCCTGCGGATGCTTCCTAGAGCCGCTGAGGCAGTGTCAGGAGAGCAACAAAGAGGAATTCTTCGGGAAGGCTCTAATTTTCAAACTGTAGGGGCCTAAGGCGATTTTGGTACTTATCAAAGGACTCAGACTTCCGGTGGGGTTAGGGATTGAAAACCTGGGTTTTGAATCGATATTTCGAGAGGCAGAGCCTGGCTGGTACGCTGCACCAGATCCCCCCCGCATGACTCCCAGCGGGGCTCTCACTAGCTCTGTCCCTCTTATGTATATTTTATGCACGTGGTCCCTGTATAAATACTTTATGCCCTTCATTTTCTTTTACACAATGTTGACAGGGCAACTGGTCTCCCTAGTGCAGTTGGGTCATTTTGTGTGTATTCTCTGATGTCTACAGTGGGGTTAAGCTCTCACTGGTTCGGTGTCTTTCTCAGCAGGGACACAAATGCCATGGTTTTAGAATCATAGAATCATAGAATCATTAAGGTTGGAAAAGACCTCTAAGATCATCAAGTCCAACCATCAACTAACACCACCATGACTCCTAAACTAGCCCCTGCAGTGCCACGTCTACACCTTTTTTGAACGCCTCCAGGGTTGACGACTCCACCACCTCTCTGGGCAGCCTGTTCCAATGCCTAACCACTCTTTCAGTAAAGAAATTCTTCCTAATGTCCAATCTAAACCTCCTCTGACGCAACTTGAGGCCATTTCCTCTCGTCCTATCGCTAGTTTCTTGGGAGAAGAGTCCAGCACCCGCTTCCCTACAACCTCCCTTCAGGTAGTTGTAGAGAGCGATAAGGTCTCCCCTCAGCCTCGTCTTCTCCAGACTAAACAACCCCAGTTCTCTCAGCCGCTCCTCATAAGACTTGTTTTCTAGTCCCTTCACCAGCCTCGTTGCCCTTCTCTGGACACGCTCCAGCACCTCAGTGTCCTTCTTGTACTGAGGGGCCCAAAACTGAACACAGTACTCGAGGTGCAGCCTCACCAGTGCCAAGTACAGGGGCACGATCACTTCCCTACTCCTGCTGGTCACACTATTCCTGATACAAGCCAGGATGCCATTGGCCTTCTTGGCCACCTGGGCACACTGCCGGCTCATGTTCAGCCGGCTGTTGACCAGCACCCCCAGGTCCTTTTCTGCCGGGCAGCTCTCCAGCCACTCTGGAGATTTACCCTCAATGCAGCCTGTTTGCATGAAAATAATACCTATAGAAGATGCTATCTCTAACCTTGCTGCCTAATTTGGGTGCAGCTGCCCAACAGGTTTAAAAGTTATTAAAGGGAGACTAATTCTCTTTCCCTCTCACGCACAAACACAGGATAATCACGTAAGCCTTGTTTCCTTGGGAAACCAACTGAAAAAATAGCATTAGCACAGAAACATACTGTAAGATGTGAAAACAGACCAACAGCCCTTCCAGTTGGGGAACGTGAGAAAAGCCACCGGCGAAGTCCCTGAGCTAGCAAGGTCAGCGCAAGTAGGCTGCAGCTTTGAAAGGGGAGCAGGCAAGCACCTTTCCGCAGGCTGCAAAAGCAGCATATGAATGTGTGAATGCTTCACTAGCTGCTCTCTTTGAGCTCAAATGAAGGCAAAATTGCTGTTAATTAATGCTTCACATAGCAGTATAAATCAGAGTCTGCCACGGCAAAGAGAGGTTCGCAAACGGCCAATTATGTGTGAAAGTAAACTGTGGGTAACAGCAAGTGCCCTCCTTAGCGAGGGGCCGAGAAGCAGCTGCCCGAGCAGACGACCCATGTGAGCTCCCCACGTTTGTGTAGCTGCCACTGCTCCTGTATACACGTCACCTGGGAAATTCCCATGGGACACCTCAGAGTACATATGGCCCAGTGCATTTAGACTGCTGGGAAAACAGCACTGGCAAAGATTGCAGGATTGACAGAGCCCGTCTATCCACCCTCCTGCCATTGTTTCATACCTATAACACAGTGTAACCAACGAGGAGAAAACCTCCATCTGCAACTCGGCTCCAGTCACAGTACTCATGTTGTCTAGATAAAACAAATGAGACAGCGAACGCCAGCCCAGATACCTCTGCTGGGATGCAGCACAGAGCGATGCTCACGGGGAGTACCCAAGATGTGAGACTCCTTGGGGGGAGCGTGCCCATTACTGTCATGTTGGTCTTGCCGTACGGCACTGAACATGCTGTATAACACATGCTGATTTTCAGCTGGGTTGTGTTGACCTGGACAAGTCATGCTAAAGCTAAAAGTTTTGACATCACACTCCTTGAATTCTGCCTGCCGTGTAATTAATCCCACTGAGAAAAAAAATAAAATGACTAGCTGCCTGCCAAGTGGTGAGGTGAAGCTGCCTCAAAGGGAATCCTTCAAACACCATGCTCTGGCCTCTTTATTTTCCTTTCATCATTTATTTGGCTATCTCAGCGCTATGCGTGCACACACCCACCCNGCTTATTTATAACTTGAGATTAAAAAAAGGCAAAAGTGGTCCTCAAATGTTTCATCTGCAATGTTGCTTCATTGTACGAGGGAGTGGGAGGACCTTCACTGGAGATCATACGTAGTCCTGGGATCTGGCTCTCAAGGGGAAGTTCAGGCTGAAGCAACACACAGAAGGTCAGCCAGGGCCAGACCTGCCTGACCGCCAGGAGTTGATAAAGAGACATCTTTCCTACCAAAATGAGCACTGAGGAGGCATGATTGCTCGTAATAGAAGACGTTGGGAGTAAATGCCAAGAAGGGAGAAGAACTTTATAAAGAGCAATGGCGTGGGAGAAGCTGGTCTTGTAATTTAGGCTAGACATTAAATGAATGTTTCTAGCCATGGGAAGGGCAAGACTCTGGGATGGCCTTCACATGGAAATAAGGACACCAAGATGCCAGTCTAGTTTTATAATGGAGCTTGGTACATTTATGAGCAGGGATCTGTGAACTGTGTGTGTGCAAGATCGGTGATCCAAAGCAGTTACGTCCAACAGTTGGAGCATTTTGCTCGTTGTGTTTCAGTAATAAAAAGCTTTCACCCTTGGCCATGTGAGAGGTGGGAGAAAGTTATCAAGGCTCCAAAAGTAGCATGTAAGTGGGAAGAACTCTGTAAAATAACTCTTGCAAGGAAGAGGGAAAGACCTGGCAATATCTGCGCAGGGGCAAATAAAGCACCGTGGACCCCGCATACCCTAAGATATTGATTTAATTGGCTCACAAACATCCTCTCTGGATGTCAGTCATTTCCAAACTCAGGGCTGCATGCAGCCGTGATGGTGCTGAGAAGAAAAGGAAACCTGCATCAAACCAGCTGTTGCCAAGGCGAAAGGGGAGAGAGGCTGCCTACTCCTGAAGTCCTCAGATGCTACCAGCCCAGAAAGAGGTGAGCAACTAGAAAAGTGGCAGGGCAGTGAAGAAAATCAAAAGCAGAAGTGGTGTCCTAAAAGGGTCAACTGGACTTCTTGGTGATTAATAACTCCTTGAACCAAATGGAATAAAACCTAGGTGGAAAGTGTCTGTGGCAGACCAGGATAAAGGCCAGGAGGAACTGCAGATGCATCTCGGTCTGGCTTCCTGAAGACTCCCAGTGCCTCTAAGGGAGCATAAGGGCACCAAGAGGATGAAGAATCACCTGGCCACCACAACCACCTTGTACCCAAGTAGAGGAAAGCTATACTTTAGATTGGATATCAGGAAAAATTTCTTTACCGAAAGAGTGGTTAAACATTGGAACAGGCTGCCCAGAGAGGTGGTGGAGTCACCATCCCTGGAGGCGTTCAAAAAACGTGTAGATGTGGCACTCCGGGGCCTGGTTTAGGAGGCATGGTGGTGTTGGGTTGATGGTTGGACTTGATGATCTTAGAGGTCTTTTCCAACCTTAATGATTCTATGATTCTATACAGGGGAGCAGGGTTGGAACCCCATCCTTCACTTTTCCTTCCCACCAGCTGCCTGAGAACAGGGGCACTGCCTGTCTCCCTCAAGGAGCTGTGCAGAGCCCCGCACGACAGGCGAGGACCCACTCCAGCACTCAAACCGTGATGCCTTAAATACGCTCACGTAGGGTTACAAGATTAGACTCCAGGAGGATAAAGTGCATAAATTTTGCCAAGAGAACTTGATTGCTTTTATGTGATATAATTACAGAGTGAACCGAAGGAAAGGAAGAGAGCAGCTGTACTCAGGTATACGCTGGGATCTGAGTAAAGGCACTTGGTACCATGCCTTGTAAAAAATGGCACGTTCAAATTTTCCAGCTAAGCAACAGCAAATTTTGTAAGAAGGTGATTTTGTTCCTGTAAAAAGCCGACCAGAGGCACAAGGAAAGGGACAGTCCGTGTAGGAGAAATCCATTGCTCTCCAAGAGAAGCACCACCTAATATCTCACCTCCACGAAGCTCGTGGTGGTGGTTAGAACCCTTGACACCACATGTTGGAGTTAACACCTGCCTGCTATTTTCACACTTGACTGAAATGAAAGGCTTCTTAAGGGAAAATGTGGGTCAGCTGCTACAAATCAACAGGGGTCCATGGAAGTCCATGGATTCCTGCTGATTTGCCCGAGATGGATAATCCAGCCGGATCTGATTTGCACTGGCTTTGCCACTTAGGTTTTCATTCGTAGCCCTTCCAGGATAGTTTATGTAATCTATTAGGATCTCCAAATAGTGTTCAAAAGCCAAAGGTGCTGTTTGTGTTTTGAGATTGATATCTTGCTGGCAGCATGATTCAGGTTTCTGACAGCAGGTATGAGGTTTAACTGCAGGAAATGAGCTTATTTTTAGCTGAAGCATTCACTGGAGGTTTGTGTAAATGGATTTTTGCTGGGTGTCCTGTTTCTTAGGTAATTGAGTATAAAATTTTAACTCTTACTTTTAATATAGAACCTAGGCTGAGGGAATAGTTGGTGGATCTAGAAAAGTTCATACCCAGGTAAATACCTAAGGCTGGGAGGGATGCATGAACCGACAGTCCTGGAGACTGGCAAATTGAAATGTCCATAAGATGTCCAAGCAGCACGTGAGTAGTGGGCTAAAAAGAAAAACACTGGGTTTGATTCAGTTTTAACTTGACCCTGTGGAAATTGTCTTCTTTTGATTTTTCTGATGGGACCTTGAAAAACTAGTGGAAAAGTCTGAATATTCTTATGGCAGTTTTGTGTTCTGTAGAGGCTGAATTTCCAGCTTGAAAATCAAAACAAAATCATGATGACAGAAAAACACCAATCAGCCCTGAGCAGCTATACACTCGTCTCCAGAAATCTGGGCCTGTGATTGATTTAAGTATGTGTAGAAATGAACAGCTGGGGGGTTTGGCCTTTCTTTCTCTTCTGTGGGACCAGGTATCCATTTTTTCAGTGGGTTAAAGCTGTCCGTCTCCTCCTGTCCCTGCTATGATAAATTCAGCATTATTAGAGTGCCAGCACCTCCTCTCTCCGTTCCTCGGTGGGTGCTCATTCCCACCGCCTGCCTGTGATGGGAAGGTCTGAGACCTGCCCAGCTCATTTCACATGGTGCAGAGCTAGTCTCTCCAGCCTGCCCAGGGGAAGAAGAGCAGATTAGCACAGAGAAGCAGCTTTTAAGGGGCAGCGAAGCAGCAAGAAACAACATGTAGCTTATACTTGATGCAGATTTCTGTGAGGCCACAACTCGCTCCCAGCCTGCTCGCCTGGTATCGCCGGTGCTCAAGCATTCGAAAAGCTTTTCACTGTCGCTCCTTTTAGGGTGCTTTTGTGCAGGGGGAGGATAGAGGACTGGCAGCATATTGGTAGAGAACTGGGAGGGGGGGAAAAGGGTTAAAGCTTGAATCCTATCAAGTTCATTCCTCTGACAGCTCAAGGAAGGGGAAGAGACAACCCACTCCTCTTCTGCACAGCTATTCCAGCATGCAAAAGCCTAATAAAGAGGATAATGGATTGATTTAACCTTTAAGGGAGGAGAGCGCGGCCGTGCATCGGCTGCTGTGTCTGCACGGCCCCCAGCTCGGCGTGAGCGCGTCTGGCACACACGCATGCACCCACCCACCCCACGGTGCTCCCATCACATGCATCGAGCCATGTGAGAGTAGATCTGACACGGTGCAGGAGACATTCGCCCACGCAGACCTCAGTTGTTGTTTCGAACAGGGAAGGAAATGAACCTGACTGGAGAAGTCCTAACCCTCCTTTCTGTCTCCCTTACACACTCGTGCAGAGGGAGGGGAGAGAAGGGAGAGAGGGGGCAGGGGCAAGAAAAGATTTGGGGGGGATTAATGAGCGTGGCTGTGCTATACTGATGAATTTTTCATCTGGCCTGAAGTGTAATTGTAATGCAGGGATTAGTGCTCTGGGGAGTTGTTTGGCTGTTGCTGTCGGGTGGTTTTGAGCTATTGATGCACAGGGGGGAAAGGCAGAAGTTGGTTGTGCTGCGCTTTGGGGGAAAGCCGGCAAAGCGAAGGTGCCTGGAGTGGGCTTTGGGGCAGGAGCGGCGGGATCTTGAACATCCCAGGTGCCAGGCTCGCTGCTGCTGACTTTGGTCCCAGTGCCACGCTGTCTCTGATGCTTTTGGTGGGGACAGCTCTGCATCAGGACACTGCAACCCTCCGTGGCTCTGGGGGTGCCGGGGCTCCAAGAGGGGAAAAAGGCCACGCTGCCCTCCTCCCTTCCCTGACCATGTCTTTTGTCACAGCAGGGGCTGGATGGCAATAGGGAGTCCCCAGGGAGCCTGGTACAGTAGGATGGTCTCTCGGTGCGTGCCTGTGCCTTTCTCAAGTGCGGAGGCTCCGAGGGTCCCGCGGGACTGTCTTCATCCAGGGCATCGTGGCTGCTCCCACCCCAAAAATCCAACCCGGCCACGTAGTTCTGGCCCATCGAGTTGGCCCTGGGCCTAGCGAAGAGGCGACATTTGCTGAAAGCTCTTGAAGCTGTAGGTCTGCTTGTATAGTGTTACTGGAGCAGCAGAAGGGGGGTACATCCAACAGGAGTCCAGGCCGAGGTGGGCAGCAGCTGGGGATGGAAACCCTGGGGAGACCCAATGGGGATGAGGATGGACGGAAAAATTCACCCCCTACTAGCATTTATTTATTATTCATAATCAGTAAAGAGGAGATGCTAGAAGCTTGAAGAGGTTTGCTAAGATGCCGTCTCTTCATAATCTGTGCATATGTATATCAGTGGGAAGTGTTTTGCAGGCAGGTGCAATGCCTTCTCCTCCACTGGCAGCTCTTCAGTCTCGCCCAGAAAGCTGCGCCGTAAACTTACAGCAGTTTACAGGGATTCAGTGTGCATTCGCAGATCAAACCATTTCTCTGCTTTGCAACCTCACAGCTTCCAAATCTCCTCCCTAACATAAAAGCACACTGTACTGAGCAAGTCCCTGAAAGGGAAAAGCTGGGTGGGTTTTTTTTATTTTATTTAATCCACATTATAGCCAACCCATGGGAAATCCTGTTAAAAGATCAGTGCGGATTTTCTGAGTCGAGGGAGATGTTACATCTCAGTCAGAGAGTCCTTTGGATCGGCTGGACTTCAGGAGGACGGGACCGCTCCAAAAATCCCTGAACAAAAGGCAGGGGGGCCACACAGTGATCAATTCATTGGCCCAGTTCCTTCTTTTCTTAGTACTTTTCAAAGAAAAAGAAAAAAAAAAATCCTTTTCAATGCACTGTAAACATTGTGTGCTTCTTGCAATTGCTGATTTTGCGTTGTTCCCTTCCTTGGTGCCATGTTGCTAGGGGGGGAAGCACCTGCCCTGGCAAAGGGACAAAAATCAGGTGCGACAGGACTGCCGCCAGCTCAGTGGGATCCCCAGGGCTGGGCTTTCTTATGCTGAAATATGAGAGAGAACAAATGAAGGTAAAACATCTGAGAAGCCTAAAAGGTGATGGATTAAGCAGGGCACAGACAATGAGAAGGTGAACCCCAGTCCATTGAACTGAAATACATTCTCAGCCATGCAGGCAGGGAAGAAGGAGGTTTTGCTACCAAGTGGTGTGCAGCCCCGTGGGGTGACTGGGTGTCTCACCCTGGTGCTTCAGGCAGTTGCTCAGTGCATAGCATCCTCCCTCCCTTGGGATACAGAGCAAAATGTGGGCAGGATCACGCCCAGAATGGTCAATGTTGGTCTGCAGGTGTCAGCCTGGGGAAAAGCCAGGCAGATGGGGAGAGAGCGGGGTGCTGATCTCCCGGAGACTTTCTCCTTCCTGCTATCAGAGAGAGCATAAGAGTGAGCAGGGCTTGTGCCAGCCCCAGGGCTTGTGCCAGTCCCAGGGCTTATTCCAGCCGTGCCCTCAAAGGAGTGGGGAACAGAGCAGGGAGAGGGAATAGGAGGTCCCGAGGTGCACAGTATGGGATGCTGGATTATGTAGCAGGGACCAACCACTACTGGTCTATACTTTTCCCCAGACTCGCACTGCTGGGCAGGGTTCAACTGGACCCTTGGTTCGACTCCTTGCATCCTTCTGGGAAGATGGAGAAGCTTGTCTGAGCTTCCAATGGGGAAACAGAGATCCATGCAGTCTCCCCCAGCCTTGTCGTTCAGGTTCAGCCAGGGCTCGGTGGGGACCCCGGGTCCGCTCCCCTCCCCGGAGCCTGTTAGCAGCTATTTATGGAAAAGAGGCTCTTTCCAGCCACGTGCGGGAGGCCACACATGCTCCCCCAGCCTAGCCTTGGCCTTGAAGCTGCTGCTGAACGCTGAGGCATTGGGGAACATGCCGAAATACCGATTTATAGCCAGTTCTTTGTGCTGGACGCTTATAAGCCCCTTCTATTCCTTTCACTAGCAGTGGGCAGGTCAGGGAAAGAGCTGCCCGAGCTCCTCGGTGCTCTTGCCCATCCAGCCATGCTCAGCACCTCGCGTTCCCGTGTACAGGCACTGCCCTTGCAACCTGGCTGGCTCCAGCTGTTTTCTATTAGAGCTGCAAATGCCTTCTGTATTTTTTTTAACCTTGCTTTTGGGAAAAGAGCAGAAGGATTTCTAAGTGACTTTAGTCTGGGAGGCTGCAGTATTTATTCTTCCTTCCCTTCTTTCCCTCTTATTCTTTTTATTTCTTTCTCTTCCATCTAAACAATCTCAATTCCTCAGTAGCTGCTTCCTCTGTCTCTTCTTTGCCCGCCCTGGGTGCATAGGACGGGGTAGCACAGGGGTGATTTATGTGCACGGGAGAGATAGGGTGGCCCAGCGGACAAGCAGTGGGAACCGGAGGACACAAACGGAGGGCACTGCGTTGTCCCCACCTGCTGGGGACCGCTCCTGCCATGTCCCCAGCCCTGTTCTTAGTCGTGTGATGTGTGGGTCCACCCCACGTATCCAGGACGGCACATTTGCCAGGTTGTTGCACAGACCCTTTTTCCAGCAACCGCCAGCCCTGCTATCAGATGGGAGCCAAAAAGCTTTTCCCATTCATCCAGGGAACATCCCTTGCTTTCCACGCAGGGCCCCATAAGGCTAAAATTAGCAGTGTTTCCCTCTACAAAGCAATAATTAGTTCAGAAGAGGGCACAAGGAGAAGCGTGAAGAGAAAGGGAGCTCCCCTTATAAAATATTTACCTCCTCAGCCTCAGCAAGCGCCTCCTGAGAAATTTTGGAGAACAGTCTAATTAGGCTCAGAGCTCTGCTTCTGTTTCCTGCGTCTTCTGCCCTCCTCTTTGCTCATTCTTTATTAATGGGGCCTTTGGATGACATAACGGGATGTTTGTTTCCTAAGGGGCTTTTTATCGCTTTGCTCTTGCACAAGAAGGGAAAATACCATTAAATGTAACAGAAGGGAGTTTTCTTAAAAGATGTGCAAAAAAGTGGTTTTAGATTTTTTTTTAATATATATACGTATGCATAGATATATATTTATATACATACACACACACACGTTCCTGAAACACAAGCGAGTCTTTCTTCTGTGGACCTGCAGTTCCCTGTAAGACCTTTTCGCAATATTTACCCTAGACGTACCTTACTCTTTTTAACTTAAGGAATTCCTTTCTGGTGACACCATAGCTCAATGATAGTGGATCAGTTTCAAAATGAAACACGTGGGGTCTGAATCCAGCGACATCTTATTTGACTTAGACTCCTTCTAATGCCGGAATCCAGTAATTGTTTTATAAAACTCAAATTTGCTAGCAGTGCTTAATGCATTTTTTAGTAGGACTGAGTAATAAAGTAATTGCAGATTTATTGCTCTTCTTAACACTAGGGGAAAGATATACCATTCCACCTGGGACCATTTAAGCATATAGTCTTTTAAAGGAGACAATTGAGCAGCACAGATTTATTAATATTTAGAGAAGTGTTGACTCACCTCCCTTTTTTCTTTTTTTCATGTGTACTTTGGGGAAGAAGTGGAAGTGTGGCTATGCAATGCCTTACCCACAGCCTTTAGGGACAGACGTCTGGCTTGGCTCTCCCTGACTGCCCGGAGCCTTCGTGGCAACGCCAAGCAAATGACCTACTCCCATCACAGCCCCTTGGCCCTGGGGCACATGTTTTTATCTCCAGTGTAAAGTGAAGCAAAAGACTGCTCTGAATTTCTTCATGTAGTGAGCAAGCTGCTGAAATAATATTGCCTGGCAAGCCATTATGTATTTTTTATTACTAAGATAGTAGAATATTGAAATGACTTCCGACAGAAAGAGCAAAGGAAAACACCCAGGAGAAATGATTTTATCTCAGAGGCTTTAATTGAATGGTGTAAAACATTTTTGTGCTAAAAAAAAAGATGATTTATTTTGCTCCTATGATCATCTATACTGTAAAAGAATACCTCCTTCAAAAAGCTTTCACACTCCCGCATTTACCTGCCGTCGTGTATTTGGGGGTTTCTGCTGCATAGATGATTCTTGAGGATAGTTTTATTTTTTCCTCTCCACTTTTTTTTTTTTTCTGTTACAACTGCTAAAAATCTTGTTTGTTTATGTGATTGACTCTGCAATGGTTTTGCATCCCCCTAGAGAGCAAAGGAAGGCGGCAGGGAGCCTGGCACACTCATTAGCAAACCTGAGCCCGATCTTTTCCAGGGGCTGAGCCGGAGTCCTGTGCACATCGTGGGACTGTGCTGGGGCTGAGCGTGGCAGAAGCGGCCCTGGGAGCCAGCCCCCTCCTTTGCTCCATTGCAGAGACGAGACCTCTAAGAAAGCCATTCACTCGGGACTGATTTTTGTAACGCTCAGCAAACTCCCCGGTGAATGGGATTTGCTGTCTGGTGACAGTTTGTTACACGATTTGATCGTTTCCTGGATAACCCTAGAGATACCGTAATTTAGCAAATGATTCTTGCAAAAGAGCCAGTTAGCCCTGTTTTTATTCCCTCCAAGTGGCCTGTGGTTGGAAAGCAGATTTCATTTTCAAGTTCAGACTAGGCAGTCCTTTCCAGCCCCTCATGTGTGCTGTGCCCAGGGAGGGGACCTTGGTGCCACACGAAGGCTGTGATGCCAACTGTGCGCTCAGGGGAGCGGCTGGAGCAAGAAGATCCCATTTGCTGATGCCCATTTGTTGAAGAGCCTGGGGTGGGAGCTGCGCCAGGTCATGGGAAAGGAAGAGCTTTGCTAAAAAGAGGAAGAAAACAGCAATGCCCTGAGAAACTTTGAGGTCTTTATTTTATCTGTGGTTGCCAGAGGGAGAGGTTCCCTCTTCCAGCTCTTGGTGAAGGTGCCGGGATATCATGGCATGGGTTTGTGAGGATCACCGAAGAGCAAACATAGTGCAGGAGTAATTCAAAATTCAGCAAATGTCGCTGACATGCCCTATGCCAAGAGGATTCGACCACCAAGACGGATCAGAGTAGACACATGGGCAAGTCCCCTTGTTTTGAGGGGCTGGATGGGAGCATGTTGGGTTTGATGGTGATGATGGCGGCTGGCCCCATCTCCTCTCCCTGTCCTGTGAGCAGCAGTTTGGGACTGCAACTTTTCCATGCTGGCCCAGAACTGACGGGGAGAAAAGGGGCAGGCAGGTGGCACTTAGTCCCATGCAGAGCCACCCAGCTCCTGCCAGGGACCCCGAGGGGACAGACGGGCAGGCCGGTGGGTGCCCCTTGCCCAGCGCCCGTCCCTGGGAGCCATGCCGAGCTCTGCCTCTGCTCCGGGGTTCTGGCAGCGCTCACTTTGCTGACACTTTTAAAGAGGGCAGCTGTTCTCCTTTTGCTGAAGCAGCCTCTTATTGCTAAGGCAAGATGATTGCATTTCATACCTTCCCGGCTCTAATTTGCGCTTCTTTGGGGAAGATGATAGACAAGTTACATCAGAGCAGCTGCTGTCTCACTGGGGTTCAAAGGAAAACGAAAGAAAACCCTCTGTATTTCTTTTAAATCGTTTTAGTGCTTGTGAAGTGTGCCTGGCTGACCTCTCGGAAGGCTGAACATCTGTGTCAACAGAAATGGGGATGTTATAAGCCATCGAGGGGCAGGGTTTTGGGCTCCTCCTTCCTGCTGTGCTGGTATATGCCCGCAGATGGGGGACGGCAATAGCATTGCCTGTTGAGTTAGTTCCTACCTGGTACCCCAAAGTACCTGGTGCTGCCTCCTGAAACAGCACAGCTTGTCCTGGGTAGCAGCCAGTGGATTGAAGGACTTTTTTTTTTCTGACCAGGCTCCTGGCAGAGGTGACTGTCCCTCCCTAACTGAGGGGACAGCCTGGTCCCCGTGACCGGGTCAGGGTTGGCCCATCTGCTCAGATGTCATCAGCTTAAAAGCTGTTTCAATCTTACCATCTTGCCTGAAGTGCGAATACGGATGCCACAGATGGTTTTCTTAGCAGCCTGGTAAGGGGGAGTCCCCCCAGGACCAAAAAAAAAAAAAAAAAAGAATCCTGGGGTGAAATTATACAGAAAAAAAAAGTGTGAGTATGCTGCCTTTTTAGGAATATGCACACTACAGAGCAAGTGAAACCCCAGGCATTGCTGTGAGTAATTTCTGAAGATTTTTTTAATTATTATTTTCTATTATTTTTTATTTTCCAGTGCACTGGAGCAGACTGCTGACACACTGGAGGGAAACCGTGGGGCGCATATATGATAAGAATTCCCTCACTGTATTTCTATTAGGTTTTTTATTAAATGCCGACATTAAAACTTGTCCATTTAATGTGTTTAATGCTGTCTCAGTGTTTCTATAGAAACCAGCCGGCTGTCCGTTACAGCATGAGGATTCCCAGGCTGACCTCATCAGAGTCTCCCTCGGTGGCATCTCTCCCACTCTCCGGTCACGCTGTTGTCTGTCACGCATCTCCGGATCCGACCTCCCCTTGTGTCACTACTCACCTGTAATCCCCTCTTCCATCCCCTGCCACCCAGTTCCCCCCCATCACCCCAAGTATCTGAGGATGGAAGAGGGTTCCCGACACAAAGGAGCCATATAAGACCATGTAGGGTTGGTGTTTGCAGAAAAGCACCATTGCCATGGCAGGAATGATTTATATTTCCTTTTTTCCTCTGACAGTTCTTTGCCATTTACTTGATGCTGAAGGAAAACTACTCTCTTAAAATGCTCCAGGAAGGATTACCATTTAAATATTCCACTGGAGGATTCGCGTACATGCATTATATGCCCAATAAAAAGAGAATCCCCTTGACTACATTTGACTTCCAAGTGTAAAATCTGCACATTTTGCAAGCACGCTGCCTCTTAATTGGCAGGAAGCATCTGCATAAATTGTAATATGCCTGTTCCTGCCGTGGCTCCGCACGTGGATCGAGGACCACTGCAACGGCCCCCCGCCCCGAACTGACAGCTGCTATCACAGCATCCCGCACTTCTCCAGGCACTCTTCTTGCTTGTCTTTCCCCCACGTTACTTTGATACAGCACGCTATTTTCCTGCTTTTGGCAATGTTTTTGCCCCGGTGAGCAAAAGGCCCGCTCCTACCAGCCTTCGCGCACTGCAAACTCTTTGCTCCTTCCCATCTCTCGCTATAAAGGAGGCCAGACTCAAAGCTGAAGCAGGGCATGGAGCAGGTCACGCATCCAGCACCTCCACAGCCTGTCCCCAGGGAGGCAGGGGCACGAGCTTTGTGTCTGTGCGTTGTGCAGCATCCCTCCGTCCCTCCTCGCTGCATCTGCAAAGCAAAAGCCCTAAAGGCTCTGCTGGGGCAGTGGCTGGGGGCGCAGTCCTGGTGCTTCACCCCGTCAGAAAGTCCTTGCTTGCTTGACCTGGGTGCTGGGGAATCAGAGGATCTGAACGTGCTCTGGATACGCACCCAAAACGGGGGATATTTTAGCTGGGTGGAGGCAAGCCCATCACCCTTAGGTCAGCTGGGAGACCTGCTGCCTGCCAGTCCTGTTTGTCCTTGGCACAAAGGGCATGGCCAAACCTGCAGCTCAGAGGCCAGCACTTTCCAGGGCAGGTGTCACTCATTGCCATGGCCTTTCCCCTCTTCATAGCTCTCACCTGCTTCTTTTAGATCACCTTATCTTGCCAAAGGTTATTGCAGAGGGCAGAGTAAAGGGCATCCCCCTTTTAAACTGATTGACAGGATCATTGTCACTTTAGCCCAAGCACTTGGCAAGTCCTTGGGGCCAGGCTGGGGTTTTTCCCTCAATCAGGAGAAGCAGATGAAACAAGTCAGGTATACTTTGAGATGCAATGTGGGATATTTCTCCAGAACTTCCTTATGCCCCTGTTTCCTCAAAAAGCAGGTGAGAACTCTCTCAGTCCCATTTCCAGGGTCACCTTGAAGCATCTGCTGAGCTGTTAAGTCACATTCTTGAACTAATTTTCCCAATTAGCCAACCCCCGACTCTCCCCTATTTCCTCCAACCCACCCATGGGTAACCAGACCTAGGACACTCCTGCCTACTTCTGCCTTCCCCAGGTGCCTGTGGTTAGTAGTTTTGAGTGTCTCCAGGTCCCTCTCCTATAAAAGGAGAGGCTTAACTACTCTAGCCTGCAAGAATGGTAATTAGCATCTTCTTCGTCTCTAGCCTGATATGTGCTTGGTGGAACCATTAACCCCCCCCAGGCTGCTGCAGGGAGGTTTGGGGAGCGCTCTCTGCTCTGGGCAGGTTGTGTTGGGAGGGAGAGGACTGGCAGCAAGGAGGCAATGTCCAAGGAGAAAGGTAAGGGGGGATTCTGGTGGGTTGCTAAAGAGCTTGGGTTAACTTGTTTTCTGCTATTGAGGTGCCCAGATGTAGGTTAATATTTGGTAATTGAGCTCTGATCTTTGGTAACTGTTTGGGGGTTCCCCCCTGCCTTTAAACCCAGTGCAAGGGGGAACTAAAGCTCTTGTGTGTGTCTGGAGCCACCTAATTCAAGCAGTATTATCCTGAGCTGTTAGTTCAGGTCAGATCTGCTAGATCCTTACTGTAGGCAGGTTACTAGACAGTGAGAGATTGGAGGCACTGAAGGAGACCCCATGAGGGTAGAGTTGCTGCTTGGTATTGGTGGACAGTGTGTTCTTCTACCTGTGTCTGTCTGTCCACCAGCCTTTCCTAGGGTTATTCCAAGTAATGGAAGCATGACAATTCCCCTCAGCTACTGAACAACCATCTGTTGGTGCATCTATCTGCTCCTACAGTTAGGGAGAATGGAGGAAAAGGGATTTAACAGTAAAGCAACATAAACACCTGAAGAAGAGAATTGCATTTTGGAAATCTTTGAAGAATTAGCACCTTTTCCAGTTTTCCTATTCTAATTAAAGAAACAATACTGAAAGCTGGTTGTTGCTTTTCAATGCGATCTACTAACACAAAGCTAGCAGAAAGCATTGGCCAGGCACACAAATGCAGAATGATGCTGAGATCGATATTCAGCTGAGTAATTGCCGGGAGATATTCAAATGACCTTCCAGAATAAGGAGCGCTTTGTATGATGAAGCCAACCAGAAAGGACGGTTAATATGGATTGGTTGGTACGCTAGACTTAGTTGTCTTAATTGTGGTGAGAGTTATTACTGCTGTGAGAGAACAGAATAGTGAAAATGGAAGAAAAATAATGTTTGTATAGCCTAGGTACATGGACAGGGGAGAAAAATGAAATGCAAGAGGTGAAGGGAAATTTTACAGGGACATGACTTGCCCCATGGGGTAAATATATAGCTAGGAAATATGTTGGTGATACATATTTTGGGGAATCATCTTGACTGTGAACAGCAATGGTGTTTCAAAGAACCTGAAAGAAGATTTAAGAGGGCATAAAAAGAGTTGGCCTCACAAGAAAGGACAAAAATGGGGTTGAAACTGTAGACTTTAAATACCTCAGCCATGAGATGAAAAGTAAATGAATTGGGAAAGCAGTTCTTAATAATTGAGTGGTGAATTAGAAATAAAGCTGCTTCCTCTGCTGTGATTTAAGGCCGCCTCATCATTCCCTGCTGTAGTAGGGGTTTGCGTGCGTCTGGCATAATAAAGCGAAGCTCTGTCCCAGGTTGCACAGGGAGGATCACATGCTGTGTGGCTCTGCGGAAACCAGTGCATTTAAATGGAGAAAAGCCAAGTTCATAATAACTAAGCCATAAATAAAAGGCTTTCTATGCAGGAGTCCTTTTATCAAGGAAGGGAAATGCAGATCATCTCCTTGGCTTCTGGCTGCCCTGTGACTTCTGACGATGCCCTCGGAGCTGAGAGCCACTGTGACCCACAGAGGAGCAAAGTCGGGGTCCCCTGAATTACCTTTCAAGGGGGGGTTGTTGGAGCACATCAAGCATCTGAGCCCAACCCACTGCCTTCCCCCTCAGCCGCTGCAGAGCTCAGCCTGAACTGTGTCACTTGACAGTCCCTCAACTTTTCAAAAAGAGATTTGGTTTCCTTTTTGCTCCTCTGTGCAGCAAACCCAGCTGTGGAAATTCTGAAAAATTAGCATCTTATCACATCTGTGCACATGAAAGCTCTTGGAAATGCTTTCATCAGTAGGCCACGGGCCAGCCAGGAGCACTAATAAGCAGAAACAGCCACCTATATTTTGCCTGTATTCCACCAACTGTGCCGTGGCAAAATATGCCAGCCTAGTGCCAGTTTCCTCTTGCATTTCTGACCTGCTGGAACCCTGGTGCAGAACACCAACAAGCAGAATATGGTAGGTAGCAAAAAAAAAAAAAAATCCTGTTTGTGTAAATAGTCCATTAGGTTGCATCATACCAGCCAGCATTTTGCTTTTGCAAAAATCCCTGGATAGTTGGAAACTGCTCTCCAGCTGAGTTTCTGTAACTGTGGCTGCAGTTATGTGGGCTCTTAACACCTGTCTTGATGCGCCTGTACCTTACATCATCTCTGACAAAGCTAATGACATCACCTGCTGAGTCCTGACAGCCGCATTGCGTGCCTGAGAGCTGGGGGAACCGATTTCTCTAGCCTGAAGCTGTGGCTTGTGAGGTGATGGCTTCATGGAACACATAACTCCGATTCTTACCTGGGTTTTAACCTGGATCTACTCCCATCCCCATAACAGTCTCCTGACCTAAATCTGGGTGGGATTTAAGTCTGCTTTTGGCCAGAGATGTGAGTCAGAGCCCTGGCTCCAGCTGCCTGCTTGCCTACAGCTCCGTGGGCAAAACGATTCACAGGTTAGCTGTCCTCCTGCAGCTTCCCCCAGCTTATCCCCCTTTCAGGAAGGACAGGCAGGTTGTAACATCCTCCCACTCCTCTCTGCCCAGACTGGTGTGCGTTTTGTCACCTTTTGAATGTATTGGTCCCTCAGCCTTGAGTCTCACAGGTTATTTAAACACAATAATATTTTCTTCCCCCTTTAAGCAACTGCCATCTAATTTATGAAACCAAACTGATCTTCTACCAAATCCATCTTGACTCAGAAGGGATGCACAAGAGATGCTCTTGGATTAGGAACTGGAGAGCTCCAGAGCTCCCAGTGCTGGAGGCTCCTGGGCTGGGACTGAAATGCATCCCCAGGCTGGCGAGGGGGAGAGGATCGAGCAGAAGCCGAATGGGAGAAGGAACCAGGACTTGCCAGGCACAAGTTACTCAACGTCATCATATTTCAATATTTATAGAATGCTGTCACCTCTCAAATGTAAAATTGTGCTGTTACCTCTGTGTATGCAGATTTTCTACAAATACAGATGTACTCACTTTGCATGAGAACTCTTTCAATCACTTCTGTTATTTCCTTCATAGTCAAAGCAAAGTCTTTAAGAGCTTGTCTTTGTTTTTCTTCTCATGTAATAAGGCTAGATTTTTCTCCAGTACACAAAATCCCAGGTAAGGCTCCCCAAAAGCACTGCATTTTGGGGGTACTGTTTCCTGGGTTTATGAGGACTTGAGCTCCCCAGAACCATCACCATCTCTTATAACCTGGGAGGTTCACATCTTTACTAATTTGCAAGGTCTAATGATGCCTCTTTCTTAACAGATCTACCACAGATTAATGAGAATTTCCACCTGAAAAGCTAAGTTTCTGAAAATTACAACTTCCAAAACTGGGACTACAGGGGGAAGTAAGTTTGGCAGGAAAGAAATGTTACTTTATTGTGCTCTAATAATCATTTCTGCAACTGCTGTCTTCAGGGATGCCTTTAAAAGATGAAAAGGGCCCTAGTTCTCCACCGCCCCCCCACCCCCCCAGGTAACCTCACTAAAACCAGAAAAGCCTCACTGCTGGAAAAGCATTGCAAGTTTGAAGCAAAACGGGCACCACCCACCCCAAATCCACTTACCTGCCTGCTGATAAAGAACCTGACACTTCCCCCCTGCCCCAGCCAAGGATTTTGGTCATTTTTATGCAAAATTATGCAGATCTGCCTTCTACATCTTGTGATGTGAAAGATGTATCTCAGCTTAATTATTTACCCCGTGAAAACGCATTTCACTCCAGGCAGATGGCTGCTGGCTGGGACAATTTCTCATTTTCTGGCAACCTCAAGACCTATGGGGACTGTATGTTGTACCATATAGCTTATGCTATGTCTGTGCAGCCCTAATCAATCTTCCCTTGCAGGGACAGATCTGATTTTTAATAGCATCCCTGTCCTTGTTTTATCAGGGGCTGTCAACAACATAAAGAAATGCCTTAATAAATAGTGATACATAAATACTGAAACCCTGTATTTACCACACTCGGAGCGCTTGCTGAGCTGTTCATCATCTAATGTTACTGGTGTTGCGTGGCAACCAGTGTTTAAAGGTTTGCTGACTCAAAGAGCCTCTGTACTTTAAAAGATTTGGCGTATTTATTTGACAACCTCTAGCTTCAATGGGTCCTTTTTCATCTTTATGTGTAGCTGACGTTTATAATGATTATGAAAACAATTTAATTTTGGTTTCCATAAAGCTGGGCATTTAGTATTTTTATATTGTTGTTATTACTACCGCAGAAAAAAGATTTGGGCCTGTCAACAAAGAGGCCCCAGCATGTTTGTTACTTTCCAGGTGTATTTTTACATCACCCACCATTGCATCACGTCAGTCAATGGGAGCTTCGATGGAGGCACTGGCCCAGTTTCCTGAGCCACCGTCTTAGACAGGCATTATTTTGGTGATGCTCAGCGGGTGCCCCATTGCTGCACAGTGGCCGGACCAGGCAGCACGAGACGGCATGGCCGGCGATGCCGTGTACCCCCGGGCAGCCCAACGTGTTGCCTGCAGCCCGTCTCCTTGCTTGTGGAGCTGGGCTCGGTGCTATCAGGGACACTTTCGCCTTTGTAGCCAGGTTGGAGAAAATCCAGGCAGCAGCCAGACCTCCGCTCCTGTTTGGCTGTGTGCCCCAAATGGAAATGGGTTTTGGTTTTTCTCAGAACAGAGCAAAACCTCACCCCAGGGGCTGTCGGCATAAAACCGGAATTAGTTGTTAAACATGAACGCAGGCGGGTTTTAGGGGGGTTGAGATTTCATAGCATAGATTTTTACTATAGTGAAAACGCCACTGCATAACATATGGAATTACAAATTCCCAATCAAAAGGTACCAAAATTGCACGTAACAACACAGCATTTTCCAAAAAGTCCTCCAGAGGCCTCTGGCATTCCTGGCATGCGCGGTGCTGTAGGTACAAATGCTCAGATGTGTTACGGGGCTTGGTAGCTCTTTGGTTTCAGTATGTTGCATTATATTATTAAATCCAGACACTGTGGCTAGCAACACATATCTGTTAATGGAATGAATATTTGACTGATACTAACTTCTGAAGTTTGTCCTTTGCTTCTGTGTGCGTTTGCTGAAGGGTATTAGCAGTTTCCCATCTGTATATTAAGGTATTACGAGAGGGCCAGACCTCAGTAAATCTTTCTTTATTCAGCCTCCTGTTCGGAGTTCCAGTTTTCAGCATCGAGGGAGTTTTCCATTGGTTTCAGCCAGTTTTAGCTAAAGCCTTTGGAAGGAGACAATAAACTCCATGATTTTTATGCAAGTGAGGCTTTGGGGGAGGTCCTCTCTAAGATGCGAGATGAGGGACCTGCTCTGGGGACATGGGGAGTTGGAGAAGAAGGAATAATTTCTTTCTTTCCTGGAAAGCCACAGGGATGAAGGGCATTTTCTCAGTGGGACAGCAATAGGAGAGTGATGCACAGCCTGCCATGCAGGTCTGCCGGGAAGGGCTGGGTGGTTCAGGTTGCCCGGGCATGGGGTTGCTCACGGAAAACAACCTTTAGGGAATATCATGAGTGAAGCTGCAGGCGAGAATCCTGCAAAAGTAGTGACTTAATGCTCTTGTAGCAGCACTGCTGTGGCAGACACATCTCCCCTGGGAGGCTGAAGCTGCTTCTCTTCCCTCTTGCATGCCTGGGTGAAGGCAAGTCCTTGTCAGGTGGTTATCAACTCATGGCCATGCTGCTCCTCCGACTCGCTGAAGCCATGCTAGATGAAACAAGGGCTAATCAGTCACCGATGTCTTGTTCATGGCACTACAAAATTCACAGGTTGTTCTGGGGGCATTTTTTCTTCTCATGTTTGTTTTGTAAATGACATCGTAGCAGAACTTCAAAAAAGGGGGGGGGGAAAAAAAGAAAAAGAAAAGATGCTGGAAGTTGTGGCAACTGGGAATGTGGGTTCACAGCTGGCCTTTTCAGGCATTGTCAAGGTGTATTTTGCCTCCTGCTGCCAGCGTGATGCATTATCAAAGGATGCCATGTTTAATTAATACTATGTGCAAAGGTTGCTGGAGAGGACACTGAGTTTTGCTTATTAAAAAAGAGCAGTTTTTCAAAGCAGGTATATTTTAATTAAAGGAAAAGTTACTCTTATGTTCCCCACAGGCAGGGGAAAGCAGTCACATGTGAACTTCTTCCACGGATGCTTCATTGGTGTGGATTTCACCATGTCTGAATGCTGTGGAGTTTTTCTGCCAATAGTGTTTTTTTCCAGATTCACCCTTCAGTGCTCTTGTTTCCCTTATAATCTGAAGGGAGACTGCATAAACACCTTCTACTCCTTGAAGTCTTGACTAACACCATATCCAATGTCACAGTTCCTGCAAAGCAGCCATGCAATGCAGGGCTTTGCCCAAGCCCCTTTCCCTTACCTGGGTGCTTGGTAGTGACTTTAACACCACCAGCAGCAGAACAGAGACCAAGTGTCTCGGACCTACTCTTGCCTGCATCATTGCAAGATGCATGTTGAGCCAGAAGAGCATCCCTCGTACGTGGTTCCCTGCTATGCAAGCCAAATGCTCCAGCATGAAGATGTGCCTCAGCAAGCCAGACTGTGCCCAGAAAACTGGAGAAGCCTCTGCTCGCCATCCCATGGCCAGCTACTGCCCAGCCCCTCAGTGGTGAACGGCCCCAAAAGCCTGGGCACCTCCTTGGCTCTGTGCAGGAAAGAGCTCTTGACCTTTATTTTTTGTTCAAGCCGATGGGGTGGGTTGATCAACATAAATATTTAGGAGCGGAGCACACTTCCAGGGAGCTGATCACAGTTATAATACTCTGCAGGTTATTTTCTAGGGTTTCCATTCAAGAGGGTTTTGAAATCACTTCTCCTTCAGACTAATCAGTGGTGCGGAGCCCTTTGCAAGGCACTGACATAAACAAAGGAAACAGAAGAGGATCTTGGAGGTCAGGAATCCACCAAGCGGCTTTGTCATTATTTTCTTCTTCAGAAGCAATATTAGTAGCCGTTTTTGAAAGAAGAAATGACTTTTAATGATGCTGCATTGTAACACACAGTGCTTTTGCATCCTACATACACCTTGACGATACTTTATCATCAGCCAGCATAAAAGCACTCAAGCAAATGAAAAGATTGCCATAGGCAGCCTCCTTTTGACATTGCAACATTAATTGCAGGACTCCCTGAGTGGATCAGGGATTTCCTACCCATCGACTAACCACGCTGACAAGAAGGCAATGGTAGTTTAAATTAAGGAGCTGAGTTGAACTTTGTCTTAAAATGGCAGTAAAAAAAAAAAAGAAATCACAAGTTTTAGTTATTGCAAATCATAAAGGACTTTAATTGTGTGAAAAGAACAAGAACTGGTTTTCTAGAATGCAGTGGAATGAGCAGAAAGAGTAATTGAACAAATGTATTCCGATAGAGGCATAATTGATGCTTGAAAACTCAAATAATAATCTTCTAATCTACATTACTTGTGATAACTTACAGGAAGGAATTATTAACAATACTTTCTAACAGGTAGTTTTGGTCAGGTTCTCAAGCCTCCAAATAAATCTCTTGCTTTAGAAAAAAATAAATTCTATTTTAGAAATTAATGAGTTCTTCCACTTGAGTTTACCCTCAAAAATTAACGAAATCTATAAAGCAAACTGCATTCTCTTTATTGGAGTCTGGCGAAGGATGACATTTATGTCATGGATGTGCTTTGTGCTGTCCCTGGGAAAAATAATCTCATATTTTATCAAGTTATAATCTTCAGGAAAAATTGCTGTTTTCATATGCTCGATAAAGACTTGCTGGAACATTGCAGAGAAATCCCTGAAGATCATCTATGCAGTGAGCCTTGCTGAAAGTCTGCAGGCGGACACAAAATTGCAAGCCTGGACTGTAAGATGAACCCAGGCAGCAGAACGGAAAGCACCGAGCCTTGCCTCTGCCGGCAGCGCTCCTCCTGCTGATGTCCTGAAAGCAAAGGGGAGGAGGAATGGAAAGAGAAGAAGGTGACAGATTCACTTCAAGAGGGAGAAGAGCTGAATTTGGTGAAGGTGTGGGGGGCCTGTGTGACCAGTGGCAACTGGGACAAGGAGCCTTGGGAGATCTCTGGAAATGGCAGTTTGGCTATTTTTTGGCCAGCAGTTAAGTCAGTAGTCAGTTCAAGGTGGTGGAGAAGCATTTGCTTTCAGAGGATTATTGCCTTCTGCCATACAGCCTACGAGCACTTGAGTCCTGGACGAGAGCACAAACCAAAAACTCTGCTCTTACCCCCAAAGTATTTGCCGTTTAAGGTGTACTTGCATGATTTCCAGGGATTTCCTTTCCCATCTGTTTGCAAAATTGGCTTTACACACCTCAGAGGAGCAGGACAAACCACTTGCCTGGACTTGCTGCAAGGCTGCTGAAATCAATCTCTGCTAGGGCAAATTTTTTATTTGTAAAAATGCATCCGTGGCCAGCTGGAAGCGCAGAACTTGTGTGTATCTTTTGAGAAGATATTGAACTCTTTCCTCTTGAATGCACCTTTATAACTGCTGCTGACAAAATTCAATATAAGCCAAATTTCCAAAAGGTTTTGTAAGCTACTAACAAAACTCATACTTGCTCCATTTTTCCCCTTCGTCTTTCTAATTAAACTGTAAAATTTATCTTACTGGAATTAAAACTGGGATTTTTTCTTTTCCCCTTGCATGGGATCATTCTGGAATAAGGACACCCACATTCCTCTTATTCACATTATGCTAATTGCTAAATCAGCTTATTATTAGCCGCCCCTAGCTTTAATTAGAAGATTTTCAAAGAGGTGGAGAGGGCAGCTCTGTGATGCCGAGGAGGCCAGCAGCAGTGGGTATCTGCAAACCAGACGCACGGCGTGTGCTATCTGTGCTCTTCCCGTCATTCCTGTAATGAGTGTTTTGACGTACAAAAAGGCGTCTGACAAACACCCCAGCTGCGTAACTGAGCGGAGAATATACACTTATGTGAGCATATGCTTTTATAAGGGCTGTTACCTGGATGCAGCCGCACACTTATCAGTGCCTTTTGTCCAGCTACTGCTATTGCACAAAGCATTTCTAATATGATGGGTGAGCTTTCATGGGGCAGAAACCATCCGGTGCTTGGACGGTTGTTGAGATGTTCCCCCTCCCCGGTGCAGGCATAGAACCTGTCTTGGACTGATTTCAGCAGCCAGTTTCTGGCCCTCCAGCCTGAGGCTCTGATGCTTGGCCGGAGGAAGAGCAGAGTCACAGTGCAACCACCCCAGCTGCAAAGCATGTTTCAAGGCCAGCATCATCGAAGCGGCCTAAACTAAGTTTCATTGTATTTAAGTCAAACATGGAAAAAGAATGAAAATTGATTTACTCAAAAGCTTTTTAAAATCTTGTCTTTATTATAAGCTTCTTGGGCTTTCTGCCAGAAAAATGCCACTGACTATTATTTACGCCCTTGCCCATACTGAGGGTTTCAGCATCAGTAGCCTTTGAGAGATACTGAACTCACCCAACAATCATCCTAATGGACTGTAGCTTTCACTACTAGTTAAGAACAACTATATATTAAAAAAAAAAAAATCAGACCAAAGTCACAGTGAAGTATATTTGGGCAGAGAATTTTGCTGGAATGAGTGGAAAAAATCAAACTCACACACAGATCTTTTTCTAATGCAATTATTTGCATAGGGTCAAATTGTGAAAGCCTTTCCTTGGTAATCAGCTGTTAGCACGGGTAAGCTTATGTAATTTGCTTGAAGAGTGGAATAAGGCTTGTTTCAGAATAACTATGGGCATGAACCAGGATGCAGGTCCATCCATTATGGGCTCAACGTGGCCACTTTCTCTCATGTTAGCCACAACAATTATCCCATGGGATTTCATGAGAATGTTGCAAGCTGAGGTACTGTGAAGGGAAGAGTAGGCAGGGTGGAAGAATCTGGGTCTTTTTTTCCCCAATTTTTTCTCAACTCTGTATCATGAAAAACCTCTCTGAAGAATGAGAAATTAATATTTCCAGCTGATGTTTTGGTGAGGATGAGACAAGAGGAGAGGATTGGGGGACCAGCCAAAGCAAATAGGTTTGAGAAAGGGAAACATTTTCAAAATGTCAGCAGCAAAACAGAAGAAACAAGCAAAAAAACCCAAAACAAAAAAACCCAAAAAACCCAATGCTGTCCACAGGAAAAAAATAAAGGGTTTCGGTCAAAAAATCTCAGCATGAATGAGATACAAGTGGATAAGATACAACTCCCCAGTTTTCACCATTCTCAGGAAAAATGTTGCTAGAAAAAAACTAGAAGGGTAGTGAGTTCACGTGTGCCTTGCTTCACAGACAGCATCCAGAAATGCCCGATTTTCCCTTATCTTTGCTTGTTTTGGGAGGGCATCCCTGGGCACGTGCTCCCGGGGTGGATCCGTCCTGCTCGGCTGCACGGAGCTCAACGTAATCATCTGCCGCCACATTTCACAGGGACCTGGTAACGAAAGACAGAGAGAAAAACCCCATCCTGGTAAAATCCACGTAATGAAATATGACTGAGCTAATGTGTACTGCCACCAATTTCCCAACTTAACACCTGTGAGCAGCCTCACACAACACATCAGTTGGCAGCGCTGTATTAAGTGTTAACTTCTTCAAATCGTGCAGCAAAGGGACTTGTCGCTTCCATTTCCTTCATGGGTGCGATATTTGTGATTACACATCAAAGAAGGGAGGTAATTTTTACTTTATTCTGTTTAACTCCTGGGCTGGTTACCCAGGTTTTCCACCAGCTTTAGGACTTAGTGGAAGCGCGAGGGCTGCGGTGGGTGCAGCAATTCCCCTGCTCACACATATGGCACCAACACCATCAGCGCTTTAAGCAGCTGCTGCAAACATGACATCATGACATGTAATATTTTTTTTGCTCGTGTGAAGCTCCCTGACCCCCTCATCGCAGGAAGGGGAGAGGTAGAACTGGCTTAGACAAGCCAGCTACGTATTTGCAATGAGCCCAGCTTTGAAAAAACTTGCCTTAATTAAAGCCTGGGGAATGCTTTCCCCTCTGCGATTGCTGGCAAAGAGCCTGGGCACAGGCTGGTCCTCAGTATGCTGCTTTGAAGCCAGATTCACCCTCTGCAGCGGCTGGAAGCCTCCAGCTGGGATTGAGCTGGCCTTGCCTGGTGGTTTCTTGATCTTCTGCCTTCTTCACAACTTTGCCATCGAGAATGAAATCTCTGTTGCATTGCTGGAAGAAACTCCATAACTTCATTGCAAGTGAATCTGCACTGTCCCAGTGCTTCTCCAGGGGCAGTGGTCTGTTAGGAGGCAGAGCAGCTCACCAGCCCTCGGTGCTGGCCACCTGAGACATGACGGGGTGCGCCAGGGTGCATGGCTCAGCGCAGGCACCCGACGGCATCACATGCCAGAGCAAAGGGAGCACTCCCTCCTTCTGTGCCGTGTCCCAGTCCATGGCACGAAGCAAACCCTTCCCTTACCGGTGCACGGGCAGGTGCGTTTCCCCATGCCGAGCTGCGTGCACTGGGTACTGCAGTCAGGTTCTGATGTCTACACATTTCTCTGACAAAGAAAAAATGCAAGTGGTTTTACTTCCTCTGACTGACACACTATGGCATGAAACAGCAATGATAGAAGCACAGCTTAGCTCCAGCAACCGACTGCGTAAACAAATCCGTGTCCAGGACGTGTTGTCCATCAAAACCAGCCTCTAAAACCAATTTCCTGGCTTTTCCTTGTGCCAAGGCTATTGCAGTAAGAAAGCTGTCGTAACAAACATTTCTTGACCTGCCAAACTGGGGAGATATTGCAAAGGTTATTATTTAAAAGGAAAAGTAAAAGGAACCCTGCCAGGCAAAAGGCTGGATGATGGGGTTTTGCAGGAAGGACTTCATGGGCATGGGGAGGGCTGAAGCTGTAATCCCTGTGCCAGGGCTAAATTATAACATCTCCATTATTTTCTGGTTTGGTCGCTGTTCAATGCAGAAAACAATACTCCCTCAGTTGTTAACATTTCCTGCTAATGAATTCAAATTTCTCCTGTGGAAGGTGGTAGGTGTTATGTGTGCGAGTAGCGTTTGATTAATATGAACATTCAGACAAGACTTGAACCCAACCTT
Source organism: Fregata magnificens (assembly GCA_013389945.1). Classification (NCBI taxonomy): domain Eukaryota; kingdom Metazoa; phylum Chordata; class Aves; order Suliformes; family Fregatidae; genus Fregata; species Fregata magnificens. Next base: position 617,279 of record WAAD01002608.1, read on the forward strand.
GGAGGAGGGAGTTTGGAAACCTGGAGCTTAATACGAGCTCTTGTGCAGCTCTGTCTATAAATACCTCTTCTGCTTTCATTCTGTTCACTGGCAGGGGCTGGAAGTGTCAAAATGCCCAAGGAAAAGTTGTTTTTATGACCTTTCCAACCTGGCAGGATGTACCAAGCAGGAGGAACTCACCAGAAAAGCTGTTTGCATTTCATTTTCAGCCCAGTTTTGCAAATTCACATGGCAGAACCACCATTCAAAGAGCAGCCTGGCAACTTGAGGTGCTCAACCCTCACCAAGAGAGAGTGGGGGACAGCCCAGAATGTCTGATGTGTTGCAAGAGCATTCAGAGGCCAAAACACACAGCAGGCCCCTGTGCTGGCAGCAGTGCAGACAGGGAGATCCCAGTTCACACCTGGACCGGGGAGAGGGGTAGACATACAGCAGAGGGAAGCCTATTTGCGCCCCCCCCCGCCACCTTTTGCAGACGAGATGGGGCTGTAGCAGACTTCAGGGCTGCTCCAACCTGCCCCTGCCACAGGGACACCAAGGGACCCCATGTGCAACACTCATCACACCTCCCATTCGTGGTGTAAATGCCTTTGTCTGCACTAGTCATCCAAACTCCCCATGAATGGAGAGAAGTAGGCACCCAAGAGGGTGATTCATCTTGTCCTTATGGAGCTGTCTAAAATAGGTCAATGAATCATGCTCTAAAAATGCCTTTTTCTCCTACAGATTAGCAAGGGAGTTTCAAGGATGAGCTCAGATGTAGAAGCTGTGGACATCTAAGGATGCATTTGCCATCCTAGCTCTCTATTTCTTATTTTTGTGTGGGCTGGCCCAGGAAAGGCTTTCCAGGAGCTTGCTGGGAAGAAGCAGCTTTGCTATAGAGAAAGCTTGCAGGTTTGACAAAGGGTCCTGGTATCTCCTCTCAACTGGGTGCGTCCATCCAGCCTCATGGACAGTGACGCCCTCCTACAAGGGCACCGTGGCTTGGTGGTGCATCTTCAGACTTTCTCCAGCAGCACACCGAAGTCTCTCCCAAGTACAGACGGTGCCTTGGACTTGCAGACAGTGGGTAGCAGCACCCAGAGGACTTACGGTCTGTACCACTCTCCCAAATGCTGTTGGCTGGAGTAGCATGGCCTCAGGAAAGTGGGTGGACCATTGAATAACCTTCTGCACCCACATGCATGCACACATGGAGTTACAGCTTTTATTCTGACCAAGCCTGGCCCCCACCAAGCTGGTGAAAGGCTCATTCCTTGGTCAGCAGTTTTCTTCCAGCCAGTCCAACGTCTCTCCCCGCTGCCAACAGGTCTCAGGATCCCGACAGCTGCTCCTCAGCTCCCTTGCAGGCTCCATTCGGTTCCTGACACCAATCCTGGCCACCCTTCTGGTGCTGTACCTGACTGATCAAACCAGACTCATCTCTATCAGTCCTGATAGCTCTCACCCATCTGTCACAATCACCATTTATCTCAGCATGCAAACGTGCCTTGCAGATCGCTCTGAGCTTGATAAGCTCCCTCTAATGAATTGCTCAGGAAGAGTGGAGACGGGTCAGCCCTTTCCACAAACAAGAATGGCCAAGGGCGTCATAAACAAGCAAGAATAACCTGCTTACAGCCCCTTTGCTCCAACCTTTCTGGAAAGCTATCACTTGGGCTCTTCCGATTTTGCCACCTCGCAGCTCAGACTCTGCAGCCTCAGGCACATGAGTCAGGTCTTCAGCTGGGAGACATCAGCCGCAGGCAGATATCTACCTGGCACTGTATTTCAGGGAATGCTGCGTATGTTGGGGTCCAGATGACATCCATACCTAGACAATCCCAACACGATCAGACCCTGTTAACAGCTGGCGTAGTAAGGAGAAGAAGGTCGTTTTGGGAGGGTCTCTTGGGCAGACTGGCAAGTGAGCAGCAGACACTTGGCAATATAATCAATGTGTTCCTCAGCTCTTGAAAAAGCTATAACTGATGTAAATTATTGTACCTGCGCTGGCTTCAGTGGAGCGTCAGAACTGAAACCTTATTACAATGTTTATTCATTTATTTTCAGGGTTTAGTCAACCCAGACATCTGTCTTTAACTCAGCATATTAACGATACTGCCAATGGGTTCGAATTTAATTTTATGCATACATGAAAAGCATAACTTCAGTCGTGCCACACACTCCTGATTTACAGACAAAATGAATAGCAGCTCTACCAATTTACAACTGCCTGATTGATGCTATGATGTCGGTAACGTAAAATTAAATTGAACGGCATTATCTCTGGGAGGACTGCGAGGCAGGCTGGAAGCGCCTTCCTCCGTGACCGGTGGTGGGAAGCGGAGTGGGCGTCCAGCCGTGGCAGGTCTCCTGCCCGAGCAGTGTCTCCTTTCATGGCTGCTTTATCTTTTCCTCTGTGCACCTTGGATCGCTCAAGCACTTGTTTTTAAGTGCTTCAGAACACAATTATGATTAAGAGACCCATTTGCTTGCTCAGCCGGTGTATCTGCTTATCAGGAGAGTCATCTTCTGCAGATGATTATGGGATTACCTCCCATCACTGCTCTCTACACCTTAACTGCAATGAGCATACCGTGGAGGTTTAGAGTCAATTGTGCTCTGCAAAGCTTCCGAGCTTCCCCAGGGCCACCTCGCAGTGGGGACACCAACCCAGCTCCTCTGGCCACCTATGGCTGTTTCTTTTCCACCTCGGTGCACGGAATAACACGATAATGGGAAGCCAGGCAGGGTTCAACCATGGGAATGTGAAAGCATTGCTACCTTTAATTTTTAATTGCGCCTTATCAGCTGGCATCGGGGAGGATGAAGTTTCCTGAAATTTTAATTGGCAAACCCATTGACCCATTTCCTTCTGCGTCCCTGGGTGGCAGCACAGAATACATGTTGGGCTGGCAGGAGGATGTGCTTCGTGCCAGGCCTGAGGGTCTGGGGCTGACAAAAACCCCAAATCCTTTTGCAGGAGGATATCTGCTAACTAGCAAGCATGGATATTGCAAGGGCCAATTGCACTTGGTGGGTCTCTTCAGTGGCAGAAACACTGACACAGAGCTGGAGACATTGCGCTGACAGTGAGGGACCTCCTCTTGTCCTTGCAGAAATCTCCCAAGAACAGTTTTCCCCGGTGAGTTTGGTCCTCCTAGTCAGTTGGAGATTTCTCACGAAGCGGTGGCGCCCCTGTTTCACCCAGCAACTGGAAAAGAAATGAAAAATGGGGGAAATCAGAAAGAAAGGTGTTTTCCCCTAAATCAAAACCAAGCAACCAAAACTTTCCAGAAAGGGTCAGTGTGGGTGAAATCGTTGGGTGAGAAGTCAGAAAGTTCATCTAAGTCACCTTTATTCCATGCAAAGCATGTCACGGCAGCTGAGGATCTGTCCTGGACCACTGAATATTTTAAAGAAAGCTGCGAGCAGCAGGTCTCGGGAAGATGGCAGAACCAGAAATCCTTTTTAGAGGGGGGAAGCCAGGAGGAAATCCTGCCAGATGAGATTCCTGACATTGCCGTGCAGACACAGGATGCTCCAATGTTTTGGATAATCACAGGAATTTGGAGCTGGGCGCTGAATTGGTGCCAAATGTGCTGTGCAGGACTGGGGAATGGAGTCCAGGGCTTTCCCTGGGGATCATTTCTCCCAGAGCAGAGAGTCCTGGTACATACCTCGTACAACTCACATCCTTGACGAGACTCGGAAAACTGTGCCAACTTGACATCATTTTGATGCTTCATTTTCATAGAATATACAGTATTGTTTAACAGTGAGGAAAATTCTCCCAGAAAGAGAAAAGGGCTTGAAATCCTCTTAGATATGAATATGAATTTGGAGTCATATATAAAATAACATCTTTGTCAATCAGGAGCTGTGTTATGGACACAAACCTGACGTCAAATCCAAGCATAACAAGGAAGCTGACTGAATGACAGATTGTGTGGAAGGCTTCCAGAAACGGGCTTTAAAACGCAGTTGGCCAGACACTGGATTCAACAACATTTAGAGATGAACTCACCATTTAAAGTTTCAAGTTTCATTTTTAAGGAAAACAATGTGCCCTGTTACCCAGATGGAGGTTTTCTTTGAAAAGATGTCATTAACTTTTAAATCGCCTGATGTCATCCGTCATTGATACATACACACACCTACGCAGGGGGAGCAGACAAAGAAGCTCACAGAAATCCACTTCAAGGTGACACATAATGCCTTCACAAAAAAAAAAAACCAACACCAAAATCCAGAGAAGCCCAAAAAGCTGACTGGGTATATAAATGTGGCTTTTAATCTGCACGCAAAATTCAGTGATAACACGGTGTTTCCCAGGGGAGAGCAATCACAAGAAATGGGAGAAATATATCCAGCGATCCTCAAATTAGGACTTCCTACAAAAAAGTCAGATAAAATCCTTACTGTGTGGGGCAGCTGGGAAAACATTCCTAGTTCAAAAAGGCAGATGCTGCCTTGAGCCGCACGGAGGTACAACCAGGGGAGGGGAGAGCAAAGTGTTGCATACAATCGATATCGCAATAGAGCGAGACTCCAGCCTGGCTACCTCCCCGCCGGCGAGCGAAACCGGAGCACGCTCGGCCAAGCAGCAGCGCCGCTATTAATAAGGGTTGTGTTAAGCAGCTTTTCCAGGAAGCAGCAATGTGTGTTGCCCTCTAGATGACAGCAACGGCACCTAACAGTATATCCTCTATAGAGATGCTCGCTTTTCTCATCCCACCTCCAGCACAAATGCTTTGCAAACTTAGCCCTTGCGCCTTTGGAAATTAAGATTTAATAGGGATTCACAAGGTGGGTTCTTTATGCTGGTTTAATGCTAGTTAATTATTCAGGGTATAGTTGAGAGCAAACCCGGAAAAAATCAGCTGGCATTTCAGTACTATGCAATAAGCACCACTATTATTCGCAAATAGATCTGTCTCCTTAGATTTAAAATGACAGCTCATTCCTCTATGCTAAACACCAATTGAGATTATTAAAAAACATCTATGGAGGCTTTAGCATCTCTGTAGTAAAATATTCATCAGTTCCAGCTTGTTAGGGCTCGAAAGAGCAGATATATTTTTAATAATCAATTGCCATTTAAAATACCATAACTTTCCAATTAAACAGAAATTAAACTTAAATGTCCCAAATAAATTAACTTTGCATTTAAAGCGTTAATTGAATAAAAAATGTTTCTGGCTTTGAAATATGATTCCTTCAATTCTCCTTTGAATAAAGGTGTGTCACACTACATGAAATGTGAGTTTAAATGCTCATTCTTTCCGCTCGGGCTGTGCATGTGCTCCTCCACAGACTGTTTTCACAGCAAATGGAATTGCCACACACCAAGAAATCAGGCCTGTTAACTAAATACCTAATCAAAGTCTTGCCACTACAATTTGCCGGTCGGTCTTGGTTGGTGGCCTCAAATTCTCAGCACCTTGCGAAGGCATCACACAGCTGCAAGGTCACATGCTGACGGGCATGTGAGTGGCAGCGCCCATCGCTCCAGCCCAAGACCCAGAAAATAGGTACAGAAATCTTTCCCATCTGGAAATTATTTCTTTTCAATAGTGTTTAGGTCATTGCCAATCCGCTGCTGAAAGGATGCGATAGTTGATCGGGGCCATAACGGTAAAGAGTGTGCCGAGGCTCCAGGCATTCCCATGGGATCAGCGTGGGTCCATAGGGGAATCCTTTCCACCCACAGCACTAATTCATACCCCCGTGAGCAACCTCAGTGAAGGGGAATAGAAAACGGACTGTGGAAGGGCGGTAGCCCTCTTAGAGCTGGAGCCAGCCTCCCCAAGTCAGTTTTCATCCAAATTACTGGAAAGGGACCTCAGTTTTCCTCTGCCAGGAGATTTACACACTTGCAGTGGGGAAAGAGAAAGTGTTAAAGTCTCCTTTCACTGTAAGAGTTTTCCACAACACTGGGTTTCAATGTAAGAAGCCCTTCAGCTACATATGCTCGCTCTGTTTTGGTAGACCGTGTAGAAAGGAGCCTTCTCTGGTGCTGAATTCTCAATGCCCGGTTGTTCTGCAACCCATCTCCAGCCAAATTTTACCTTCTTCCCTTGTAAATATGGATTAAAATCCCTCACTGCATCTTCTCGTCATCAAAATAATCTCTCCTATGCCTAGCTAGAAGGCAGGCAGACAATAGCAATTCTTTTTGTACAGCAGACACGCTCTGCTTCGTGTTTGAGTCAACTCAACCCAAGTGGGCTGAACATTTAATAGATTAGGAAAAATTGACGTGTACAGCGTAGCTTCATGTTGCTTGAAGGAGGCAAGTCAGAGGCCAAGCTTAAAATAAGGTCTTGGTGCTCACCTATGAATAGGTAACGGTTGCAGAATCTCCAACTCCATTATTCCTCCTCAGTCCCTCTGGACTTGCCCAGGTCTGAAGGAGCCTGAGACACAAATTGCATCCTCTGAAATTTGCTGCCGCAAAGGTCACGGTTGCCCCATCCAGGATTGTTTATTCGCCATCACAATTAGCAGAAAGGAGCAGAAAATACAACAGCCCACTTGAAGCAATACACCAAAAGCCAGGGGCTTGGCTGCCTCTTTTGTTTGTTCGGGATTATCCTTATTGTTATTTTATAATCCTCCGAGTGCATCTTCTTGCAGAGAGAGGCACTTTCAAAACGCCGATACAGAGCCATCAGCAATGATCTATCTGGAGAGCGGGATTAGAGGTCGCGTCATTTAAACTAAAGAAATCCATTGAGATTCATTGGATGCCTTGCTGCTCTGCATTCTTTTTATTGTTATTTTTATCACTGTCACACTTTTTTAAAGCTTCCTGGAAATTAGAGATAGAAAAGGCTTTTTAAGACATCCAGCCTCTCTCACCAGAGGCAGATCAGGAATGATCATAGTTTGTCTGGCTTGAGATGTGCCAAGCAGCAAAGCTCCCACCGCTTCTTCAGTGCTGTCCGGAGCACGGGGGCCATTACCCATCACAGCGTCTCCTTTATTCCACCTGCACTCGCGTGCGCCTGTACGGTTTGGGAAGTGAGCAACCTCGACACGGGATCAGCTCCTTGAATCCCCCGAGTAAGCAGAGGTCTTGCTGAAGAGCAACATGGGGACGGGGGATTTTGCAGCGGAAGAAGGAATATTTGGGGATTGTATTTTTTGAAGGAGCTGGCTTTCAGTGAAAATCTGTGTCTGGCTGAAGATTTTCCATCAAAACTGGCTTTGGGGTACATGCACTTTTCTCAATGGAAAAAGAGTTTGTCGCCAGCTGTGTTGGAAGTTCACGGTCCCTCCAAAGCACATCAAGCTCTTATTGCTTGATTCCTCTTTGGGTCTGGGTGAGAAATAAGGCAGCAAGAAGCACTCATTTTTTTAATGCACTTTATTTGGCAGCCAAGCAGTTAACAAAGCACAAAATGCTGTAAAAGAGGGTAATGCCCTGCTTGCAAAACACTGCCATGTGCGAGGCATCCCCTTGCTGATAAGGCTGCAGAGGGACTCTGGCAGACCTGCTCAGTCTTTGTCAGGTGAAACCTGTAAGGTTGTTTGAAATGCGATTTTTTTTGCATTTTATCTTTTTGCATTTAACAGCGTGCGGGGTCCGGCTCAGTTGCTAAGCAACATCCCCACCGGGCCCTGGGTTTCCTTCCTCCTACAAATGGGAAACAACAACAACAAAAATCCCTCTGTGTTCACCGAGATGAGGTAAAGTCCTACGATTTAGCGATCTTAATTGCATCCTCCCCTCGAAGGGCTTGGGTCCTGCTGAGAAGGGAATGAGATACGTAACTCCCAGCACGACGAACAGGGCGTCAAGCGGCGAAAGGAGAATATACCTCTGATGGGGAAAGCACTGTAAAGGTACATGGAAATAGCACAAACAGCCCTGCCACGAGTAAAAATCGGCGTGGACACCCACGCGCACCTGCCCGGCGAGAACCAGACCGTTATAATTAGCACGTAACAGCGTGGTAGACTTTGCTTGGATTGAATAGACTTTTATAACCTCTCTCGCATGCTGCAGGGCACCCGGGAGGCTTTCGGGGGTGCTTGAAAGCTGCATTTTCGCACCTCGGCATTGAAGGAGGGGTTCTCTGTTATACTCACTGCTTCGTTTCTTGGAGACATGTTTGGTTTTGCAAAATCCCTGCACTGTATTTCAGCTGTTTGTTGCTCATACAGCCCTCACACCGTTCCAACAGAGTTTGCTTGCTTAGGATTTTTTTTTTTAAGTAAAAATTATAGCCGTGAGCAAAAAACTCCAAGTATTTGTGTTATCGTATAATGTTTCTTGTGATAAAGATAGCAGAGTTGCAGAAGCTCAGGATGATCTTCCCACGCCTTTAGCTGTTGGGTGCATTTCTAAAGGGGCTCTTTGTTTTGAGGAGCCTCCATTCCACTGCAGTCATCTCCAAAGGCTTTTGAAGTGCCGGAGATCTGCAGCTCCCGTTGTCTTCAAGCAAAGGAACGACTTTTCCCCCTTCTACAGCTCCAGGGCAGACCTCTCCAGGTAGACAAGCAACCTTCAAGCACCCAAAATTGGAAGCTGGAGGGTCCAGATGCCTTTATTACCTTCCATCTAACCATGCAATTGTTAGAAGAGGAAAACACTGTTGTAGAAATATCAGATAAATCTGTATTACTTTGGAAAGCTTCCTGGCTAATTAGCAGGACTCAAGGCCAATTAGGCTGAGATTAATGAAGGGCTCCTGTATCTTTCCTTTCCGTGTGGATGGAGCACCCCGCTTGGCACTGCAACCCTGCTTTGCGTTAGTCTTTTTTCCCCCTAAAGCAGCAGCTCTGCGAAGCAGAGAGCAGCTTGAGGAGCTTGCGGGGAGCTGAGGGTGATGTGCGGGGCAGGTCACACATCCCCCTGCCCAGCAGCGCCACGCGAATGCAATTTGCACCCCCTCATCACACCAGCCCCACAGGCGCAAGGCGAGCGGGAGAGAGCAGGGAAGAAGCATGCTTTTAACTCGGCGATTTCAAAATAAAGCGATTTGCACACCTGATCACAGCCTTGTCACGGCGTCTGCTCGGCGGTAAACGCGTATACGCACGCTGTGATCTCGCTGCGTCGCTGCCAAGAAAACAGCCCTGCAAAAAAAGGAGTGAAGGTGAAAAGCGGGGAGCGAGGATTTGTTTGTGCTACCCTGTGTACGACTGGCAGAAGATAAAACCTTTCAGGAGTGCCTTTGATGAAGCTGTTTTCTCAGGAAAACATGATGAATTACAAACCCAGCTGAGAATATTAACTTGTCGCAGGCAGCAGCGCTGGGACTGCAGACCCACGCCTGCTCCGATGGCTGGGGGGGTTTGCAGGCAGCCAGCCGGCTCGGTGCTCTCCCAGCAAAGCCGCCTGCATCCCATGAGTGGGACTGCTGCCCCTGGACTGCCCTCAGGGAAGCGGGAAAGGCTCCCGTGCCGCTCCTAGTCCCCCTAAATAATCCCGGTCAGGGAAGTTTGAAGGCACGTGCCGATGTCCATCCAGCTGGAGACAGCGCCTGCACTGTACTCAGATTGCAAAAGGAGCTTACATGATGTTAAACTTCACGTCTCCCCGAACTGGGCCATTTAACACCCCAATTAGTTACCACAAGCATTACTCTTATTAAGATTATAATCCATTATTATTCGTCTTGCAGCCAGGCAGCCGGTCGCGCGAGGCGTACTGAGCCCAAGCAGGTAACACTCTTCTTCCCGCAGTTTTCACATGCATTAATTATTTCTTTGGTTTTTACAACACACTTGTAGGGTTAGGCTAATAGATGGAAAACAACTCCAGATTGTATAAAAGTTGCAGATATCATTAGGTAATGAATAGTCGTAATTTCTTTTAATGATTTTAATTAACTTTACTTAGTGGCATTTTCAATAACTGCCGTGTACACACTCACTGTTCCTCCCTATCGCTTGGGATTTTTGCCAGTGGCTTCATTACTTTCAGGTTCCTTTCAGCCTGTCTATCTCAGGAGTGATGACGCTATCAAAATAAGGACGTTGAGCTGCCATCTGTATGGCAGGAAGCTGTTAGCAGCTCGTCATTTAATAACATACATGGTCTGCAGACACAAAGCCAAGGTTGGCAGGTTCCCCCACATTCCAGGAATGCAAGCAGGGCAAATTTAGCAGCGTTTAGGTTCTTGTAAAACAAGCTTTTACAGAACTTCAGAAAAATAAATGTTTTCATAAAATGTAAGCACAATAGAAAAAAAAGTGTTGGGTTTTTTTTTTCCTAAGCAAAGGTTTTCCTGCCTGTCTTGCAGCTGAGATATTGCAATTTTATGCTAGTGCATGTGGCCAGAGAACCATGATGAATAGGAACAGATGGGCAATGTATGCAAATCGCTCCAATGAAATGGAGACTAACGAGTTCGCGGTGACCCAGGAATCCCACCACGGGAAGGTGCGGGGGTGGCAGGGCACACAGCGAAGCTTTCCACGCTGCCGCCTGCTGCCTCGCTAATGGATGGGTGTGGGAAAAAAGACCCCCCTTGGGAGGCTTTGCATGTAGCTCGTTGGTACCCCAACGTCAATGCGCTGCTCCAGATGCAGTGAGGACCCTCTTGGATGAAAACCAAATGAAACGTTAGCGTATCTCTGGCTTGTGGAGACTGTCACCACTCCCAGCACAGGCCAACCACAGACTTGGAAAGCAGAGCACCCTGCAAGTGCACTTAGAGGCATCAGGATTTAACACTTCATGGTAGTCGTATTAAGCAAAGTCCCATCTTGACAAGCTGAGGGTCAGTATCACCTTTTGAAGTGCTTGATGTACTTCTCCCAGTGCCCAGTTGGGACATCTTGTCCTGGTTCTGCATCTCTGTTGGCAGCCGGTTCCGACCCATCCTGCCCCAGCCGTTTACAGGATAGGGCATCTGGCTTTAAGGAAACAATCCCAGGTCCAAAGTTCGTTCCCAAGTAGTTTGTTCCCCACAGCGGTAAGGTGGCAATGGCACTGCTAACTTCCACCTAACACCCTGAGCCAGCTTCTGCTGAAGATGACAGCAACTCAGCCCCTAATTACAAAGGGAGTTCGAGTAGGTCTTTGCTGGCAAAGAGCTGATAACCTAGAGAAAACCGTAAAGGCTGTCTTATCAGGTGGTGAATCTCCATTTAAATCAGTTGGACTGTGCCAATTTGCATCAGCCGAGGATCTGACCTCCACGTTCATGACACCAGTGTCAGCACTGAACTGTACAAAGTGGAGATCATCTCTACCCAGAGGAAACATTGTTTTTCAAAAAGCTGTCCATTGATTTAGCCATAAAACAGAACAAATTTTTAAACTGCATATGAATTGGGACTTTATTATTCCTTATCTACTTTGTGATATGGTTGGTAAATTTGTTTGAGCCAAAATGTTATAAAAATGCACTTTAAAGGCCTAATAAAACTGGAGTTAACGTTACGTACAGCTTGAAACCTTGGGAATTGACTATAAGGCAAAGGAAACCTGCTCCAGCTCTCCTTCTAAAAAACTGCTAGAATTAAACATATCCTTCAACTTGTCTGCAAGGCAACCTCGAGCGCACAAACAGCCCACCGGCCATGCTGCCGAGGAGAGCAGGTCCTGGCGCGCACAACTCCACCATTGCTGAGCAAAGGGGAGGCTGTGCACGTCCCATCACGGAAAATGCTGTTCCCAGGAGCACGGAGCTGCCTCCAGCACAGCTAACTTTCTGCCAAAAGAGTGTGGGATGGATGCTGGGATGAAGCATGGGGAAGTGAAGGAGACATAAAGCAGATAAAAGCAAGAATCACTAAGTGCCCTTGTAATATGGGAATGGGAGTGGAAAGAGCCTCCTGGGCCTCGAAAGGCAGCTCCCTGTTGCCGTGTCCGAGAGTCCCCTTCGCACCCCATGTTAACCCCCATTATCAGTCCGGTTCGTTTGTTTTTCCCTATCCCCACCACTGAATGGCTGGTCTAGAAGTTCCCTTCTGTGGAGAATGAAAATATCCTTTTAGCCTCTAGATAGTTTATACTTATTTGTTCTCATGCCAAAATTGTCCATTAGCTTAAATAGCACCACTCTCTCCCTAATGTTTACCTCTCCAATGTATTCATAGTGAACAATCATCTCTCTGCCTTTGCTGCATCTGAACATGTCTTTTTTTATGTCTGATACCACAGCAAATGCTTAATGTTGCACTGTTTTCTTTATCGCCATAATTGCTTTGCAGGTTTGAAATGCACACACTCATCATTCAAACCTCTGGATGAATATCCATCATTGTCGGCTTTTCTGATCTTGTCTCTTATGACACAGCTTGCCGGAAAATCTGGCAGCCCTTCCACGGCAAACTGTATGACCTTGCAGGTGCTTGTAGGACAGGATGTTGGGCATCTGGGGCTTCTACTCCCAATTTCACGTGAATCTTGGGTCAGCGTTGAGCATTGAGTCATGAATGTTTGACCTTTAAAGCAGTTTCTGATTTCAACTAGTGTTTCAGTTGCTGGTGTCCTAATACCAGATTAAAACATCTACCATGAGAAATAAAAGGTCACTAAATCCGAGCCTTTCATCTTTATGCCCAGAGGACTAGAAACAACATGTTGAGTGACACAGTTGCTAAGATGCTTTTAAATGTCTTTTAGTCCCAAGGAAGCTTTTGGGACCTCCAATATGCCTCGATGATAGAGTTTTATGGGTAAAAAGGTTCCTGTCAGCATTTCTCACTGCATACACAAACTTGGCCAGCTCCGTGCGAAGATGCAGCCCCAGCTAAAGGACTCCATGTGCCACCAGCAACTCTAGGGATAAAATCTTGAGCAGGCTCAGTTGGAGGGGAAGGGGAGCATGTGAAACCAAACTGTGGAGCTGCCACAGGGCTGACGATGCCCATTTGGACAGTAGCGGAATAGCAATGAGCAGCCCAAGGAAGCAACCAAAGAGGATGCAGAAGTTGCATTGGTTTTTTTAATGTGTGTGTTTAATAACGTTCTTCAGAGCCCTGAGATCCCCCCAAACTCTGGGGCTCGGTGTCTCCCTCTCCAATGGGGCTGCAAGCACTTGCGGGCAGGGAACAGAGCCTTGGCTGAAACGCAAGCACAAAGGTCAGGAGCAAGTGAAAATACCTCTGGCAACCAAAGGAGCCGTTCCCAAGTGCCTGCTTGTGGTGAGGAGGTAAAGTTTCTCGCAATATAACAACAACGCAAGCATCACGTTGCACAGAGAAAAAGAAATATCCCAGCCCAAACCTGAGCCTGCAAATGAAAATATGGTGAAAATTTAAAATAGTCTTTGCAAGGCATCCAAACCAGAGCCACTGGGAATGCAGGCTGCTGAGGAAGAAGCACAGCGCAAATGTTGCGGCCAATGCTTTGCTTTCCCAGTCTGACTTTGAGTGAAAAGCAATGTATCCACGTGCTGGGCCCAGGAGCAAAGTGGTGGGAGGACGTGGGACGATATTCAGCTGCCTTGGGGAGCTTCAGGTAACAGTAAAACCGTTCCCATCCTCGTAGCATTTGGACATCTCACTTCTGTTTTGCAGACTTTCATCAGATAGCCAAGCTGGGTTTTTTTGACAGGTGCCCACAAAGTCCTTGAAAGTGCCGCTTTCCTTCCCAGTCCTTCCCATGCATTTTTTTTTTCATTAACTTTAAGAAGCAGCCCAGGTAACCTTGAGATACCTCCAGCACTGCCTTCCAGTACAACCCCAAGGTTTTGTGCTGGTGCGGAGCCCTTGAACATCAGGTTTTCACGTGAACCGGAATACGCTGGCATTCACATCCCACTTGGGAAGACTTTGCAGAAGGACATCTCTGATTAATATATATTCATGACATAAGTGCCCCCTTCACCGATAGTTCTAGGCCTCTCTTAAATGTGAAGAGTTACATACTCCAATAGCTACAAAAATGAGATGAAGAAGAGGAGCCGATCCTCAGCTCCATTCCCATCGGAAGACGAGGCTGAGAGGTCACCACGTGCAAACCCCCAGACAGCGAGCGCCATGCAAGGGCAGCACATCGCACAGCTGATTCACGCCGGCTGAGGGCATTTGGCCTAAACTAAGACTCAGGGAAGAAAAGGCTCATTTGCAGATATTATAACTATAAAAATGTCAGGCTAATGAATCTTGTGACTCCCACAAAAGAGTTTGCACCGTTGGCAAGATGAAGCACCTTTCATTCGCCCCCAGCTCTTTAGTACAGAAAAGATTTTTGCTGAAACCTGCCATGGCCAGGAATTTCATGCACCCCTTCATGAGGAGAGCACTGTACCTCTGCTGTGATGTGGGAGGACTGCATTTAAAATTAATAAATAGTCCTTTAGAGGCAGATTTTCCACAGCCTCTTTTTGCAACCCGATGACTTGTATAGCCATTGACACCTACACAGAGCAAGAGAAAGCAGGGGAGGTAAAACCCTGATAGGAAGGATGGTTTTGCAGCCCCTTTACATGACTTTCATATTGACACAAGGCACTTGGTGATGCTGAACTGGCCTTTAGTATTCACAGCCTTTGCTGCTTGTGGGTTCTTGGCTCCAGGATAATGCAAGTGTAGTATTTTGGCAGCCTAGGGAGACTAATGACTGTCCTTCTGCCTGAGAACCTCCCAGTCCCCATGCATTGCCCTTACTTTGCTTGCCAATAACTATTTCAATCGCAAGGTTTCAGGCTGTCAGGATTCCAGGCTCCCGTTGCCCGCTCTGACCTTGGGCAGCCCTCTGTTCCTCAGTTTCCCCACCAGTAAAACACAGATGGCGCTTCCGTCCTCTCTGGAGCCCCCTGAGACATGCAGTAGAAAAGCACTGCTTAAGTGCACTTACGATGACAATGGATTATTTATTATTCCCCCAGGAAGTTGTTCCTCAGCCTGATACATCTCCTTGTTAAAAAGCTATTCTTGATATTCCGTATAATTTCTTTCCATCCCCAATTCCATCCCATTACTCATAGTAATATCCCTTCTCTTGTTTCCTTTCCCAAGGGGAAAGAAGAGGGTTGCATTTTTAAGAAGTGAGATTTTGTGGCTTGTTTTTATACCCAATAAACCTTTCCTGAACACAACTGCTGAGCACCTCCAGTGGCCTTGAAAATGATAGTGAAACCCATGCTGTGAAAGCCACTCTGGCCACAAAAGTAATTAACTGGAGGGATTAGAAAAGAACACAATGCACAAAAATTCATTTGCTTCTTCCTTCGTTTTGTTTGAATACAAAAATGATCTACCTCCAAGGTCCTCTAGCGTTATTACACATCCTCCTCCGCTGCTGAAAAGAGGCAAGCATTTTGGATGAATTGTACTGCTACTTTTCTAATAAAAATAATATTAAGAGTAAATGTTAATGTATTAATTAAACAAACCCTCAACTGCTCCCCTTTCTGCTATCTTTTTTAACACACTTTGCATTCACATCCCCGTGGCTGTGTTTCAAATGCTCACCCTGTAAAACTCAGTCGAGATCAGCAAACTGAACAGACCTTTATTTTCTTCCGGGACAACTCAGTGAAATAAGGAACACATATACACCTGACCACGGTGAGAGCAGAGCTGTACAGTTGTGGATGCTACAGGAGATTTGCTGACAACACGCATGCCGGAAATACTGTTCAGAAGACCAAACACCAATGCGAGTTTCTGACCTAGATCTGGTCAATATTGCAATTCCCAAGTCCCACAAGCAAATTAGGATGGGCAGATGATGCTCTCAGGCCTTCTAGTCAGTCTGAGCTCAGAAATGCTATCAGAAGTCAGAGAAACCCAACGCCTTCTTATTCCCTCCTTTTTTTGGGTGAAATGGCTGCCAAGCAATACTGCATTGCTATATTTATTTTGGGTTATTACAGTAGTACCTAAAATCCTGCCCAGAGTAGTACCTACAGCACCTCGGGCATGACTGAGACTCTGTAGTATCAAGTGCTTTGAAAACAGAACCCCTGCCTGGACCGGCTGACGACTAAATCATTAGGACAGGCAGCAGACGTGCTCTCAGCTATTCTCGAAGAAAATCAAGGGGAAGTTCTCCGCAGTCAATGAGGTTTTCCAGAGTCGCAGCTGTATCGCTGACCATCACGCATGCTCGCTGCCTCGGGTACCATACGGCACCACGGGCTCAGGTCCGCTGGCCACCTTACTGCTCCCACACGTCCCATCCAAATGCTGCCATTTGATGGGTTTGCAACAGAAGGCAACAAATACGGACTTTGGAAAAGTCTGAAATCCAGATGTTAATTGTGTCTGGGCTAAGAGCAACACAGCAGTTCATTAATGGTTTTTCTCTCCTTTTCTACATACAGTTGGACAGTGGCCGCCTGCGATTATTTTAGCTAATGTGCCTGGAAATCCTTTCGTTATAGTGAAGAACCTTGTATAAGCAAATGAGTTTGGAAAAACACAGAGACACGTGTGGGACATTCCTGCACCCTCCAAACAATGCAGAGGGGGAAGGGAGACAGGGAGGAGAAGCCAGGAGGGGACATTAAGGAAGGATTAGTGCTCCTCTGAAATAGCAAACAAAATTAAAATGGAAATAGAGAGGAAGGTTGAAAAGTCAGCTGCTAAATGCTCTGCAAGTAAATGTTGTTAAATATTTAAATTTCACAATCAAGCACATTTTTGTTTATTAAAAAAAAGATAGAGAAAGAAAGAGAAATGCCCAGGAGGACTCCGTGGTTGAGTCATTAAGCAGCGTAATGACATTTCCACCTCCCTCCTCCCTTCTACAAATAATTATAAGTGAATTATGTACAATGTAGGAATTTCAATTGCTCATCTGGAGTCATGTAGGTACGTGATGGACCGATCTCCCTCTCGCAGCTCCAGCCAGGCACCATTTCATCCCCCCAGCAGCAGCAGCTCAAACCCAGGGCACCAAGCTCAGGCCTTGTAAAACGATGGAGTTTCACAGGGAGAAGAAAAAGCTGCTTGTCCCCGCTCAGATGTGCAAGGATTCATGTTAAGATGCACGTTCAGTATGATCCTGTTAATCCTTGTAGCTTATTCCAATCTATTTATTTAAGAGGTGAACTAAAATAAGTCACTCTGCAAGAAAGTATGCCCATTTGGGGCAAGGTGGTGATTGAACGTAAGCAGTTTTATTTTAGGAAATTGAACGTACCTACACCTGCTCATAAGGAGGTGGATTCATGCATCTTCCCATCCCATGGAAGCGAGCGCTGTGTCTACTTGTTGTCTGCCACAAACACAGATAAACCAGGTACATTTTAATCACCAGGAAGGGGCTTTCACCTCCGTGAGCATTATAAGGAGCTACCAAGGCTCGAATTGCTGGCGCTGTCTGGTTGTTGGGAGCTGACGGAGGAAGCATCTTCCAGGAGGGGTTTCTGCTCTTTCAACAGTTGTTGTTCATCTCAGCTGAGAATGAAGCTACAAATACACATAAAAATGAGTAATGAACAAGGCTGAAACATCTTGTTTCAATATTTTCAATTAAAACAAAACGCCTGGGGCTGACCTGAAATTTGTTTTCTCTTTTTATTTTCTTGCCATTTCCCAGTGGAGATTTCAGTGGAGCTGGTAGGATCGGATAGGCCAGCATCGGCGGGGATTTTTTTTTTCCACACAGCTTGATTGTTAATTTGAAGTGTTTATTCTGAGGTGCTATAAAAGTCTCCTAATTTTTAGTATTCAGAAGTTTCCACAAGCACCAAGCCGCTCTCAAGTCTCTCAAAGCAGATGCTCAACCCTGAAGAATTTGTAGTAAGCAGATCTCCTTCACCACCCTGGCCTTCACCCACCACGGCTGTTAAAAAGAGTTGTGCCTTCTCTGAACTCCAACAAAAGCAATAGCAACGCTGGTATAAGCAAACACTGAAATGAAATTGCTCATAAACAGTGAATTCCTCAACCCAGACTCCATTCAAATCATCATTTAAATACAAATTTCCAAACCTATCTCTTGCCAAAAAATAAATGCATTTAAACAGTCCTGAGATGTATGTACAATAATGCCTTTTTCACCCACTCTGATGAGCCTGAAAAGGAGATAAAACTCTCAGAAAACATTCCAAATTTCTCTTCCATGCTGATATTAACAAAGATCTGAATCAAAGGAGGGAGAAAGCATGGAAAAGTGAATTCTGCTTTCAAGCTTTTAACACTTAGGGCTAGATCAGATAAAGGACTTGAGCAGGGCGGAGGGACTTTCATGTCTCCATCCTACCTAAGAGCTGCTTGAACCCTGGAAGTGCTTGAGATCTGAATCACACTGTTTGACATTAAAGTATTTTAAGCACGGATTTATGGTGGAAGGTTTGGCTCTAGCCTCTCCGCTAGCCTTCAGCTGCAGACTTAGGTATTCGGGTGCTCACCATGCAAGGTGGCAGGGCAAATCACTCTTTTGCCCGGATCGGGGCTATGGTCCTTCCTACCCACACAGGGACAAACTCCCCGTGGATGCTCTCCTCCGGTGAAGGTCAAAACAGCTTCAGCCTGTGCAGGGGCTCAAGAACAAACCTTTGGGGGCCGTTCCTGCTACCATCCCTCTCGATCTGCCTCTTCTGCTGCAGAGAGCTGCCTGGGGTGAGTTGACTTGCAAAGGCTCCAAATGGAGGGGTTTGCATCCCCAGCTCCCGCTGAACTGGGTCCAGGAATTTGTAGCTGCTTTTGAAAATCCTGCTCCGTGCCTTTTTAGTAATAAAGCTCTTCTTAAAGTAGGCTTGTGCAGACATGCAGTGGGAGGTTGGCTAGCATTCAGGAAGGGCTGGGGTGCCCTTGGACATCCCTGGGATTACCCAGGGAGCAGGATGAACCAAGGTCTGGAGACCCCACACCACCGGGCAGGCTCTGCACAGCCGGCTTGTTCAGCAAACCCACCTCTCTGTCTCTCCAGTTTCCTCATGTTCCCTGGGGAAATAATACGTTGGGAATTCAGTGAGCAAAACTGGAAGGAGCATCCTGATGCCCTGGAGGGAGGACAGCTGGCTGGGCTGGGCACGCGTCTCCTATCATCCCTCGTACAGTAGGAAACGCTCCCTTTCTCTCTGACTACACTTCAGGATGGTTTTGTGCATTAACATTATTATTTGTGCGTGATGCAGAAAATGTAATCTACAAAATAACTGGCTGCATTTAATAACACTTTCCAAGCTACACTGGTAACATTATTTTGTTCTGAGTGACAGTTTAGTAGTACAGAGGGAACACTTGGTTCCTCCGCTCACCAACACAGAATAAAACCAGGGCATTTTGCAGGGATCTGGTGGTGCATGAATGAATTTGTTCCAACCTCTTGAGCATGTCTCCCATGGGCAATATTTTACTTTCCAGACAGAAGCAACTTTTCTCTTTGGAGATGAGCAGGCCAGTGACGTAACAGAGCTATCCTGCTTACGACAAGAGAACTGCCTGGAGGGGTTGCACGCTATCGATAAAGTAATCAATACAGGAGTAACTCCATCCCATGGACGGCTGAGCGCTGCGACACGGGAGATGTTGCACACACGTAGGGATGGATGTGGAACCAATGTTAACGCTTGAGGACAGAGGAGGGCTTCTTTGGGGGGAGTTTGTCACTGAACAGGTATATTCTTGTTCAAGTAAAATGTTTCCCTTTTTTGGTGAGGTTTCACCTCTGTTTGCGGTCTCAGGGTGGAGTCATTCATTTAGATCAAGTGGGAGAGGTCAGTGCAAAGGTCCCTGGTACAACATTTTTGAGGCACTGTGGGACACGAAGCATTTACCGTCCTTCGGCAAGTCCTCCCATCAGTGTTTCCGCTTTAACTCTTCTAAATCTGCCCATTTTCTCTGACCAGGCTGAAGCTGGCCCTGTGCTTCTCATGGGAAGAAGCCATCCCATCTGCTGTAGCTGGTGGGCTCAGAGCCAGGGTAGCGACTGTGGTTTCAGCACTCATCGGTTTTATAACAATGCCTCCTTTGTTAGCGTTTTCTTAGGGAAAAGCTGCTAAAAGAACTCTAATATTGCATGCCATAGGGGAAAGTTTAGAAACACAGCATAATTAGGAATAGAAAAAGCTTTCTGACTCTCCTTACATTAGGGATTTGCCACAGTTAGTTTCTCCTGAACCACAGAAATTTACTTCCTGGAACTGAGTGAATGGTAGAAACAATTTTCCACAATGAGGCACACACTTGACACCCCAGGGCTCATAAACAACAATTCTTATATGATAAACCTATTTCCAGGGTCTGCAAACCCCTCCCTCCAGCTGGCAGAGCCCCGATTTTCCATTTTGTGATTGAGATCTTCAATAAGCTCCTTGGTGCATTTTATATGTTAAAGACCCTTCAGTGAAAATGCAAGAATATGGAAGGTAGGAATAGGGGACCTCTGCAAAATAATCAGAAATCTACCTGGAAAGGGGTGCTTGGGCTACTTGGACCTGGTCCCCGAGCCCTGATCTAAGCCCTGCATTGAGCCCTTCCCCTTTGAAACCAGGCATCAGGATTGCACATCTTAATGGTCAGGCACTGTGGGAGCTGTCGTTTCCCAGGAGCAGGGACCAGTGGGCTGCTGGGAGAGGTGGGTGGGTATGTAAAGGGATGCATGGGGACAGGAGGAGGTTTGCAGGTGGCGTGTTGTCTCTGAGGTGGCTGGTGATGGGTTGGCTTGCCGCACGGAGCTGAGGGATTTCGTGCCGATGGCCTTGGAGAAGCAGTGCCTGTTGTTGTTTGGTGCCTTTGTGTTAATGGGAAGAAACATTGCTTTGCCTCTTAAAGTGGGAGGAGAGCATGAAGAGGATGAAAGGTCCCTGAGGAGAAACCCAGGTCGGTGTGGCACCTCCGTGGCCAGAGGGGAGGGTACAACAGGGGTGGTGAAGAGATGCTTGTAAAAGCTTCCCATGGATGGGAGGTCTGGCTCTGCAGCATCCCCAGGTGTGGGGAGGAAGGGGATTACAGCTCCAGGTGGTTCTGATCTGGGGCTGGGTGAGGCTGCTTCCCTCCTTCAGCAGTAAGGAAAGGTTTGATGAAATGTTGGGGGAGGCCCTCAAGCAAGGGATACTAATGGTGCGTGCGCAGGCTCAGAAGTGAGGGCTTTCTGCTTGCCTAGGGTCCCCAAACCTATGCCAAGAAACATGAGAAGTACTCTGTGTCTGGGATGCTCCAGATCTTGCCCTCTGGTAAGGAAATTTGGGTGTCTTTGCAGCAGCAGGCTTCCCACGCAAAATGGGTCACTGCAAATCCCCTATTTACCCCCATCCAAAATATTCCAGCATGAGCATCTTGAGAGAGGGCAGCGTTGGCCATTCCTAGACCTAGACCTGCCTCTGGTGCTTCCTGCTGCAGAGCTGCAGCTGGGCTGGAGCAGGCACTCTGGACACCCATAGTTGTGGTGGCTGGGGGACGATGACCCACGTGTGGTTCAGCTTTCAGCTATGGTACCTCAGCAAGTCTGAGCAACTCAGGGTTTCCACAAATCCAGGCAAATCCTGCCTGTCAGGCAGCCGTACACAGACGCTGCTGTGCATTTAGCATCAATCTGTGGGCTGGGATTCTCCAGAAAACACTCCTGTGTTCACGTTTGCCTCTGGTTTTCTGCACGTTACCATAAAAATGAATATTTCTTGTAACCCCTGTGACATGGGGGTGGGCTGCAGTGTCTGGCTGCTCTGCGCTGTGTGTCCGGGGAGGCTGTAGGCTGTGGCTGGGAGGAAGGTGGCCAAACAAGGAATAGTGGGAGCTCATCTTGCTTACAGTGTGTAAACATGTTACATGTCTCTCCGGGGCATGTTTCTATCTCAGTGCCTTTGAAAACTGGGTGCCTTGCCTTTACAAACGGACCCTGCTTACCTCGCTCTGAGTGTGTTTTCCTGACTTACAGACTTCACAAGTGCAAGAAGCTTAAATTTTTAAGCATTCGCAACGTTTTCTTCCCATCTGCTAGCTAACTTGGAGCCCGATGTAACTGGGCTCAAAGAGATTGGAGTGTATTTTCCTGTTCAGTATTTGAAAAATGGTTTTGTTCAGGTCACTGATGGTTCTTTGAATAGAGTAAATATTTGATGGTGGCTAGTGCTGTGAAAACACATGCTGTGTTTTCGTTGTGAAAAGTGTGCAAACTATTAATGTAGGAACTGCCTGCTGGAGATGTATTTTGGTAATGGTTGAAAAGGTCGATGGCAGAAATCGGAAAACAGGGGTCTCCAGAGACTTGAGCTGCCTGGCAGTAGCTATGAACCTTCTATTTCAAATGCTAAGGACCAGCTCCAGTTACCTGCATACCAGGATTTTGGTTAGCTGGCTCCAGCAGCTCCTCGTTCACCACCTTCTGCAGACACCCATCTGCAGAGGACCCGGCGCGCTCTGCCCAATGGGTACCAGAGCTGGGGCGCAGCTCCAGATCACACTGTATGGTGCACATCCAAGAAGCAGGTTTCCTTTATCAGGCTCTTATCTTGACAGTGGTTTGCTGAGCAACAAAACTCCCCAAGGATGCTCTTCTGGGACTGTGCTGGTGGGGCTTAGGGCAGCAGAGGACTTCAGTGGTCCTGCTAATGGAGTTCATGCACCTCTGATGCCTTTCCCAGCCTCTCATGCAACCCCATCCGTCTTGAGGCAGCCGTGCCAGAACCCTCCCGCTCTGAGGGCTGGTTATGACCACTCCTGTCCACAAACAGCAGAGCAAGCTGCAGTCCTGGTGCTCCCTCCCTTACCATGCTGGCTTGGGAAGGCCCCTCTGGCTATTGCACAAAGACTCATCAGTGGCTGCAAATAATACGATGTTCTTCCTTTAAATGTGGAACTTGTCTCATGAGAAGGTACCCAGCTACAGTCGGAACACCTCTGCTGTAGTATGTTAGGCAGGCTGTCTTTATCTCATCGTCTGACCGTCTAAAGCTGTTCTAGATGCCTGCGTCTTTGTGATGCTCCCTAGTTTGGGAATAGTATCCTGTAAGTAAAGATTTTTGAGCTGAGGATCTTGGACATCCTTTAGTATTCCATTACTAAAACACGGTCTAGAAACGAATGAGCAATCAGTCATGTCTCCTTACTGAACCACCTTGCTGTTTCAAGAGTCTTTCTCCTTTACAACTTCAGAACTGAATTTCTCCAGCTGGCGTTTAATGCTGCATTAAATGATGTTTAAAGGTAGAGAAAATGCTAAATGAAGTCTAGTCCTTTCCTAGCATATATAAATATTTTTAAGTAGCTGAGTATTTGTAGCAAATTGCTTCCCTGGAGACTTTCTCCTGGACCACAAGCACATACACACTTCAAAGGCTTCTAATATCAACTGAACACGAGAAGAAGAGACTAGCTGTGAGGTGGGGAATATCATGACACTTAAACTTAACCCACTGCTCCAGAGCCCAAACGTGCATGGACGCTGCCTGCTTGAGCCTCGCTAGCCGTTGATCCGGATGCATATTGCAAGGAGGTTGTTAACCAAGGAGAAATCAGTGGTGTAATATCAGAGAAGAAAGATGCCCAGTGTAGCTTGCTACAGCATGCAGTGACACTAGCATCTACCTGTTGCTTCAGCTAGCTGGAGTGAGTGAAATGTCACCACTGGGATTGCTCTTGACTGAACTAGCATGATTGCCTAAGAATTGAGATCACTTCCAAAAACTTTTTGGTACCTTTGTAAAATACTCTGCTGCATCTCCGATGGTTGCAGCAGCCTCTTGCCTGTTGCATTTGTCTCTTCACATGAAACGGGGACACCGTGCTGTTTAGCCCCGGAGCAGGCTTGCTCCTCAACAGAGAACTTCATTAAACTCTGTTAAACTCTCTCTCTAAAGCTATTCTGCTTCAGAGACCAGAAGGACTGTTTTGCAGTTGTAAAAGGAGCAGTAACGGATGTGGATAGATGGCACACTCAGGCTGCTGGAGAAGAGCAAGCTGCTTCCCAAGGTGCAAGGAGAAGAGCCACGTGTCCCTGCGACTTGGGAAGGAGCAGCTCTGGGGAGAACGGTGTGGTGACGGAGACCCTGATGATGAGTAATGGTGCAGCAGAAGAGCAAATGACACTTTCAGAAATTGGCGCGTGCTGAACTGAGGTTGAACCTGAAGAATTGTTCTCGGGAAGGCTTTTTCTAAAAAGCAACAGCAGTCGGAGTCATGTGCAGTTTGCAGCCCTACTCGAGGAATGAAGATCCAGTACATCTGTTACAGGGCTGTGAAAAGCTTACTGCAGCCGGCTGTGGTTTCTTTTCTTTTGAGACTGTCTCTGACTCTTGCTGTCAAGATGCATGAGAGGGTTTTCACGCACAAGAGGCGTGCAGAGGTCTACGCTAGGAGGGCCAAGATCCTTCTGATGTATAAGTAGCTAGAGGGTGGGTTGCTTTTCAGGGAAGAAAAAGGCGTTGTGAGGACGCCTGGAGGGGATACATGCCTCTTCACACTCACCATGGTGAATGCTCTCTACAAATGACTTTGAAAAAGGCTTTTTGAAGCAATTGCATGCAAGCTACAGAGAACTTCATTACCAAAATATTTGGTTGCACTGAAGTAACTGGTAGCTTGGGTGTTATTTTTGCTTGTGACTTCTGGGAACAGTTCTCAGCTTGTAGAAATTAGTGTTGCCTTCATGGGAGCCATGTGCATCTTTTTAATTGACGAGCTGTGTGTAACTGCAGCGTGCACAGAACCTTGAGAAAGAAAATGACAGCCCTAGACCAATATGGACCAATATGGATGTGCTTCTCCTGCCCATCCTGGTGGGATGTCCTAGTTGGTCCAGCCTGCTCACGGAGAATGGCTGGGTACTGCAGCCCTCAGCTCCTGAGCTGGCTCTGCTCCCGGGGACCTCCTCCATCAGCCCTGGGGGAAGAGCTGTGGCTGGAAGCACCAGTTTAGTCTCCGACTCCTTTCTCAGGCTGACCACTCACATCAGGAAGGACGCAAGGGTTCTTGTCCAAGGTCAATGACTCTGTTACCAAGTCTCATAGCTATCTGGTCTGGAAAAGGCTTGCTTTGTAGAGGTGTGGCGTCGTTATAAGCTGGTCTAACCACTAGCCTTAGCAGCTATTAATCTGTTAGACTGATACATGGGGGTTTTATTCTTTCCATTTTAGAGTCTCTCAGACTACAAAGGAATCTGGAACGACTTGATAGCTGAGGCTTTTCTTGTCGCAAGAACAAAGGGTAAGTAGCTATCTCTTTCAGCAGCCTAGAGAGGCTTCTAGCCAAGACTGAGAGATTAAGAGAAGCTACCTGGCAGGCAAGTTGGCTTTTAAAGGGAAAAACAGGCTTTTAAGCTATTGAGACAAGGGAGAGCTGAACTGAACACACAGGAAGCAGTGAGCAAAGCAGAGGTGTTTAATATGCTTTCCTCGTTGCAAGGGTAATGGAGTAGGAAAGAATTAGCAAAACCCCTTTGTTTTGCTTTTTGGACTCTTCTAGCATAACAAGTAAATGTTATGTAGTACAGGCATATTCTAATTGCTCTTGATCATTGCTGGCTTACTTGCTGTCTCAGCTATTTCAGTTGCAGTGAGGGGTTTGCCTCTCTAAGTGACCTCAAAGGCTCCTCTGGCTCCATCTTTATCAGCACATAAATATTTTAGGCAGAAGTGAGCACAAAGACCATGCACCTTACAGTTGCGGGGATGGATATACGCTCAGAAGTGCCTGAGTAACTTTTCCATAAGCCTCATTTACTTTCAGCCGGTTTTGTGCTGCAAAGTCACTTGGATGCTCCCGGGACCTCAGCGCCCAGCTCAGTAGCATCCAGCACGCAAGGTCAGAGGCTCTGGAGTGAAAAAGGCAGGTTGTTCAGCATTGTTGTAGCAAAATACTCTTTCTTCTGTGAGGTCTGAACTTCTGATCAGCCATGGCTTTGTTCCTGCATGGGTTGGAGACTCCCGTTTCGGATACGTGATTGCTAAGGGAGTTCCCTGACTTTGCAGCACTGTCAGTCTGCAGCCTCTTGACAGCTGGCGTGTGGCTTGGCTGGCCAAGTGAGAAAGCTGGCCTTGCTCAAGAAATCCCCCTGCCCTCTCTCACCATGCTCGCTTGGTTTCACATGATCCTGAGCAACCACGATTAGCTGTCGTACAGGGTTAAAGCACTCCCCCTCCAGCTGATTTCCCTCTTGTAGGAGAGTGCAAGAAAACTGCAGCAGTTGAAATCCAGTCAACTGTGTCCTCCTGCTCTTCAGTCACCTTCCAGGATGCTTTTTCTTCTGCCCCTGCTGTCCTGGCTGTGCTCCCACTAGAGCAGGGAGGGGAGAAATGCTGCTGTGTGTTCCCTGCCTGCTATCTCTTGCTTTTTGGGGTCCTTCCACTGTGGCCGGGGAAAGGACCCAGCAGAGAAGTGCCCACGTTGCAAATGTTGTGCTGTGGTTGGGTCAATACTCAGGGATTTTGTGCAGAGATGAACTGATCTAACCAGGGATGGAGTGGGATCTCTCGCAACAATAATCCATGGTTTGATTAAGCCTCTGAGAGGTGGTGTAGAAATCGTAACCCTGCCTCCAAAGAGCATAGCCTGACTGCTGTAGTGTTGGAAGCCTGTTGAGAGCAGTGCTTTGAGCAGAAATGCATGTGTCCCTAAGCTGACATGAGCATAAACTCAGTGCTGCACCCAGCGTCTGCCTGATCTTGTCCTGAGGTTGGTCTGACCTGAGGTTACTCAACCTCATACTGGGGGGGTGGGGATGGGGAGGGAATGTATATCATCATCTCTGTTCTGTGCTGCCCCTGAGACTTTTGCTGCTATTAATCCAAGTGGCACTGTGGATGCTGCAGACCATCCTTTGGCTTTTCTAGGACAGCCTTGATTTGTAACAAAACACTTATTTGCTGTCCATCGGTGCCTCGGAAAACAAGCTGTGCCAAGGCTGTGGGTACCAATAACCTTCAATCAGGCTGTAATTGTTTGTTGCAGCTCTGAAGAACATAGGTTTGAACTTTTTATTTAAAGAGCTATTGCCTGAGGAAAGCAGACTCCCCCCATCCTCCTATGCCTTTGGGACAGGAGAGGACAAGGTCTCCAACCCAAAGTCCTCAGCAGTGAGCTAAGCCCACATAAGGGGTCACAAACTGCCAGGTAAGACCTGAAAGGAGCTGTTGCATTAATTTACATCAAAACATAACTCTCCTCCCTTCCTCTTCTGGTGAAACCAGGAGTCCTGCTAGACCTGGGGATTTGGGTGGAAGCTGCAACAGCCCATCCCCAAAGAGAAGGGGCCCTTCTTGCTGTTTCTGTGAAACTGCTCTGTTCCTCAGTGTGCTGGCCCTGACAAGGACCATTGCAAAGCTCTAGTTTGTGCTACCTCCTCTGCTGAGCTGACCAAGGGGTTTGGTGGAGCTATCTGGGCAGCTGGTGTGTCTTGGTAACCTCCAAAATGACTGTTCTCCCCTGCTTCATTCAAAGAGAAGGGAATAAATCTTCTAGGTAGCTCACTCTGGGGTTCACAAATGGTGAAATGAAGTCTGTAAGCTGCTCACTGGTGGATATGTAGGAAATAAAGAAATTGGCTCTTGCTATTATGTGAGAATCTTCCGGGGTTTGTACAATCAGGTCTCCCTCAGCCGTGAGTGCTGCACAGGCTCCTTGCTCTCATGGCCACCTAATTAGACTACTCTACAAATCGTGTTTTCTTCAGAATCATTTACATTATGTCCAACACAACTAGTCAGTTTGGGGAACACTTATTAGGATTTAAAACAATGAGCTACTAATTATCTCTTGCTCCAGGGCTGAGTGGGGAATGCAACCTTTTGTCTCTCCTCCTAAACGAGGAAGCCGAGGAGCTGTGCAGGGAGCTGTGCTCTGCTGCCTGCAAAGCCGCCTTGCTCTCTCCTGGGACATCCTTTATTTATGCTTTGCTGCTCTCCCTCCTACGCTGAGCAAGTGGTGGCTCTAATGCCTCTTCCACTGCAGAAACGCTTGTCCAAGAGGAGTCCTGTGCCTCTGAGCAGGAGGAAGGAGCACAGCAGCCGTCCTAACCCAGGAGTCCAACCTGCCTTGTTAGATGGACTCAGCACAGCAGGCTGACTCCTCTCTGGTCAATAAGAAGTCCTCTTGTGTCATGCACTGTAGCCTCCATACTGCTGGCTGCTTCTTAGGTGACTAATATGTTTTAAATAGTGCTTCTCTGGGAGTCCAACTCACCTGGTCATGACTCTTTTCTTCCAGCTGTGAAATGGAAAATGGCAGGGTGAGGGGCCCTTCTCAGGTAGGGCCAAACCCACCTGACCTCTGGGCAACCAAAGATCTTTTTGGGAACATAATCTGGGCTCTGCGGGTCCTCCATGCTCCTCTTGGTGCTCTGTTCTCCTACGAAAGCTGATCTCTGACATACCTCAACCTTGCATTCAATATCTGTATTCAGCTTCTCCTGAGATAGTCAGAGGCTGAGTCGGCCAGCTCATGGGTTCCAGCACATCCCTAGGGTAGCTGTTCAGGGTTAAGGTACCTTATCACAAGGCCGTTGGTCTTTCTGGCTCATACACCATTAGTTGGGGGCAGCAGAGAAGCGTGTCCAAATCTCTGAAATGAGAAGGGTCTCTGGAGTTAAGCCCTGCAGAGCTGGCCTGTGTCCCTACCAGTGTTGCTTGTGACCTTCAGTTAACGTGTCTTTTGGTGGGCAGCAGGCTGTAAGCGCTGTGGTCTAAAAAGCCTGGGTTCTGCAGTAAAACTACACATCGTGAGCGGTTTAGTGTTCTTGCTTCTCTGACTGGGGTCCTCACAGTTTGCTGGGTGAACAAAACTCTGAAATTTGGAATGCATTTAAATTGGGGAGGTGGATGGAGGCTCCAGTGACTGACCTGGGGGAAAGTAGGGATCACTGGAGGAGTGCATCTCGCTCATGAAGAAACCAAAACTCAGAGGCCAGCAGCCATGTCATGAGAACCATCCTGCCTGCAATTTTAGTGACCTATCCTGGGTGGTTTACTCTTCAGGGGAAACAGTAGCTTTCAGAGCGATCTTCAAAGCCACAATGAGCTGGTAGCAAACCTTGGCAACGCTGCTAAAGGCACACCATGCCTTATGGGCCTGAGCATGTGAACTGACTTGCTAATTGGGCTTGTTCCAAAATTAGAGTTGGTTTAATATTAAATCTATTAAAATACTGAGGTATCTTCCATTGAAACAGATTTACATATCTCATTTTGTTCTGCCAGTTCAGAATCCCTCAGGATGCTCTTGCTGTAGTCATGTTCCCCCTCTGCTGTAGCTTTTCCAGTTGCAAATGGCAACCCTAAACCAACACAGATCTGCTGGCTGGGCACAGGCAGCACTGCTGTGGTCCTGTCCTGTCACACCTGAGAGCATCAAGTGGTGACCTCGTATAGCATAAGATCAGCATTGTACGAACACCGTGGTCCTGGGAGATGTGGTGCAGCTGCTAGACTGCAGTTGGCTGAGGGGACTCCTGGCCTGTAGCAAGGATGGATGTTGGCATCTAATAAAAACAACAGGCCTTTTTTTGTGTGAAAAGGTCATGGAAATGGGGTAGAGAAGGTGGTGCTTCTGTTTTATCTCACAATGAGGTGTGGGTTTACTATGAGCTCAGGAAGGTGCTGTTATTTTGAAAGGAGCAGCAGAAAAGTCCCTTTTTTCTCATTCTGTTCATTCTTTTCAGCCAAACCGATTTTTCATGTTGCTAAGACCCAAAGAGAGCAGAGAGTCTTCGAGTTGCTCCTTGCTGTTGCCTCCTTTTCGTGGTAAAGCTGTAGCTTAGATGCTTGCTAATCCCTACCTGGAGCCTGTGAGTTAATGGTGCATCGTAGCCTGCAGGTGTTGAGCACAGGAACCAATTTGGTAACTGGGCTTTGTGCTGGAGGAGTTCAGGTACAGGTGGAGAAAGGCAGTGGTGGAGAGGTGCGGACAGATGTGACTCGGCACCGGGTTCATGGGGCTGCTGTGCCACCTTACAGCTTGTGATGGACACAAGCTCTTGCCTCGTGGGCAGCTCTGCCCAGCTCAGGGCTGTGACTGCCCTGATGCAGAATTAAAGTCTTGCCCCTTGCTGCTTTTAGGAGGAATTGGATGCTTCTCTTGCTGCCTGCACAGAAAGCCCCAAATTCACCGTAAGGACCATCTTGTTCATGAGATGCTTCAGCCAGAGTCAAGATCAGAGCATTACTCCTAGTCAGCCCTGTGAAATGGGAGTAGTTAGGGAAACTTCAGCCAGACTGATGTCTTTATTTATGCTGAGTGGTACTTTATACCAGCCTGCTGAAGCAAATCACCATGATTAAATGTCAGAAGCTGGTTTCTTGTAACCTTTGGTAGGAAAACTTTCCTGTCTAGAGGAGTATTTCAAGGATTAAATACTCTCCAGTACAGTGTGTGAGCTTAAACCCTCTTGAAATAAAATACCCTCAGAACAGGCTTTAAATACAACTTAGGTGACATGCAGGCAAGTACATGTCTCCTGTCCGGGAAAAACTTCGTCTCAGATGGGTAACTGAGCTCATTTGATGCTGAAAGTCCTTCCCCTGCCCCCAAATGGCAATGGCATGGCTAGAAATTTCCCTGATAATGATCCTCAAAAAAAAAAAAAAAAAAAAAAAAAAAAAAAGGCAACTTTGTGGTCCTTTCTTGGTCATCCTTGATGTCCAGAGCAGATGCCTGGTTCTACTGGCTTCATGCTGCCTGGGCTCACCAGTCAGCAGCTCAGAGCTGCAGAGGCTTCTATAAATGCAAGAAGCTTCCCCTGTGGCTGCGGTGGAGTAATTACAGGGATAAAGCCCTTTCTGCACTGCTGTGTGGATGCAGATCTGTTAACATCAAAGGTGCTGACTCATGCTGGGCTGTGTGACTCTTTGAAGCGGCTGGTGGACCATTCATGACGCCTGGGTCACAGTTTGGGACCCCTGTCTGCGGTGCCACGGGGCTTTGTTGGGAGTGATGAGATGATGCTGCCATTAGGAGTTGTTGTAAAGTGTAATCAATGAAAAGTGTCCCTGGCTGTCAACCCCATCATGCCACCTCCTGCTGAGCCACTGAAGAAATGGCTGATTTGTGAGCTATTGCTTTGGATTGTCACCTCTTTTCTCTGCCTTGTTTTTCACCTTAACCATTAGAGGTGTTTGTTAGCTTTATCATGTCCAACCTGGTGAGTCAGTTCCTACATGGACCGCTTCTCTAACGTTGTACAAATGTTCCCTAAGTCAGCCAAAATCTCCTTTGCCATTTAACTTTCTGTGATTGACTCCTAATAGGTTACAATTCCTTCGTAACTCCAAATCATAAATCTACCATCTCTTGTCCTTTCTGTAGTCTTCCAGGAATCAAAAGCTATATCCTCAGGTACCATAAATCTGCACACCTCCGTTAGCTCCAAGTAGGAAAAGCAAATGGCTCAGTTCTTTACCTGTTCTCTGGATCCAAGTAACAAAAAGACTCAAAGACTGTCTTTACTTTGCAGGTCACACTTAAAAAATAGCTCTTCTAGTCTCTCCAGGAGATTAATACCTAGGAGAGAGGCACAAAAGCATTGCCACCTTCTAACAAATTACAAAGACATGACAGAAGTTGTCTAATGGGGACATCTTAGTCATAGGATTAATGACACATCTGAAGCAAGTTGTCGTATCGGGAAAGAGCTGTCTTAACAGAGGATCCAGTGTGTGGCTTAAAAAGCCCCCTCAAATCTGTCATGGTTGAGTTACAGGCAATATTTGCTTTAGATAGCTTGTTTCCCATTTTTGACCTATTGGTGATGGTGATCAATATTTAAAGATCATTGCTTGAGAACAAGCGTAGATAAGATGGTGCCAGGCTGTTTTCAGGAGTGAGAATTGAATAGGGAAGAAAAGACAGTGGAAAAGCAGTAAAAATGTCATGGGAAACGTGTACATCAGAGGACGTGCTACCTGTCAGTGTGTCTTCAGGCATGTGTACATGCCTCAACCTCCCTCCTTTCCCAGAAAATGATGCTGCAGTGACAATTCCCAGGGCGCCGTGGGCCTGGGGTGTTCCCATGGCACATCTCGCCGTGCTGGCTGCCGACTGCCTTCCTGCCAAGCTCGGACATGAAAATCCAGGGGGACCTCCTCATCAGTCTGTGAAGGTTTAACTCATTCAGCTGAGCGACCTCTGTTAGTCTGCAGGATTAATCAGTGAATTTAACCAGAAGCAAAACAAGCCAGGAAGATAATTAAGCTATTGATTCAAGATGCTGTTGCTGTTGGGAAGGAACCTGCAGTCAGGCTATGCTAATAAAGCTACATGGATTGATCAATCCCTGTCAGTAACTTTGGTTTAGGCAGGAGCTCCATGTTTTCTATTATTCAAGTCAACTTGGTTTTGGAGTGCTGCTTTATGAGATGCAGGGGAGTTTTTTGTCAGTTTGTTGGCCCTGGAGTTGTGTGTGGATATCGGGAATCACAACTGTGTCCGTCAAGGGGGGCGTGTGTATATACAAGCAGTTGCTAAAATATTAGGATCCCAGCACGAATCCAGCATCGTACGATCATTTGCCACTTAAGGTTCTGGTCCTCCCACCGTCTCCCCATTTCCAGGTGGCTCTGCTTGGAGAACTGCAGTGTCTGACAAGCTGTAAATCTTGCGTGACTGTCAAAGTGAGGGCTTGTCAGATTGTCACTGAAGAGCAGCCGGAGAGGCAGCAGATGTCTACAGCCTTGATGAGTCTGAGTGGCATTGCTGCAGGAGAAGGCAAAGAGAAGAGCACGGACCCTGGCTGAGAAGGAAGGGTAGGTGCAAGCCATGTTGAGATCCTGGGAGTTCCTCGGTTAAACTGCTCCTAAATCTATCGGCACTAATTCCTTGGGGCTGGAGGGTAGGAACAAAGCTTTTTGGGGGGTGCAGTCCCTGGGCCACGTTGAGACCCTCTTGAATTAATAATAACCAGTCCTGTGGACAGAGGATGGCCTAATTCCCATCAAAAGACCTTGAGGAATGCAGGATTTATCTAGCTTTTGGGGCCAAAAGGTCTTATTGTCTGTTCTATCACTCATCCAGCTTTTCTTGTTGGGCAAGTTATTGAATCTCCTGGAACCTCAGTTTTTTAATAACTTTAAAGAACCATCACCCTCCCTCCCTAGACGGCTGCAGCGTGTGCTGACTGCCGAAACTCTCATGGGGCAGGGCTTTTCCCCATCCCAGCTGGTGCTTTTGTTTGCATGAAAACGCATCATAAAAAACACCCTGACTTATACCGAAATGCAACTTTTTAACAGCCGAGCTCTCCGTTTGGACTTTATAAGGTCTTCTCATAGCTATCAGAATATGTATAAGAGCTAGCACGCCTGTTACTGAATTGAGACTTTTGATGGGAAACCTTAGTGTGGGGCTTTGTTCCAAATAGGGCTAAAGGGGATTTCTTTTAACAGTAACCTGGGTTTCCTCTGGAGTGGAAACTCTGATGTTCAACCAGCGCTGATGAATAAGTTGCTGGAAGTTCAGCACAGCGGGTCGCATTTTTTTCAGTGTTCACATGGGTGTAATACATAGTATTGTAAAGTAAATCCCTTGACTGCTCAAACTAATGTGCTCCAATTTCGTTGGCATTTGGCCTACTATTTCGGAAAGGAAAATGTCACCGCTGACCTAAATAAGATTTGCTTCTAAGAGGCTCTGGGGTGAAAACCTGCCTCCATCAAAATCTAGAGGCAGCCCTCGCATGGATTAGAGTGGAGCTAGCTCCGTGTTTTCAATGCAACTCTGTGCCAATTAAAGGTAACAGGCTTCCAGGATAGTGCAGTCAGTAATGAAAGGTGAGCCTCCAAGTTTCAGAAGGTCCATTTTTAATGAGCCCCTCGAAACGTGGATGTGTCGTGGAACACCTTGTGTCTGGGCTGGGACTGTGATGGGAACAGGTTTTATTCTGGATTTTCCTATCTGAGCCAGAAAAATCCTGGGAGCAGATGCTGCCTTTCAGCTTTTCCAGCTGAAGGCAGAACCCCAAACTGTGAAAGGTGAAGAAAAAGATGTGGGATTGATCAGAAAATTAAACATGGAGAGAAACAAGGATGAATTTCTCTAATCCTTCTGAGCAAGCATGGGAAGAAACATTCACTCATTTATCTTTGCATAATACAAATATGCCTCTTTCTAGAAGATCTGTTGAGGACAAATTATTTCATTTCATACCTTTGCTATGAGGCTTTGTTTCAAAAACTAGTTGGTCCTTTTGAGCATAGACAGGACACCAGGTTCAGCCTTTGCCGGGCTGAACAGAGGACTCGAATATCCCTGTACACCTCTGGTCCTGTAACACTGGGACAAGAAAACCTGCTCCAGAGTAATAAGCAGAAGAACTCTTGGGTCCAGGCGGGTTTTTGACAAGTGACTTGTGGGGCAAGAAAGGTTTGGGAGTATTTGGTGCCTGTTCGTTCTTACTAGTCTAAGGCTGTGAAGTTGCATTTCGGTGGGGAAAAATACCCTTCTCTGCCTGCAAGCCAGCTCTTCAGGTCTGGGCACAATGTCAGGTGGCAAAAGAACTGAGAAGACAAGGGCTTTTGGTGACTTAAAAGAAAAAAAACCCAAACAAAACACTTTTCAGGCACAGTTAAAAGAAAGAAATGGGGAGGGAAAAGGGTAAAGATGGAGCAGACCTTCATTTACCGGAAATATGAGACCTCCAATTTGCGTCTGCGCAACCCTGCTGTTGTCTTAAAGCTGGTGGTACTGGTGCCCCTCCTGCTGCTCAGGTGAATGAAATCCCAAAACTCCCAGAGGAAACTGCTTTACGGAGTGGCAGGGGCATGAAGCATGGAAATGAAGTAAAAATGAAGCTGGTTTGGGAGAGAAAGTGTGATGGCTCCTCTCCAGATGTGACAGAGAGGGGCCAGGCACACACCGCTGCACTTAACCCCTTTCATTGGCTGGAACAACAAGTATTTCTCCTAAATGTGCTGCATTTCCTTTTTTTTTTTTTTTTTGAACCTACCCTATGAATACCACTTTGACCATTTTAAAAGCTGACATAACTAATAAAAGACTATTAAATCCTGTCACTTCCTCTCTAGAGCAGGAATAAGTCAAGATAGACATGACCGTGGAGAGGGAAAGAAGGCTCCGAATGTGATGGTTTATTAAGCATTTCACCCTCAATATGTTTAATATGCATGAAGCTTCTGTCACTGTCCTACTAACGCTCCGTGAGACCACAGTGGCAATAGAAAGGAGCCTTAAAGCAGAGTGAAACTTGTCCCTGGCAATGCCACCTGTGTGGGAGGCATCTCTGGCTGTTGCAATGCCAGAAAAAGGGATGGGGAGCAGCCCAGGCAACCCCAAACCCATGGCCAGCGGCATCAGAATTTGCATCCGGTCCAGGGCGATGCCTTGTCTCGCTGCAGGTGGGTCTGACGCTGCATCTCCTTTCTGTGCCATTGTTACCTGAAACAAAAGGATGCTTTGGCCAAGAACCGAAGCCCTTCCACACGCGTGCACCACGTAGTGCGTAGCAGAAGGGGGTAGAGCCTTGCAAGTCTCTTGCCCTGTTTCTTAGGGTCACGAAACAATTTTGTCTCATTTGACCCACTCTTGCTCCCACTGTTTAGAGAGCCAGATAGGTACCTCGCCACACTTATCTGTGGAACACATTTTTTTTTTTCTTGCTGCCAGCATAATGCTTTGCAGATATTTCCTAGTAGCCCTGAAGAAATGATAATGCAGGCCAGTAGAGGAGGCAGATGAATTTGCTGGCTAACAAAGATAAATTTAAATTAAATTATGCTCGACTGGCCATCATGCCACAACAACGAGAATTCTTCCCTTGCAGATTATCTGGAATACACATGAAGTTGCCCAGGGCTGGTAACCCAGCTAAAAAGGTTTTGTGACCCCATTTCAGGTTGAAAACCCTAGTTATTTCAGGTTGAAAACCCCAGTTTGAGAAACGCTGAGCTTTCTGGAAAAATAACAACCTTGCTTGTAGTGGTCTGAAGCGGAGCTCTGCTTAGGAAGATGGAGGCACAGAGCTTTCTCTAAGGTTACCTAAATGCAAAGTTTGGATGAGCGAAGGTGACCGCCTCCATCACCTGCACCATATTGCAGGTGTACCTCAAGGGAGAGCGAAATATTTTACTTTTGGTTGCTGTGATGAGTTTCCTGCGGTCCTGGGGATTCAGGTGTGCTCTGACTTTTTCCTGCTTGCAAAAGTGCTTCAGTAGAAGATGTTGAGGCAGTATTTATTTATTCCAGCAGTGCCAGATCTTTACTGTCTCTGTGGGTCCTGCTCCGTTATCCCTTGGAAAGCTAGGCAAACATCCCAAGAGGGTGACTGCGGGGAGCTGGAGGGAGGGAGCCCATTCAATCGTAGGGTCCCCTTAAGTTTTTTATGACTGTAAAAGAAATAGGGGGGTGGAAAATGTTGGAAAATAGGTTTGCTTTAGAAATGCATCCTTCTTCCTTCCATGGTGCAAGAAGAACCCGAAGGGAGAGCATGGGGAGTTAAGGTCAGCTGGGGGCTGCTCCCCCGGCACGTGAAGGGGCTGGGGCACAGCACCACAGAGCCTGCAGGAGGAGGACAGGCTAGCTCTTGACTCAAGCAGCCAAAAAACTTATGTCCACTATAGAAAGGTGCATACTGGGGAGCTCTTATAGATGCAGGAGGTCCTTTTGCTCTCATCTCCTGGATTTATCTCTCCGCTGCCTCTTTCTTCATCTCCTTTGAGCCTCTGGGTTCAGCTGGTGCAGTTCAGGAGACTGCAGGCACGGGAAGAGGGAGAGACCTCTGGGGTGTCTGGCCTTCCCCTTTACCTCCAGATGATCTCTTCAATGTGGTTTTTATTCAGCTGAAGTTTTTAAATAGATGTGGCTGAATTATTCATAGTGCATAAATTCGCTGATGGGCACTGTCTTTTTGTGACTGTTCATCATGGAGATTTTTTATTTCAGGTGGGGTGTTCACTGCTTAGAAATTCCAGCCAAATTTGATGGCAGTAATTTGCTCAGACCATTTATTTAAGGTAGGTGTTGGCCTTGGTGGTCTGCTTGGGATGTTTTCTCTCTCCCAGGGGGTGACTTGTGCACTCAACTGGATAACAGCATATAGCAAGTGCTCTTCCTGCAAGTGTCAGGCAAAAATAGTTATTGCTGACCAAAGGACGAAGTCTGCACTCCTTTCCAACCTCCAGTCCTTCTATACCCTGGTAGCTCTAAGGTGTCCCATACAAAAGCTCCCATCAAAATGCAGTTCTCTGAGCTGTGTGAAGATATAACTGTTAAGGCTTGCTGTAAGCGTGCTTTAGTTTTTGGGTTTTGCGAAGTAATATCCCAAATTCCCCGTTCCTGGGAGCTACTGGGCACCTGCAGCTCTCGGTGGGGACTGAGGACATGTGGCACTTTGCAGGGCTCAGTCCTCAACGCGCTGCGAGTCAGTACAGAGGTGCTTTCAGCCCCAGCTGCTCCCCTCCTCCCTCTGCCACAAAGCTCTCGGGTTAATTTTTCTGTCTCCTTTTGATTTTTTTTTTTCCATCAAATTATCTTGTTGTTGCACTGCCCACACTTGTTAAATGACACAAAATAAATAGTGTGCCACTGTCTTGTGTATCAAAGCTGCTTTCTACATTAGCTTTTCATGTGTTTTCAGACCATTAAAACTGTCTTCTTGCTCTTTGCTTTTGTGATCAAAGCATCATTCATGCAGCAATCTCATGCAGAATGTGCTTTATCTCTCTCGGCAACTATTGCCTCTTCCTGTGATGCTGCTCTTGGAGGACGTTTCTTTTTCTCCAAATGCTTTTCCCCTTCTCCCTCCGCTCTGGCTCCGGCTGTGCAGCGCTCCGATGGACCAGCTGGGGAGGGAAATAGTTAAGTTTTTCATAAGAGGGAGGGAAAAATAGTAAAATGTTCCGTATTTGTTCCGTAATGGGGCTCCTGGTACCACCCTAAGCAGTTACTGACTGGTTGTCAGTAAGCCTAGCAAATAGAAAATTGTCTTCTAAACTGTTTTTTAAAGGCTGAAAGGTCATAAAAAGGATTTAGCACTATCGCAGGAGACAACTTTGTTTAAACAGTGTCATTAGTCTCCTTGTAGGCCTTTTTATAGTGCTTTCTCCCTTCTTCATTGCTCTCTCTTGTTTTTTTGGGGTTTCTTTTTCCTTATTCAGTACTGAAGTTGTTGTAATCTCCTGAAAGCCACCTGGAGCGGAGATGGGCTGGGTGGGTAAGCCAGGACGGGGCTCTGCTGTGCAGCTGCTGGGAAATGGGGTCTTTAAGGAAAATGGAAAGGGAAATCCAGATTCCTAAGGTGATGTGGTGGGGGCAAGGATGCTCCTCATCATTTTTGGACCGTGTTTCTCCGTCAGAAATCCCAAAAGTTTTGTGAAAGGAAGCGACGTGGCAGACATCCTCGTGGTGCTCACGTGAGCTTGAAGAACCAAAAAGCTGCAGCTTTCACACAAACTCACCCTGTTTTCAATAGCAAACAGTGCTACAAGGGGCTGGAAGCACAGGGGATTCGATTATATGAAAATAATTCAAGTTTGAAGCAGACCTTGATGTATTGCTGGCCTGGAAGTGGGGCAATCTCTGCAGAGGGATCCTGAAGGGGCTGAAGCTGGCAAAAAAAAAAAAAAAAAGACTAAAAGAAGAGTCTGTTGGCAAAGTATTTTCACAGATGTGTCATTCAGGAGTGGTTCATGTAACTGAAGAATGGCAAACAGAGCACTCCGTATGAAAGGAGGAGGAAAAGCAATCGCGGCAGCGGCTGGCCTTTCACAGTCTGCAAAGCTTTAGACAAATTGTGAAGGAAAGAATAATGGGATGAAAATAGGACCGAGTCCAATCCAGACTTACAAAGGCACATTGAACCTGCTTGTCTTGCTATTTTTTTTTGGTAGGGGAACTGGTTCCCCCCACAAAAGAAAAGTGCATTTCTTCTTAAGCTGGCTTTTGGTTAAGTAATGTGTCGGGGATATTTCAGTGGATGAAGAGAAATGAATCATCTGTGCTAAAAGACAATGCCGGTGCATGAAGAAGTAAGTGTTAATAGGTGATAAAAAAAAATTCCACCTCAAAAACAGGTTCTTAGCAGTCAGAAGAGAGGCTTTTGCTGGGGCTGAAGACCCTGCTGGCGATCAGTTTGAGGAGAGCTGAGGGGTGCAGCGGTCACAACGAGGGCTGGAGCAGCGGCGTGGGTCTGCATGCCGCAGGAGGTCCCTCCGTCCCCCCAGGTACCACTAGTGTGATGTCAGAGCCAAAAGGGATGGCGAGGGAAGATTAGAGCAGGATCAAGCAAAGCAAAACTTGCTGGAATTGCACAAGTTTTCAAGCAAATCAAATCTAAGTGCCCAAATATTCGTAGTGCAAAGCTAAGGCTGTGAACATAGCTGAAATGACCTTGGTGAAGACCAGGACTGCTTGCTGCAGGTGATGTGTACCCCTCCGCCAGCTCTGTCCGTACACAGCCGTGGGTGTTTTCATCTGATCTACACTTTGCATCAACAAACCTGGGATACTTGCTGTGACGCTGCTGAACTCAGGCATCACCTGACGCGATAAATTACTTAAATGTCCCCTTTGCCCTCATTTATTTCAGGGACGTGGTTATATTAGAAGAGTGCTCCTTGGAAGCAACGTCTGCCGAGTGTTCTGTCGGCAAGAGCTGCCACAGCGCTGCTGGGATGCAGGGGCTCCTGCAGGAACCAGCCCGGTCCAAGAGGCATCAAAAAAGGCATAATCTCATTACCTGCCACTGTGCAATGTGCAGAAGGAAATTCCCTTTTCTATTGCTGCTGCTGTAGTTTTATGGCTCGTATTGTGTCTAATTTATTTTCCTACATTTGAAGGAAAGACCCAAGTCCCACCTGCCCTTCTCTGCGGGATTTTCCTGTGCTCCTGGAAAATGAGGCTGCCAGCAGAGGGCACACAATATATGAATATGTAGATGCTATAGAGGCCCTGGCAGTAACTGCCTCCTAACCTTGTCAGCACACCCTGAGCTCCTTTTCTGAAAGGAGAAACGGAGGCAGGGAGTGAAGTGACTTGCCGGAGGTTGGAGAACACGGGGAGCAGAATGCATGTCCTGCATGGCAAAACTGAGATATTCACTTACCTCGTCACAAGCAGGCTTTGATTTGGTTTCATTTCCTCCCCTCAGGCTCTCTTTTTGGTGTTTGGGGCTGCTTTTGGGGTTTCTGCTTTTGCCTGACTGAAGGGCACCAAGGACCCATGCCGAGTCTAAATTTTCAATGGTCAATAGGGGTTTTTTTGGGTGCTCCCCTTATCGCCCCACAGCTGCCAGGGTGGAGAGCTGGAGGCAGAGGTGACCTTGCTGCAGCCTTCCTCCTCCTGGTTTCATCCCTGTCACCGGGGGCATGAGTGTGAGTGCGGAGGGTCAAACAGGAGGATCTGCTGACCCCCTTCATCCTCTGCCAGGATCTGGGGCTCCTTGGCCAGCAGCTAGGATGTGGCGTTTACTCCAGTACCCAAAATATGGGTGCTTAACCCTTCTGCAGCTTGGATGCCTTCGTGGCCTCTGTTAGCACACGCATCAAATAGCTTTTTGCCTTTAGAGGCGAAGGTGTCCCTGAACCACGTGTGTTTGTCAGTTCTTACCTCCTTTCTAGACAGCTCCGATCAAAAGCAGTTTAGTGCACTTCAACCTTCAGGAATGGAAATTTCCCCCATCTCCTTCCAGGTCCTTAGGGTCTCCAAATGTCAAGTCGTCAACTGTAAATGCTATTCGAAAATGCTTAGCAAGTTATAGTCTGTTGGCATCAGTCAGTCACCAAAGATAACCAGCTTGGTTTCTTGCTCTTCTCTTTAATATTCCCTCCTAGCAAAGCTCTGGAGACGTCATTAGGAGCAGTGAGCTCTTTGGAGCCAGGCTAACAACTGCTGAGTAGGTCGTTCCTGAGTAAATAATTTGCTTCTCGGTTTCTCTCCGTGCCATGAGCTGAGGGCAGTGAGTCCTTCCTCAGCATCAGTGGCTCAGCGGTGGAGAAGGTGCCAGCTCTGAGCACGTGGAAACGGTGCCGCTCCTTTTGCACCAGTGGTTTCTGGAGAGGCAGCAGCCGGCAGGTGGACATGGTAGCAACCCCAAAAAGTCTTGCACTGTTCTCCAGGGCTGGACATGCCAAAATAGCAGTGAGAAGAGAGGGAGGGAATAATGATATTTGCAGCTCTACTAGATATGGAGCCTCAAAGCTTACACAAATGAAGCTGTGATGGGCTCTGAGCCCTGTTCTCCCTCTCCATGGTCAACACGGGAAGTCGTGCACGATGAAGTGACCAGAAATTGGGTCAGAAATTGGTTGTGTGGCAGCTTTCAGTGCAATAATCAGTTATTAATGTCCTTTTGTTTATTTGTCCACAGACAATTTCTCAGCAGGGTCTGGTTTTCCTTCTCTTCCCACCATAACCCCTCTCCCAAGTCCTCTGCACTATTACAAAGAACCATTCCATTAAATAATTTCAGAAAATAACCCTGAAAATTGTACCTCAGCCTTAAAATGAAGGGCTGAAAATGTCCCTGGGAGGTCCTTACACTTGTCACCTGAAAATAATAATTCTAATTAGCTTCCATGCCTGCCCTTGGGTCCAGCCTAATAAATCCTGATGAACAGCAGCTGATTGAAATATATCCTTGCGAGTTATTTAAAACAATAAGTGTGCTCCACTCCAAGGGAACTCTTAACAATGTTGGTGGGTCACAGGCAGATCCCCTTGCAATGAAAGAGGAGGGAGGTTGGAAGAGCAGAGGTCTGATGTTTTCCAGGGGGCCCTGGGGAATGTGAAATGCTGACTCGTAGACGGGACGAGGAAGCCTTAACTAATAGAAATGTCTCTGTCTGCAAATCTTCAAGGCTTTTGGTGGTTGGTTACCAAGTGATCTGACTCTGCTTAAAATAGCAGTAAGGACAAAGTAACTTGGGTTTGAAGTCACGTTAGCGGCACAGTTTAAGACTGGAGGGAGCCTGGATGGAGCCAGGACGTGCCCACTTCTCTTCCCATGCAGACGTGAGCTGGGGGAGAATAAACTGTTCTAATTTGCACAATGGGAATGAGAAAGAAGTTATCGATGAAAGCGGGATAAGAGGCGGCTTTATTCTTGTGAATTACCCAGATGGCAGCAAATATGAAAACAAATCTTTACACGTTTCAGCTGCTTTGCAAATAACCTTTTCCCCCCCCTCAAAAAATATATATTGCACCTCTTGTCCTATTAAATCACCCCCTCTTTTGAATTTTCAAATTTTCAACAAACTGGATTTCCCTTAACAGGAGAGATTTTGTTGGTGAAAATATGTGCTTTTGTTACAGCCGTTTGTCCTTCCCTGCCTCATCGTACAAAGGCTGAAGCAGCTTCAGGTGACTTCACCAGTAAGATGGACTGAAAGGCGACCAGATGACCCTGGTTGCGCCAAAGGATAGAGCTGCCCAGAGAGACCCACCTGCAGCAAACGCCTCTCAGAGAGCTCACAGGCTGGGATGCATTTGCTAAAATGGCACCCCCGCGTTTAAACACACAAATCGGCCTCTTCCTCTCGGTCCTGCGGTGTATCCGGACTGTATTACTCAAAATACGTTTTTTTCCTATGCATTCTGATGTCTGTTTAGCTGCTTCCACCAAGCTGTTCTTTGTCCTGCAGATATGTTTAACCTATTGCTTCTAGCTTGTTTGCACCTTTATTTACTTGCCTGCCTCCAGAGGTCTGTAAATAAGAACGTTTTCACATACAGAGCTAATGAAAGGGCAAAGGTGAGCTGGACTTCGACTTTTAACATTCATTTATCTTTGGTGTGCAGAAGGCTTGTGCTCCTGCTAAATTTTTGATACAGATTAAGCTGCATGGCTCCCCTTCGAGCTAGCCAGAGCCTTGCTTCTATAAGCATGTGCTGTCTTTTTAAGCTTCATATCCCCTTCTGCGTCTGTCCCCCACATCTCTTGGAGCCCTGCGACATACAGAAAATGGGTGATGGAAAACTCCAGCGTGCCACTGGTCTGTACATGGCCATCACAGGGTTACCCCATAAGTGGGACCCTGGAGCATTTTCCCCTATCCACTTCTAAATTAACCAGCAAGATGATTTTACATCCTCCTTCCCTTTTAGGATTGCCCTAAATAATTCCTATTTCCTTAAGTATCAAGACTAGCAAAGCAAAGAGATGGCTGCACAGATTTTAGCTGGCAACCCCTACGTACTTGGGTGCATGGAGGATTTGCTCTGTGGTTGCTAAAACCTGCCGATGCCTTTTCCAGCAGATCCTCCTTGATGTGGGCAGCACAGGCCTGGAAGCAGCGTGGCTGTTTAAACACGTGCTCCGCGCGCACCTTTGCCTGGCTGTGTGGGGGTATCTGTGCTCCTGCTTATCTAAAGCTTGTTGCTGTGAACAGCTTGTGACACTGATGGAAACGCTGGTTGACAGCAGACATGGGGAGATCTTTTGGAGCCGCTCCTGTTGTCTGTAGGTTTCTTTATGGCAAAACTATGTCATCCCTAAGGCTATAGCAATTCTGGATTTTCTCAGGAGCTTTACCTGGGCATAACTTTAAAGCTCTGGGGTTTGGAGCTGCGTCTCCAGCAGGACTGCCAGACATGCCCATTGCATGGGTGTAGGTCG
Source organism: Fregata magnificens (assembly GCA_013389945.1). Lineage (NCBI taxonomy): Eukaryota > Metazoa > Chordata > Aves > Suliformes > Fregatidae > Fregata > Fregata magnificens. The sequence goes on from WAAD01002608.1 coordinate 660,618, forward strand.
GCTCTGGAGTTCGTGGCAGCAGCGTGTGGTGGCCATGTACGATTCCCATCCAAGCTTGTATCCATGTTCACCTGCATCTGCCTGGGAAGCCCTGGGGTTCGGGAAGCAGAAATAACTTTGACTCTGCCTTGCACGTTTGTCCCCCACAGCTGTCGCTCAGATCTTCTGGGTCTTGCAAGTCTTGGAGAAGATGATGTAGAGTGGGTGCCCTTTACCTTTCACCAGGACAGCAGAGCTCTGCACCCCTCTGTGGAGTTGGGCGTCTGTCCCAGCGTACCCCGTACGGTGCCATGGCACGGCACGGGAGGAGAAGGCCAGGTGTTTTAGGTTTGCAAACGGGGACGTGACTGCGCCTGGCCTGGGCCCGGCACGTGCAGCTGTTCAGTGTCTACTGCCTGGGATTAAAATAGCCAACATGCTCCTCGTGTCCCACCGCTCTCCGGTTTGCATGTGCGAAGCAGGGCACTACAGCAACGCCCTGGGATGCAGCCCCACGGGGGGGCTCGGTGCGGGACAAGCCCTGGCCAAGGGCACCACGGTGGCTCTGTCATCCAGACGTGCTCGGTCGGGCAAGCGGTTGGACGGCCACCTACAGAGTTCTGCGGTACGACTGGTGGTACAGTCCATGTTGCTTTATATATATATTTTTTTGGGGGGAGTTAACAGAGTTTCATGGGAACGGTTTCTGCTTTTGCTGTGCATTTGGTCTGACTCTTTCTAAACCAATTACTCATTTAACTTGGTTTGTGTAAAGAGATTTTGATAGACTGAAATTTTGGCCTTACAGCAATAAAATCTTTTTAAATCCAGCCCAAGCTGAAATATTTATTTTTGGCTCTGTTAGCTGTCTGAAGTGATGAAAGGATTCTTTCGGGCAGCTGTTCCTTACATCTTGTATCGTTGGCTGCCCCACAGAAAGGGAGGAAAAGATGCTCTCCTGACTTCCAGATGCTCTCCAGGGGTTTGCAGTAATCCAATGCCTACTTTTGCTCACCCGCTCGGAGCTGGAGATCACTCAGATGTCGCCAGCATCGACTGTCTTCTTGCACGTGCCCTAAGTCCAGGGAGGGAGACGCTAATTTTGTAATTAAGTCTTGGGGGAGTCCGGATCTGCTCTTGTGTGAGCCCCAGGTAAATTTGGGGGGGTAAAATGTTGTTGTCTCTCTGAGGATGTTCATGCTTTTGTTTTCCTGATCTCTGCCTCACCAGGCTTTCAGCTTTTTGAGGAATATGGAGACTCTGCGCCAGGGACTGTATGGACAGCCGCGGGACCGTGATCTCACCCAAGATCTGTAGGAGCCACTACGGAACAGTAAGGTAAAGGATAACAGGAGCGGGCAGACAAGTGAGTGGCCTCGCTGTCGTGTGTCCCCCACCTTAAAGAAATGGGGAGACGAAATCCCAGGGCTGTGCAGTGTGGTCCTCAGTGCATTGGCCCGGCAGCGCTGGACCTCGGTGGGCTGCGAAAGGAGGAGGGGAGCGGAGCAGCGCTGACCCCCTGTGCGTGTCTGTGCGGTGCTCTGGGCTCGGTCCGCGGCACGTGGGCTCGCAGGACGCTGAGCATCACGCAGGGACTGTGGGTATGGCAACCCTCAGCCGTGGGCTGCAAACTACAGGTGTTTGGGCTTTGATTAAAGACCATAAAGTCACGGCTGTTGCCTTGCCGTGCAGGGTGGCGATGCAATAAATCAAGATAAAATCAGCGGAGCGTTAAACAAGCCATGAGTGATTTACAATAAATTGTGTAAAGAACATTATATGACTTTCATAGCATGAGGAAATTACTGCTGGAGGAGGATGCGGCACTGCTTAGTTTTTGTTTCTTGTTGCATTTAGAGTGAGCTTTCGCTCCTCTCCGCACCGTCCTCCTGCATGGCACCGAGCCCAGAGCAGGGCAGGCTTGTGCATCGCTCTGGCTACCTGCACGGGTCCCGGCTGAACAGTGTCCTACTTGATAGCCAAACCTCTACAGCGACGCAATATAGAGTAATATTTTGCCTCTTTGGATATCCTCCCTTACCTTGCACTTACTGTACAACAGTTGTCTTTGAGGGTTGGAAGACAAATGTCAAACAATTTAGTGTGTAGAAGAGGTAGCTGCTTGCTTCCCCTCTATGGACATGTAAGAGCAGAAGCTTGCGGGTCCCAAATTAAGTTATTTCTCATGCAAAACAGCCTCTAATATATTCAGCCCATACGTATTCTGTATATATCCCCTACTATGTTAAGTCCTCTAATACATTCAGCTCTTCAGCATCATCTTCTTGGGTAATAATTCATTTAAACTGTTAGCAGCTGTTTAAAAGACTTCTGTCCCGTAAGATTTGGTGCAACAAAGGTCATTTTGTCCAGTAAATTAGCTAATCTGCACCATCAACAGTTTGCCTCAGTGATTTCAAATACTCTGTCACACCACAAATGCATTTACCAACAATATAATCAATTAGAATAGTTTTCCCTCTGAAGGGGCCTGACCTACGGTGAAGTCCTTTAAACGAACAAATTCATTTCAATTCATTTAAAAACTGCTCTGGTGCCTCTTTGGTTAAATTTTCTTTTATTTGTCTTTAATTTTCTGTTGTCTTCTCAGCAAGAAATCAGATTCGTGCAGCCTTTGTGGTTTTAGATCTCCACCAAAAGCGTTTTTGATACTGGCAACAAGAAACTGAAAATTCATTATTTTTGTCATGTCTTGCCCATCTAATAATCAAGTGGGAACGTACCAGGCACCTGTAAAAGTAAAACTTCTCTCATTCTCACTGAATAAGACTACAGAGCAATCAATGAAATTAAAGGACATGAAATTCCAGCTCTGTGAAAGGGGAAATCATGGCCACGGTAATTTCTTGCCGCAAGCAGCGTTGTTCAAAACGTTATTCAAAATGCCGTCAGGAAATCTGGCTCACCAGGACCTGCCCGATTGTTAGCAAAGGTGTTGGGAAAGTGCTGGTGAATGGTGCACGGTGCTCAAGTTGGCCTCTGAGCTTTAGAGATGAGCTTATTTGCAAAGGCAAGCGTGGACCGATGCTAACGTCCCAGGGGCTTCAAGGGGGCAACAACCCGCACTTAAGGGTCTTCTTGAAGAGAGATGCTTCGGTCCGCAGGTCCGTGAGCGAAAGAGGAGAGGTGCCAGTAAGTTACGTGACGGCTCGAGCATGAAGACAGGGAAATTAAATATCAAGCCACAAGCTGACGTGACTTTGATTGTCAGAAAACACATCTGCACCTCTTGGGCTCCTTGACATCGCTTCCGTCTCGCTGAGCCGGTGTCCACATGGAGGAGATGAGGAGGAGGTAAGGCAGAGGGGGAATGTGGAGACCAAACTTGTCCTCCCCACTCAAGGTGGTCTCTTCCAGTAAGTTTGGGGAACTTTTTAAGGACTGCACCAAATGTTGCTGCCAACCTGGTAGCTCCTCTTCTGTCTTTCTGGGGCTGTTGGCTTAGAACTAACTTCACGTGGAAATTATTTTTATGAAATATTTATTATGGAAATATTCTGTTTACAACGTGCTAAAACCATAAAACATGAGAATGCAGATCTGAGCAATGTATTTTTTTTTTCCTCAAGGACGTGGAGAATATTTTGCACAGTTATTTTGAACAGTTTTTATATTTAGCAAGTCTAAACATGATATGAGAAGTAAATAAATCAAAGCGGCAAACACAACAGAAGAAAGAGAGAAGCCACAATGCGGTTTCTGAGCCTGTCCAAAACGTGTGGGTTTGAAATACGCTCACTCAGTGATGTATTTGGAAACGCTGCACATTCAGCCATGAGGCTGGAAGCACAGTGCAAGGTGGGTGAAGGGGTTTGAAGATGGATAGCCTTGTGCTTCTTTAACACGATGCCAGAAGTTGTTAGGGGACGCTTTCTCCTGAAAAATGATGGTTTTCTGGAGGATAAAACATGAGTGGTAGACTTGATCTCAAAAGCGTCATGTTGGTTGAGGCATCATCTCAGTTTTGCTCAGGATTTAGGTGGGACTTAAAGCCTCAGTACTCCTTGTGTGGACCTCTTGGTGGATTTCTCCAGGCTTGGCTACGGAGAACCTAAACGTTGCTCCATAATGCTGTCAAGACCTAGTATGAGACTTTACGGGGAGGGAATACTCGCTGAATTGCTGAAGGCGAGGAAAGAAAATCCATGTCTGCTGCTGCCGCTGGAATGCAGATACAGAGCTGTTGTGGGGGCTTCGAGATACCAAAAACGCATCAGGACAATCCAGTACGTTTGCAGGGGCTCCCTGCGGGGCTGTTACCCGGGCAGAAGGCACCTTGCAAAGTCACCCCTCAATAAAGGGCCAAGGAGCAGAGGAGGGGGATATTAGACCAAGGAATAGGATGGGGGACTGCGTAGGGCAAAATCAGTGGAGAAGGAGGGGAAAGGATTGAGATGGGAGGAAGGAAAAATGAGAGGAGAAGAAGAAAGGATGCGGGAGCAAAATACTGGGGTTTTTGTCAGAAAAAGGTGCAGATTCCAGGTGGGAAGGGAGTAGGCGCTGTGATCTGCCCAGGGGGCACGTGCAGCTTGGCATTCTGTAGGCAGTGGTTGATGAAGGTATGTTGAGTGCAATGGAAGAACTAGCCCTGGAGTAGGTAAGTGTTTTCTTGTACTGAGGAAACGACAAATTATGGGTGAATTTGAAAGTCATAAAAGTAAAAATATAATTTTGGCTGGGGACCTATTTATCCATCTATTTTAAAATGCATTTTAACATCCATGTATTTTAATTAAAAATACATTTTAGCACCAGCACAGCCAAACTGCCATGGTGCCAATCTCCTTTTTTGGAAATTTCTCCCTAACATTTTGAATTTATTATAAATTCATTGTTTCTAATACAATTTTTCCCTTCTCTCGTCAATTTATTATCTGTTTTTCATTTCCCTTCTCTTTTGTTAATCTTTCTAAATAACTTTAAAGTGGTCCTCCATCTATTTAGCTAAATGAATTCACTCCACAGATACTCATTATTTTGAGGATGATTTATGCAAGCACTATTAGCTAGATTGTTCCTTGTTTGAAGGTTTTTCTGCAATCAGAAAAACCCAGATTTGAGTCAGCTAGAATTAGATCCAGTAAAAAAAAAAAAATTACATAAAGTATTCAGCACCTCTGTCAGACTTCATATGTAGGAGGTCAGCTTAACAGGCATAAAAACACAAAGAAGCTTTAAACTATGGGGCTGACCTACTGATCTCATCTTAGCCTGGGAAATGCTATAGCATCAAACCCCAAAAGTCAAATCGGATTTCCCCCCCCCCCCCCCCCCCCCCNCCCCCCCAAGCTGATCCTCGGAACTCTGTGGGAAGAGGCTGTGCATCACGTACAATCACAGACTAGGGTATTAAGCTGTGCTACGCCACTTGATTTACTGTCTGGGTTTCATCTGACAGTACGCTACAATGGCACACCCAGCACATTTTATAGATGTTGGCAAAGGCTCCTCTTCGAGCCCGGCTGGCGAGCAGGGCGGGAGTCGTGCAGGGATGCCTGGTCCCACTCTCACCATGCCTGTGGCCTTGAGAAATTGATTTTTTTAATCCTGGTGGGGTGTCACCTTGGCAGTGGGTCTCCTTCGGGTTGCTCCTGGCTCAAGGCGTAGCAGCCGGGAGGAGCATCCTGCCGTCCTCCCCGGAGCTGGGCAGGCTGCAGGGCTGGAGACACCGCTCCTTCCTTCAGCAGGGTCACTGGAAGGTTTACAGCCTCTGAGAGGTTGTAGGCAAGTTTGGAGGAGGAATATTAAATACCATTGGCTGCTTTATGAAAAATACCCGAGACAACTGGGGATTTTCTTGTAAAGTCCTATCTTGTCTTTCTGTGACAGTTTGCAAACGGCTGCTACATGCTAAATAACATCAAATGGGGAGGACCAGGGAGGAGGTGAGGTTTGGTGTCCTCAGTCCGCATGCCGGCTGTCACGGCCGGAGCAGATCTGGTTTCTGAGCTGTTGAAATCGTTGTGGCTCCGGCAACTTTAGGAGCCCTGTGAGTTTGCCCTGCTGAGTTCCCACCCCAGCGAGCACCTGGGACGGGTGATGCCTCCCACGACGGGACCCAGCACCGCTGCCTTCCCAGTGCTCAGGCACCTCACCCGTGAGCCCGGGACAGGGACCCCAGCTCTCCTCTCCGGTCCGTACGATTTTGGGGCAGATGTGCACACCTCCAGCCTGTCCACCTTGCATGCAGACTGGAATACAACCGGGTGAGTGCCAGCGGGTGACGATTTATTAGGGCCAGCTAAGAGCATTGCACATCCCATTATGTCAGCTGGGATTTTGCAAGCCAAGTGCCCATTCAGGGTATACTGCGTATCCTCAGATTGGTATTGATCTTAAAATTTCTGGTGGTTTATTAATGACAGAAATGCTGTGGCCAGATCCTTCTGACTTGTCTAAACCTGAAGAAGTGTTATTGCTGTCAGTGCAGTCAGCCGGAGACAAATCTGGAGTAAATGGAGCAGAATCTGGCCTACTCCTTCCAACCGCTATATGTGGGTTAAGCAGGAAATAAGGGAGGAAGCAAATACTTTTGCCAACAAAACGCTGTCTCGTCAACAATGACCACCTTTGGAATTAATCATGATCCTTTGCAGAATGAGCCAAAAATCCCCACTGGGGTTAGGACTGGGCCTATTCTTTGCCAGGCTTCTTCAAAATCCTCCATTTTACAATAAAAGTCCTTCTCGGCCGCCACCGTTGCATGGAGCTTATTAATAAGGCTCTTGGCTTTAAATACTCTCCATCAGGCAACAGGTTAAGACCTCGAAAATGTCAGGCTCCCCATGCTCTGTCTGGCTATGGAAAGGATGTCTGCAGCTCGCGACGGCTCTGAGCTTCCACCCAGCCTCTGTCCGGGGAAGGACGGGAGCCGGTGCTCGCGGACAGCTGGTGGGGGAAGAGCTTTGAAGATGGATTTGTTAGTCATGGGAGCAGCATCCCGCTCTCCTGACACAGAGCTGGAGGGGAGGCACGGAGGAAGGTTTATTGCCTGGGCAGCTTCTTGCCTTTGGGAGAGGGTCAAGAGGCGTCGCTTGCCCTCGAGGCTTGGCCTCTCCTTCTCCCCATTCCCATTTTAGTAAACCTCCTTTTCTTCCTGTAAAGGTCATTTTCCTGAGCAAGATAATTTATGAGTGGAAGACGGTTTGCTCGAGGAGAGCTCCATCAACTCGCGTACAAATCTTCCCTTCCCGCAGTAATTTATGATTTGCCCTAATTAGCTTGTATAAACGCGTGGAAACTCCAAGTGCAATCTCTGCACAGTTCGCGTTCACTTTGCAGGCTGTGTCCTGCTTGTCAGAGGCGTTGTTTGTTCAATAATAAAATTGCCACGTACTGTTAATCACAACCTGCACACATGTAATAAAACAACCATCGAAAGTGTGTATGTAAAACCATCTCTTCGCTAGCCCCATTAGGCTGGGCTGTTTCTGCTTTGAAAGCTGCGTGACCTCCCTTTTCAATCAATTCCCAGTTATTAACCATGAAAAATAGCATTGGGAGCTGCATTTGCAAATTGAATGTGGTGGTATATAATGAACTCGCTCTTTAAAACATTCCAGTTGAGGGGAATATATCTAGCTAACACTTTTTAATCCCCCTTCCCCCCCTCCTCCGCCCGCACTACATTCAGATATAATTCACAGAATTTGAAATAACTCAAAAGAATAAAACTTCCTAAGCGGAGTTTAAGGGGACGGTGCCTGTAACGACTTTCTATTATCTGTTTATTCTGATCCCTCCAAGCTAAGCCCTTGAGAAGATTAGCTACTCAGCTAAAAATCACTGCAGTTTAAGAGCCGATCTTTATTTATTAAAATGCTCCGACCTCTAACTTGGGCTTATACGTTTATTTATTAAAACTAATGAATTCTTGCCCCGGGGACAAGCGGGGTTTCCAGAGGGCTGTGGCAGCCCCGCAGCCCCCCCGTGGGAGCGGCGCCGGGCGCCTTCCCACGCAGCAGCCCCCCCGGGGGGG
>WAAD01002608.1:669781-936623 GCA_013389945.1 Fregata magnificens
CGGGACACCCCCTCCCCGGAGCGCCCCGTCGGGGCTCCGCGTCCCGGGGGCTCACGGCACGGGGATGCCGCGAAGCCCTCGGGGTCCCCCCCGCGCTGTCCCCATCCCCACCTCGGGGAGGGGGATGCGGGGCTTTGCAGGAGCGGGACAGGGGGGACCGCGTTCCTCGCCCCCCGCCACCCCGTGCTCGCCCCGCCGGCCTCAGTCGCGGGGACACGCACGCCGAGGTCCCTTCGGCTCCACCAGCGTCATCCGACCGTCCGGTGTGGGAGCGAGAGGGACGGGGCGGCAGGACAAGGTGCCCGGCCTCGGCATGCCAGGGCGGTGGAGGACGCTGAGCCGCAGCCCCCCAGGACCCGCGGAGGGGAGAAACCCCTCAACTCCACTTGTCTCTCGGTGGGGCGTGAAGGAGCGAAGTTTAAACGCAACCTCGTATTTATTTTAGACGCGGTGGGGAATTTCAGATGGGCGCTGACCCTCTTGCTGTTTATGTAAGAGAGCTCGGAGTGCATGTGCGCTTTCTCGTCGCAGAAAAATGGAGCGGGTTGGAGTTGGTTTGGGGAAGGCACATGCCTCGCTCACCTCGGGTCCCGAAAACTCCCCTTGCTTTTTGTTCTTTTGCAACTTGCAGGCAGGGAAGGAAGAGGACAGTCAAGCGTCTAAATCTCCCCCCCTCCCCTGTGTCCTTTACCCACTTTATTAATGTTAAATGAAAAAGAGCAGCGTGTTCCTCTCAGTTGTGACATCCAGAAAATTGAATTTTACCCGAAATGCTTGTGCGCAAGCAGAGAGTTGTCAGTCTGTCTTGATAATCTTCAGAAAGTGAGCTTTTAGCTTTGCTCTGCACATCAGCTCAGAAGCATTGACATCGTGCTGATAATTAACGCTTTTACCTATCCCTGATACCTGCCTGCAGTTTGCTGCTTATATCCTGCCGCTGCTATTAAAAGCATTATTTATTAATATGGTTATTATTGATCTCGCTTCAGTTAACCAAAGAAACCCGTGTGTGTCTGAGATCACTGTTTTCCTCAGCAACACCACCAAGTCGAGTGTTGTCGTTAGGAGGAATTGCACAATCCTCCCCAGAACGCTGCCTTGGTCTGTTATTAGGAGAAATACTTGGAGGGAAACCCCACAATTTTTATGGCTTTGGGTCTCCTCTCGTTTAAACTAGGTTTACACGAGCTATCGACTTTTGCGGAGATATTTCTGCTTTACACCGGTGCGAGGGGGAAACCGAGCTCCTGTACGCGTGTGGATGGAAGGGAGAAGTAAACAAGTAGTTGATCTCCGCAGCCATGCTTTAGCCATATAAGTATTAAATGTAGATGATGGTTCCATAACAAAAAAAAAAAAAAAGTGATATACCCAGTTGTGGAGGGGCTTGGGGAGGGCACTGCGTTCCTGCTACAGCTGAGAGTGATCAGGACCGATCTCTTGCCTTGAAGCAGGTTATCGCGTTTCAAAACTTTGGGGGCGGGCGGGGGGGAGAAGCCTTCTCCTTCAGCTCTGGTGGGGTCTCGCTCTCCCACGCGGCGCTCTGGGTTCGGCATCCCTGAAGCCGGTACCGCTGACAAATTAACCTGCAGCTGCAGGAAAACAAAGCAGCGTCGGCACCGAGCAAGGGAGGTTTGTGTAGAAGAGGGTTCAGGTGTGCTCGTGCTGCTGTAGGGTGAGGCTGTGCTTTTATTTTGCCTTTGAGCATCTCTCCTAAGAATTCACAGGAGAGCGAATTCCTTTACAAAACTTATCCGTCTGACATAATATTAGATGGAAATTGTGACGGTTGGTTAATAGTGAAGCAGAAATTTAATAAAACTACACAAGCCCTGTGTTGTAGCGTTATTGCTGTCAGAGCCGGTATGTTTTGGTTGTAGCAGAACAAAGCTCACGACGTATCGCAGCAATAGGGACGAGCTCCTTGCTGGGATTTTTTCCCCTTCTCCCGGTCGCCAGCAGTCCCACGCATCACAGTGAGAATAATCTTTTCGTGTCGACTCTTAAGTTTCTTGGCGAGAGCGCTCGAGTTGCCGGTGGTTGTGATTTCTGAAGCTGCTTAACGAAGCTGTGTTGAGCAATCTCAAAGCGAGGAGATGTGCGCCTTGCTCAGGAGCTGGGGCCGTGCCCAGGCGGTGCTGGGTGCACGTTGGACTGCAGGCAGCTGGAGGTCGGGCAGCTCGGGGATGAGTGCCACCGCCGTGGGGCTGGGACACCTGGAAAGCAGCTAGATGGGGAGACTGCTTGAGGATCAGTCTGATAAGGGCTTTCCCCAAGCGCCTGTCCCAGGGGAAGAGTAACCTGAAAGAGAAGATGGCAACGCAGAGGTGGTTTCTGGCCAGTTATGCAGTTTTGGTGTCTCTTCCTGCCCACCCAGAAGCATAGCTCCGTAAACCACGAGAATGAGTTTTACGTTTGCATTAAAATATCTCCCTCTGTTAGAGAAGGAAGGGGCATGACTATGAAGTCTCCTAAAATCGGAGTCTGAAGATCTCCACTGAGGTGCTCGCTCACCTGGGAAGCACTAACCCCTTCTGAAAAGCAGCTTCTCTCCCTCAGCGGTGCTTTTTCTTGCTGGGGGGAGTTCTCCTTTGCTCTCTTTGGGGTTTATTTTGNCCCGATGCCCGCGTTCCTCTTCTCCCCCTGCTCACCGAGTGTTTCCCGGTGTGGGAGTGCATCTCCGTGCGTCTCCCCTGCGGTGTTCCAGCTCCAAAACTTGTGCACGCTTCCCCCTGCCGCCAAGCAGAAAGAGTTCACCCCTGTGTCCCCGGGCTGCAGACAGAGTTGTCCGTCTGTCCGCCGTGCCTTGAAAAGCAAGGGCTTTTCCCATCCTGCGCCTTCGGGGTCCGGTTCCCAGCGGGTCCCTGTTGGCTTTTGGTGGTGGTCCCGTGGGATGCTCCTGGCAGAGGTGGGGAGCTGCATCCCTCCACACCACAGGGTTTGCACCGCAGACCTGGGTGCGTCAACATCCAAGAAACCAAATGCCACCGCAGTTCGGGGAGTGCCGTCGAGTGCATCTCGCGTGGGGCTCCTGGCTCACACTAAACCCCCGTCAATCCAGATCGCTTGAACCGCGAAAGCCGCCCGGGCGCTCCGAATATTTGTTGGTAGCAGAGATAGCCCAGACCTGTGGCCTGGAGCAGGTGGAAATCCTCTGCGGCTGGGTCAAAAGCGTGGTTTGCCTCTGCGGCTTAAGCAGAGGGGGTTACTGCTGGGCTTAGAAATAGCTAAAAAAAGCTGTTGCCTGGTTCTTGGGGGGACAGGTGGGGCGGGGATCAGCTTACGGGGCCGGGAGCCTGCCGAGCCGGAGGCACGCGTCTGCCCAAAGGGCTGCGCATCGGAGGGAAAATGTGGGCAGATGTAGTAGATGCACGTTTATGTTTTTAATAGCTGTGCTGCGTTTGGGAATGTTAAGAACAACCTGGGAAAAAATCCCGCCCCACCCCCCCATGTGCATGGGGTTTGTATTAATAAAACCAACAAACTTCTGAATTCCCAAACAACAGAAAGCAAAAGATCTGCAAGGAGCTGATTTTCAGGTGTGGGAGCAATAATCGAAGAGTTGCGTCCATTAAAGTTTAATCAAAGGAACAGAAAACATTTGGACTGGCTCTGGGTCTGATTTTCACGGTTGACTTTTGTTGAGCTCTTTGCTGTGTAGTGTCATTCTTCAGCTTTCCTAAGTGATGGCTCCAGCACAAGAGTCTCCTTCCGAGCTTCAGGGTTACCTCCAAACCCAAATTCAACTGGAAAGTCACTTGTCCGTGACAGTTTAGAGCAAATAAACAGCCTGAATAGAGTTCTTGTGATACGGGCAATGGCTGAAATTGAATTTTCACCGTCAAGTTGTATTGTGCTTTCCCTCTGTTATTCCTGATTTACTTTTAATTTGCTTTTTTTTAAAAAGATATATAATTGGAAGCAAACTTACTTATTTCTTCAGTTGTGGATCTCCTACGTGGGTTTATTTATAGAGGTCTGTGGGTGGGACTTTGTGTACTCGGTGTGCACGTTGGGTGGTGTAGAGCAACATTTTGGGTTTTGCAATCCTGCGAGGTCCTTTCCTGGCTCTTCCCAAGCGCCGCTGTTACCTGACGGCCCTACAGAAACATGGAGCTGTACCTGTATCCAGACGGGTGTTTTCTTTAATATATTATTTTGCCGTTGCTAACATTTTGATCAACGAAGCGTTGAGTCGCTTTTTGTCAATCCCTGGGTGTCCCTGCATCCCGGGGGGGATTTGGACGCAGCTCCTGGCCCTCGGTGGTGAATGCACGTGTAACATGGCGATGGGCTGGGATGGCAATTGGCAGCCGGCGCCGTCCACGTGCCTGAGGTGGAGCAGTCGGGAGGAATGCTGACTTTGTGTCCGTTGCCAGTATGTTGCGTTGCTGTGAGGGGTTTTACTGTACGACTGGCTGGAGAAACGGGCTGTAACCCGGGACGTAATGCGTGGCGGCGATTAACCCTGCTTTCCGACACGGCGCCGAGCGTCAGCTTTGCAGCACGGCTTTGATAAGGCTCGAGCAACTTTGCTGGTTATTTAGTGATTCATAAAAACATGCAGTGATTCATTATAGGTTGAATTGTGTGCCTTAGTCAGAAAAAACCCTCTCCTGATTTATTTTCTCAAGTGGCTACAGAGCTTGTCGGTGCCAGCTGATTTCTGTGGGACTTGGCTCTGTTCTCCTGTTTGGGTCAAGTTTCTGCTTGCATCAAATCTGTTTGGTTTTGGGTTTTTTTGTTTTTTTCTGAAGTGCTTTTTCTTGCAGCACTTGCTAGTTGCACTTACAAGCACTTCGGGACAGACCTAATGTCCACAGTAACATCCTGCATGTTATTTCCAAGCATTCCTCAGTATAGGTGTCTATACGCTTGGATTGTGAAAAAATGAGTTCCATGCAAAATGGTGTATCTGCTCTGTTTCTAACGCTCTGGTCTTCACTCCGTCTTCCCATTCTTCGTCCTGGGCTAAGCTGTTTGCTTGGCAGTGTTATAAATTGTTCTCTGACACGAGGCTTGCAGTTCTCTTCATTCCTTATTGCACAATTGATGTGTTCTGGCTCCCGCGTCTGTGGGAGCATTGCAATTTGTGATTTGGGGGGGTTATACTGAAGCACACAGAGGTGTGGGTATAAGTGACCGGCTTTGGGCTCCCATCAGTTCGACAAACTTTGTTTGATTGCTCTATAATAAGCACGTATCAGATTTGAGGAGCTTTATCAGAAAGCCTTTGCTTTTAATCTGTTCTTATTCAGGCTGTATCCTGACAAGTGCAATGGGAGGGTTTGACCAAATCATACTTTGTCATCTCCGAATATAAATATTGCAGTTAAAATATTTAGCGTGCCGTGGAAAAACCCGTTAGTGAATAAATGTATTTCTGGCCTCATCCTGGGAGCTGCTGAGCATCCAGGACGCCCACTGAATCTGGTGAGAGGCGCAGGTGCTGCGCACCCAGCAGCATCTCCCGCTGAATGACAAGCAATTAGGAAACATAAGGAAGAAAAGTCTTGTAAATTGTAACTTGTCTAAAAATATGTTGTCCACATGTGTTTTAGCTCCTTTCATTTCAGCGTTCTGTGTTGGCTCAATACATCTCATCAACAGTTTAGCCCTGAGTTTCGTCTTTGATACCAACAGAAGCCATCTTTGTTGGCTCGTCTGGGTCCCTGCATCCCTGGCACCACCAAAACCCGTCATCTCTGACCTCTATGCTGCACCCTGCATTCCTTCAGCGCTGCTCATAGGTTGTACCTCTGTGAGATGCCTTTTATTCCTGTCTTCTAGCCAAACTCGGGAGTATGGATCAGCGTTGGAAATCCCTGTCCTATGCCAAAGCTGCTGGAGTCTCTGATATTTAGGAAAAACGTCAGCGTAAGCGGCAGCGTGGGCAGGGGGGCGGCTGGTTGCTCAGAGCAAGGTGTTAAGCTGTCTGCAAACTCCAGCAGGCATTAGTTGGTGCTTGGCTCCTGTTCTCAAAATGACTTTTGCAGCAAAAAAAGGGGTTAGAAAGCTAATTACAAAAATACTTTCAAAGCGGATGAGGTTTTGCCGTAGCTCTTTGCAGCAAGGGCTGACGGTGCATGGTAATACCTGTACGTGTTCAGAAGCGTGAGTGTAGGGAAACCATAAAAAAAGATACGATGCTGGTGCCTAAGAACGGAAATGTGAAATGGTCTGATCAAATGAAGTTGACTCATGACAAAGAAAAAAAAAAGTCCATCTGAGCAAAGTGTACAGAGTAAATCACAAGTATAAGTAACGAAAATAAAATTAGATCTTTGACTTCAATGAAATGTAATATTCTGTAAATAGAATCATATTTAGCCCCTCCTCACCCCTAGTTCTGATTGTTCCCTTAACGCCGGTGAGACCGACCGTGTACGCGGGCCGTGGCTGGAGCCCCTGTCACCCTGTTCGTCTCTATCCCTGTTGCATTTGTGTTCGAACTCCAAGCTGAGTGTGCGGCTCGTCAGAGTTTTAGTGTTGTCCCAAGTCAGGATTGCAGCAGGTATCTCTGAGCAGGCTTAATTTGCAAATGCACTTAGAAAAATCTTGCCTACCTAGTTCTTCCTCGCCCTTTAGTTAGTGCTTTTATTGCTACAAAAGCCAATGGATTCAAAAGTTAACTCTGCATCCACAAATCCAAATTTACTATACGTATAGTTTCACTGAAGATAGTAATTAAAATTATTTTAGGGTGTCTTTAATGATTTTAGGGTGTCTTTGTGTGTGCTTTTCCTTTTCTACTGATTTTTTTTTTTTTAAATTGTTCTGTACTGGATATTCTTCTCCGGTGGGAAACCGAAACGCTAACTTGTTGCATCAGATTTTGCTAGAGATTACTCATAATCTCTGTGAAATATCTACAAGTTACTTATTATTTTCAGACTCTAATTTATAACCCTTCAGAGCAATTAATTTGCTACTTTTCAAGGCACTTACAAGATGCATCCCAGACTCCACTTTGTAAAGTTTTTCCAATTGCCTTCAGTTTTCTCACCTCTCAAAGCTGGTGGGAACCAATAAATGCAGTTTCAATTTGCAGTTTGTTTACAATTTTGGTTTACGTATTGAGTCCATATGGGGGTTTTTCCCACCATTTCCAGATGGCAAATCCCTTAGAAACGTAAAACAACGTATCGCACGAGTTGAACTGCGCTGATTAATGGGAGCGGAAGATCAGAGCCTATAGCTAATGTCGTCGTCTTTATGTTGCAGATGAATTTTATGTAGTGTAGCCCCAAGCTGGATATAGATATTTTCTGAACAGCTGGATATCACCCAGCTGTCTCTAAGATGCTTTACTGTATTTTAGTGAGGTTTTTTAAAATACAAAAGTAGTTGTAGATTTATTCTAATTGAGTTTAAGCGTTCCCTTGTTTACCTTTTCCTTGGCTTTTGTTACTTGGTGTTTTGGGGCTCAGGCTGGCTCCTGCAGGGCCGGTCGGCAGTATCCACCCAGGCTTCCTTGGAAGCAAAAGCTCAGCTTTATCTGCTATGCTCTGTCTAAATGACATGTTTGGAGTAACTCCATTAGAGCAACCGGGATCACATTAGTTTACAGTGAATGAACTCTGAATCATGTTTTTCTCTGTGCGTTTGTGTGTTGTTGTTTCTTGTTTGTTTTTTGTTGGGGTTTTTTTTGTTCTTTTTTTTTAAATTGCTTCTGCAGACGAGAAGCATTGAGCTGCCTCCTTACAGAGCTCCGATTAGTTTTCCCCTGGATTATGCACGTAGCTTGTGATCTGCCATTTCCTTATGCTGGTGTAAATCAGGAGGAGTCCCAGGGGCACAGCCTTGGCTCCGTGGCCCGCACACCCAGAGACACACAAGTGTGTTTTACTTTTATCACACATAACACTGTGAATTCAACCTTGTTGGGCATCCGTCCTGTGCAGCAGCAACCTTTCCCACCAGCATTAAAACTCATGCAAGAAACCCATTACCTCTATTTACACAGATGTTTTAAGAGAATTTGAGCTCAGATTTTGCCCTTAATTCTTAAGGTAGCATCTGGCGTTGGTGTCCAATCCGTTAATCCAGCCGCCGAAGCAGCCTTGTGATTTTAAGTAAGGTAGACTTTTAACTGAATATTTAGCTGCCTGGGATAGGAGGAGAGTTATTACATGATCTCCCCTAACAGTTAATTCTAAGATAACTTGGACCAACTTAAAATCATCAGGGTACGCGCTGTATTTCTGAACCAGCAATTAGGAGTCATCAGCCTCTAATCAGAATGAGAGGCTGATGAGCTCTGTGCAGGGCTTCCAGGGCTGTTCCCAGCCTCCTGCCGCAGGGAAGTATCAGAGCGGTCACTCCGGAGCTGGCCGGCCAGGCTGGGGGCGGAGGAGGGGAGCTTTGACAAGATGCAGCTGTAAAAGACAATTTTCCTCTTTCTTTCCCTTAATAAAAATCTGTTCCGAGCACTGTACCAGGCAGACTAGTTTGGCAATGGATTAAATGCGCAGCTTTGAGATCTAATTTTGCCTGTTTCAATTGACAGATGGAAGCTGTGTGCTTTCACAATGCTACTAGTATCTTACGATTTTGCTCAGAAGCAGTGCTTCCGAAAGCTATCCGGAGAAATAAGATGACTTTGTGTGTGCGTACGTCTATTTGTGATCACGGTTCCTTCAGAGGGTGAACTCAAGCTGCGTGACTGCTCCTGGCCCCTTTCCTCCACCCTTGTGGTGCAAAGTCGGAAGAGGATTTGCCTGAATATCTAATATTCTGGTAGATCTTGCTGCAGAAAGTAAACCACGAGTTATGGTATGGGGTGTCTGGGACATCTGTCATGTTCCAGAAGGCTGGAGAGTCACGTTAGCTGGGATGTTGGATGGACGTTATAAACAGGGGTGTTCTGCGGGGAGCACCCCCGGGACCCTCGCGAAGCTTGGCGTACCCAAACTCTTCGATCCCCATCGCTCTCCTCTCCGCCCGAGCGTTTGTTTTGATTTTCCTGTTGTTTGATTAAACCCTCTGAGATTTGCGATGGGTACGCAGGTATTTGCAGAGTTCCTGTCTCGGAGGAGCTGCAGCGCAGGCTGCTGCTTGACGTGGTTAAGGAGAGAAAGCATGAACTGACACCTCCTTCATTGGGGATGACAGAGAGAGGAAAGGACGAAGAGCTCACTGGGAGACAAAGCAAACCATGGGTTTTGGTACCACAAACAGAAATTCTTTGGGCTTAGGTTTCGGGCACAGCTGATGGGGAAAGCAGAGGAACACAGAAATGCAACATTTGTGTGCACATACGTAATACAGGTATGTTTTTATAGATATTTGTATGTGCCCATGCTGTTGTTTCTAGCAGAATGGACTTCACTTTGTTTGCAAAGGAATGAAAACCTTTCTCGTGGAGGTTGATAGCAAGCAACTTTATTTCTTGGTTGGGTTTGTCCATAAGGATGCTGTCAGACTTGGAGGTGCTGGTTGAAGTCCTGCGGTGAAATAATGAATCCATGAGGTCTTTGTCATTGCCTTTGGGTTTCCTCCTGTGGAGGGGCATAGGGAAGCATCAGTTTGGGTTCGGAAAAGAAACCGAGACCCTATTCTTCAGCCACGTGTTCCAGGTCAGGTAACTTCAATGCCAGCAAAGCTGATGGATCCAGGAGCAGGATTTAGCCCTAAACACATTGTATATCCCCAACTGCTTATTACCAGACCCTTTTGTAAGTGTGTTTGTGTGGGGCCCGTAATGGTATAACGTACGCTGTAATTTTGTTCTTAAATCTGAGCTACTTTGGCATGGTGGGGACTAGGTGGCTTGTAGCAATTTGGAACATTATGGCTTATCGAATTTCGTAGCCTGGAGGACTGAACCGTACAGAGCAACTCTTGAGGAAGGGGAAAAAAAAGATGTCGCCTATTTCTCCTGAATCTTTTTTTTTTTAAGGCTGATATTTAACATACTTGGGCTTCTGGGCATGGGTAGGTGGTGGGAGAGACGCCAGTGATGGGAAGCAAACCCTAGGAAGGTTGCTGTCCTATTAAACAGGCTCCCAAGGAAAGAGATTTGGATCCGTTCCCAAGGGCGCTGGTAAATGCCACGTCTGTAAATATGCTGGGATTTCCTTTACCTCGCTTCCCACTAAAGATTTTGATTTCATCTCTATCAACACTGGTCATAGAAGAGCAGAAGTCAGAAGGGCATTCTGTTTCAGATGTGATTGTGGTGTTTTCCCTTTATTGGTGATTCTGAATATTGTTTCTGCAATTTCAAGCATATGCCAGTGCTGTAAACACTTTTATTACAGTCGCAACCGCTGACGCGGGTCTCCCGGCCGCACCGGTGCAAACCTCAACCTTGCAGGGGTTTGTAAGGCAACAGTAAAAATTCACTCGACACTGAATCATGTATCTTTTACGTGAAGAGAGGCTCGTGAAGGGCTTGATTGACCACCACGGTCTCTTAAATCTTTTACCCTGCGCTCGCTTTGTGCCTTGATAAGTTCTCACACATCATTTCACAGCCGGCTCCCGAGGGCACAGCTCTGCCGGGCAAGAGTTGGTTTAGTTTCTGCATGTTGTTGTCCTTTGCTTCTCTGATGAGGATCAGTAAAATGTTCACTTGTGAGAGTGCCTATTTTTAGTGTCCGTGTGATCTGGAACTTGCCTGCTCTGGACAGAAGAAATCCTACATTTCACGTAGGCTTTGAAGAGATTTTCTCGTTTTCACTATTAAGTATGAACCTGTTCTTGAGCTGATGATTTGGTATTTAAAAGGGGTGCTCTGGACCCGCTGAAATTGGGGGTAACTCTGTTGTTGAGGCCAGGGTGAGGGATAAAGAGGGATTTCACAGTTGGGGTCTCGGCCAGATGCTCCCCTCCCATGTCATAGGCCAACGCTGTTTTTCTGACCGTCTCGGTGTTTGTCACATGTACGAGTCCTGCTCCGATGGCTCCATCTCCAACCTACAGCTTGATGCCCCCGTTACGATGAACTGAAAGCTTACCCCATTGCTAGAGCAGGGTGTGCCGGAAAAAATCAATGCTCAGCCATAGCAAAATGGAGGGTCATCTTAAGGCCATATTTATCCTTTTTTAAAATCTTTTTTTTAATTGTTTTTGAAACATGTCTCTCACTGAAATTTCCCAGGCTCTGCTGAGTCATGGCTGGCTTCTTTGTAGCTCTGTTGAGTTTTTGACAAGTACCTGCCAGGCTTTCCCGTGTGTGTTTGTCAAAGGATGGAGCTCGCAGAGCTGCTTCTTGTGTGCACGGGCAATCAATTACGGAGCCCATTTGCCATTTGCGTTATTAGCATTTGTATCAGGGCAGCACTTAGGCTGAGCCCAGAGCTGCCACAAGTGCCGCAGAGCTCAAAGAGGCAATCTGGGGCTGAGATTGCTTCGAAGAGAGTGAGTTGGCTTCTCGCAGAAAGTGAGAAGGGAAGCACGCCAAGGAGCAGTGAGGTGGCTTGCAAGGGGTCGTGCAGACAACGAGCGGTGGAGGTGGGGGCGAGGCTGTGACTTGGGCACCTGCAATTCCTCCTGTGAAGCATCTTCAAAATAACTCATATCCACGTGAGCAGAGCAGAACGTCGTCTAAGAAATGGGTACCAGGGATTAGGGCTAATTTATAAAGCCATGCGGTGCATGTGGTTGGTGCTCTCCAGATGTTCCAGAAGAACCTCTGTTGGCTTGAGGAGGGACGGGCAGAGCTTATGGATGAGGGGAAGGGAATAACTTCAGCTAAATGGTGTAAAGCTTTGGACACTACCTGGACATCAGCAGTCCCATCTTGCTGTGAGCTTATCTGGTATTTTACTGTTGCTGCTTATCTGAGACCGGTTTTTGCAAGCGGGCACAGAGCTTTCAGCATGGAAAGGTGGTTGCTTCCCATTGCACTTGTGTGTTCCCATGGTCCCGTTGCGACCCAGCAGGACTGTTCATTTCAGTAAGGGCTGTGGAGTTTGCCCTTAAGCGAGGCAGGAGGGATCAGTTAGGCAGAATCAATCCCCTGCCTGCTCCATATCGCTTTGTCCTGATAAGTTGTCGGTTTAGCTCTAAATGCTGTGTTTGAAAGCACATCTCTGCTCCCCAGGATGGGTCAATGTCAGCAGCAGTATTAGTTGAAGTATTTAAGCCACCAGCTCATCACAAGAAAGGGGAGCTACATCTGAGGCATCATTTCTTGGCAGCCTGTGATCTTTCATAGGTTGGAGAGAAATTCAGAGGATGAAATATCCTCGGCTACCTCTGAGTCAGCCCTGCAGTTTAATGTCAGTCCTAATACCGGGTTGTAGCAGTGAGGAGCTGGAGGTGGAGATGCTGTTGGGTGGGATGGAGCTGTTTGTTTGCCAGCCAGGTGCGGTCTGACCTGCGTCCCAATGCTCCCTCAGTGTGAGGAAAGGCATGGGGCGTCATGACGGGGATCCCCGAGTCCTTCTGCAGCCTCTGCTCGGGGAAGAGCCAAGGGCGAACAAGGTGCAAGTCATTCCCCCGAGGCAGTGGTGCTGCTGGAGTCACAAGTGAGTAATGTCAGGGGGTCACTTAAGGACCAAGTTCAAGCTGGCCTTAACCCTGCGTTTCCTGGCTTTGCCTGATGGAAGCCAGACCCGTTGCCTTGTTTGAACACCGGCTTTGCGGCAGAGGTGATGGATTGCAGTGTGAGCTTCACCACCCTTCATCACTGCTTCCTCCGCTATTTTGGCCCGTTGTGTTCAGTTCAGTCAGAGTTTATTATAAATAACTTCAGATAGCAAGCTGAAATATCCTGGGCTTGCTTTTTTTTTTTCCCCCCTTGGCAGTTGCAGAGCATGAATTGGCTTCAAGGCAATTGAGGTATTTTAACGTAACATTTACAGCCCATATCTATACAAAATGTGACTTGTGTTTATAGAAGTGTGCCTTTAACAGTCTCTTATCAAAACATATGGGACTCTACAGTGGGATGCTGGGGTTCCTCTGAAGCATTCCCCAGCCGATGCAGTTCCACATTAGATTGTCTTATGATGTCTGTAGACTTAACCGAGTCTGTTGTTCTGCACACATGGTTCTGCGTCTTCCCTGTCTGGCCTGCGGCGCTCGCTTCGCCTCCTCTGAGCTCCTTCCAAGAGCCCTTTGAAACTCCCTTATCGCCGAGTCCTCTCTTCGCCCCTGTGTGTCCTTGGCAGGCAAGGCAATGTCACGATGCAGAAGAGCACATCGTGCAAAACAGGATAAGGTATCGGCAAAACGGAGCGACGGGCTGACAGAGCGGTATGTTTGGGAGCAGGCAGCGGTGAACAAGTCCTGAGAAGTGAGGCTTGAATTTTTCCCTGCTGCAGATCTTGCGGAGGTCTCGTTCCAGAGCAGTCGCTCCTTGTTTGCATGACGTGCCCTAACCAGAGTCTGGTGTCACGCTGGGCTCCCCATCATCAGACCATGAAACAGGGAGACGCGTCCTCCCCCAACGATGTTAGTGCGTCAAGGAATGTGTTTGGCCCTGGCTGCATGTGCTGATCCAATCTCATGCTGGATGCTGTCCAGGTTTTCTGCAACTTCAGATGGCTCTTGGTGCAATTCATTACCAAACAACTGTTATTTTGCCTGCCGTAGCGAGGGGACCAGACGTCCGCTGGATGCTCTCTGCCTTATAACGCCTGGACCAGCATCCTTAAAAAGGCACACAGTCCCGTTGTGTTTAATAGGGCTGCCAAGAACAAGATCTACCAGGCTCTGCGCTGCTGTTGCATCCCATGGTGTTGCTCTCGCTGGTACGCTGTAATGTGCTGCCCTTCCTGGCAGCTGGAGAGCCGAGAGCCTTCCACAAGCTTCAGTTCCTCATTCAGAGCCCGTCCGAGCTTCCATCCCGAGCTGCTTTAGTCTGTAAATTGGAAAGAAAGTTTGAGCAAAAATTGGCCTTCCCATGGAAGTTCTTGTCCTCTCCAGCCCATAAATTTTAATGGGAATTGGGTATGCTGAATCTCTAGGCAGCTGTGCAGATCTCAGCCTCTTCTGAAATGAATCACACTTACTCAGGCCTGAAGAAGACTCCTCGTTTATCCGGGTATCTGGGATGGCCCTTCATGCTTGGGTTTATATCCTGTGCCTACTTGACAAAAGTGTGATTGATCCATTCATTTCAAGATGTTGTTCGCAGAGGGCTGTGGGGAGTTCAGGAGGATAATGCTGTGTCTGAGCAGTATTGACTGAATTAACTAATAAAGACATCTGGCTGTGGGCAGGGTCTGGTTTGCCTTTCTGGTGGGTGTAAGTGCTTTGGTTTATCCAAGTTCACAAGCTGGTGGCCCAGGTCACGCTGCAGCTCCCAGGACAGACCCAGCAGCTCCTACCAGCCTTTGGAAGGGCTGATAACGGGTGACTCTCCTGAGCTGCCGCTTTTGGACCCAAATCCCTTGGGTCTGATGGGAATACGCAGCCCCTTGGGTGCCCCAGTTTCCTAGCAATGCTTCTTGAGCATCAGGGAGACAGTGGCTTGCTCACAGCTCTTCAAAAAACAGAGATGTATGGCTCTTGTGTTTGCTTGGTGTCCGAGGATCGCCCACCTTGATCTTGCACTCCTGCCGGTGCTGAGCCTGGATGACCTCTCCCACCAGCCTGGCCTGATCTTTCTAGTTCTGGTGCTGCTTGGCCTCTTTTGGCTGAGAAACACCCTGGTTGTTGCGTGTTTTTTCCATGGGTGCCTGGTGAACTTGGGTCCTCTCCTGCTGGGAGGGTGACTTTGCACTGATGTCCCCTGGCTGAGCAGTGACAGCTTCTCGGGAGCCGTCTGTCCACTAGATGTCAAACCTCTGCTGCAAAAGGGGTGCTCTGGCTTGCAGGGAAGGTTGCAACCACAGATGATGTGTAGGGAGCAGAATGGGATTTGAAGTCTGACATGGGCGGACGTCCACCGATTACCTCACTGCCCATCTGGGGAAAGTGTGGGATTTCAGCTGGCTTTCCCTGTTGATATATTTCAAATTAAAGCAGGGTGGGAAAGGAATGCCTTTTTTTTTTCTCTTTTTTTCCTGGAAGTGTATGAATTATTTGAAGTGAAATGTTTCGAGGGTTCGGTTGTCCTCCAGCTGAAGGCTTCAGACATGCTGCCAAAGGGACTTCCAGATTTAGAAGTAAACTTGCAGGGACCCGATTCTGATCTCACGATTTTACTTTTACACCAGTTTTTATGGGAAGCACCTGATTTAGCATGAATAGCTACGGATCATCGCAAGCATAATTTGAAGCAGAACCTCCCCCTTGAGATATTGCTGGGCATCGGTGGGGTCGGGGTCCGGTCAGGACCTCTGTTCTTGTACAGATTGGATGTCTCTGGTGCCATTGCTTCATAAAATGGTATTTAACAACTTATAGCAGGAATCTGGTACTTCTGTAAAGTCAGGAAGTTTCATTCTGTTTTATTTTGTTGATCTTTGGATCAAGAGATCCCACCGGTTGCTGAATACAGGGAAGGTTATCGCTTTACTTTCCCTTGGTTTTTGTGTTCTTTTTCTCTGTGTATTTGCACTGCCAAGGACAGGAGGTGGATAAACCTTTGGGCTGACCCCGTTGCATTCCTTTGGTGGAACCAATCATGAAGCTATGGACGTACCTTGGGGTGTTATATCGGTTCCCCTGTGTGTGTCTGTCCCCTAAAGGCTTGACTGGGCTTTCATGCTTGGGTGCCCCAAAGGAAGGAAATTGTAAGTAGTCCAAAATCTGCTCTGATCCCACCGGGCTGGGGAGCTGAAAGCATCCATCCAGCCCTTGGCATGTGCTGCTCAACTTGTGTCTCAAAATTCCCATCAATCAGGGTCTCCTTTTGTCTTAAGAAAAAAACCCATATATGCTTGTATGTTCCTTACTTCAAGTGCGGAGAGAAGATTCCTGTTTGGGATTATTTTTAGTCTCTGAAATTATTCATGAGGCTGCTTTCCCTGATTTATGACAATACCCAGCACATCGCCATGTAAATGACTTTTAAATGGAATGTTTCAGCAGTTTTATAAGAATTCCTCATGTGAGGGAAAATAAACAGTTTGTCACTTAACAGACTGTATTTGATTATTAGATTTGTTACTATAAACACCAGGCTACGCTTCCTTCAGCTGAGGCTGCCGGAGATATATGACTTCAGAGAGCCATACCGTTAAATAAAAACTAACCTGACGTGAGAAATCAGCACGGGATTGATCAGGCCTGTTCCCCACTGGCCGGATAGATGCTTGTTGGCCAAAAATGAATATCTGATGTTGAGATTAACGTGACTGCAGTTTTTCAGATCTCGTTCGGAGAGCAGACAGGCTATGAAAGGTGAAGCACATGGGTTTGGCATCCTGGGGTCCTGGTAGAGCACCAGGCTGTGCCATAAGGCTGTGGTGCTCCGTCTCCGTGCTCGTTACTGGCCTTGTCTGGTAGTTGAAGAAGTCAGTGTAAAGTGGTGAGCAAGAAAATAAATATACAGTGGTATGGTGAAACTTTGCGGTTCTGGTGAGGGGACTGGATGGGCAGAGCATCACTGATGTGCACCAGTGCCTTTTATACACAGGCACCAGAATGGAAGCACTGTCATGTGAGTGGAAATATAGCCGTGGAAATTCATCAATCCATTGCTAAAGGGGTGTAAAATACCTCTCAGGCCCTTGGGGATCAGACCTAAAGAGTAAAACCTTAACCCAATAACTGCATGGCAGCTTAGGAGCTTCTTAGAGGGCTTATCCTTTTCCCTTGAGCTAAAATACCTCCTGCATGGAAAGGACTTTTCCATAAGACCAGTGATTTGGAGGAACATCTTGGCCGTAAGGACCATGAAGAGCATTTTGGAAGCGGCCTGGACTGTGGTGTTGGGTTGACTGCGTTTCCAGGGCACGGTGCAGCGAACGGCAGGTTGTGAAGTGCAGCATCGGGTGCCTTCGGACCCCGGTGCCTGCAGTTACTGATCTCACACGCCGACAGGGATCCTGCGCCGGATCTGCAGATGCCATCTTCATGCACACATGGCACTGGAATGTCTCTGCTACCCTTGGAAGGAAATTAATCCTGCACTGGGATGCACACAACCAGCGACACGTGTCTCGTCACAAGGCTCCAGGCAGCTCTTCAAACCCCTGAACGTACCTGCGGCGATGCACCCTCTCACCGGGGAGCGGGGAAGCGTGGGGGGCGTGAGAGTTACAGGCAGAAATGAGCAGAGAGCAAAATCAACCATGAAATTGGTAATTTTAGGGGCTCTACGAGGGAAGAAAATGCTTGTTGTTAGACACCGCGTAATTGCACCACAGTGCCCTGGGTTACAGGTGGCACGCCGTGTCGGTTTGCTCAGGAATGGTCCTTACACCGTCTGACTCCGGTCTGCAAGGACCTGGGAAGAGCAGAGCTGATGAGAAGAATGAGGTGTCACCATGGCGTGGACCAAGGCTGCACGTTTGGGTCCCAGGGTGGGCAGGGCTTATGCTCACAAAGGCAGTAAGCCCCCGGTTGTGTTGCTGTGGGTTATACAGAGGAGGAGGAGGAGATGCCCCCGCAGCCCGTAGCGTGATTCCCTTGTTCACCGTGGCTGGGACAGCAATTCTTACGGAGCCTCCGCTCCTCCTCTCCTCTACATCGATGCAGGACTCAGTTAAGGTGGATGATTTCGGATGCTCCTGTGGGATGGCTTGTGATAATTCAGGGACCCAATGAGACTTTTATGATCGCAGCCTCCTTGTTTTGCGGAAGTTCAGTTTTCGTTCAGCCCGTCTCTTCCCCCAAAGCCTTCCACAGTGTGAACCAAAGATAAAACATGGTGATATGGATTAAAAAAACTTGCTTGGAGTGGGACAAATTGCCTTTCCTCATTGCAAGGGATGGCTCGTGCCTCCGTGGGCCTCCAGTGCTCCCCTTCTGAGGGCCTGTGGCTGTAATGGCATTTTCACAGGGTGTATTTCTGGGTGTCCCTGTGATGGTGACGAGCTGAATATCCACAGTGCTGATGCTTTTGCTGCCGGGCATACGAGGAGGGTGAGATGTGAGGGACCTATAAAAGGGTAAATGGTCTGAAAGGTCACGGTGGTAGACAAGTGGGTGAGATTAGGGGTGGCCTGGAGGCACGTGTCCCTTTTCCCACTGCAGCAGGTTTGGCTGTGATTCCCCAGATCCCAAATTCCTCTTCCATCCCCATTCCTCAGCAGTGCTCGGGTTGGCAAGGGCAAGAGCCAGGGAGGGTGCAGGCAGGAGCTCATGCTTCGTCTGTCATGGGAATTGAACCGGAATTAGCGGCAGAGCCGAGCCTTGTGGGATCAGCAATAAATCCTCCCAGGAATATGGTGTTTGTCTGGCTTCACCGGGTGAGCTGTCACGGGGACGGGCCCCTTGGAGGGGATGATGAGATGCAGGACAGCCTGGCTGCGGAGTGAGAGCTGCGCGGGGAGGAGGTGCCGTCCCCTAAATCCACGTCTGCGGCTGTGCTTTGGCCGTCCCCGAGGGACGTGGCTGGGGCACCTGCAGCCAGGGGTCATGAAAAGCAGGAGGAACGGGGGCTTGGTGCTACCACCGCACCTCAACTGGGACGTCTTCCATCGCTTCCGATCGCTCCTGTCAGTGCTGGTTCCCCAGCTCAGGCACTGTCCCTCGCCAGGGATGATGCCATCCTCGCTGCTCTGAGGTCCCACGTGCATTTCAGTCTCTTGCAGAGTACCTGGTCCCTGGCACCACTTTGCTCAGGGGGGATACAAATTGTGGTTTTTACATGCGTAGGTTGTTTTGCTGATACTTTTTCTTTTTATTCCTCTGTGAAAAGCTAATACCGTGTTGTAAAAACAAATCTCTGGCCTTTTGCTTTCCGAATAGCAAAGGGCCGACGAGTTAATAGGAGGGAGGGATGGGGTGGCGGGCTGCCAGCGGGATGTGCTTCTTCCCTGGGGCTCCGCTTGCCAAGATACCATCAGCCCGGCTCCGGGAAGGCTTTCCTGCGGCCGCACGCTCTCTCCGGGCAGAGTTTTGTCGTCTCCAGCCTGATGCGAGTTAATCACACACAGCCACCCAGGATCGGGGGGGCTTTATGAGGAGGGAGATGTTTGCTTAGCGAAGGGGGGGCCTGGCAGTGCCCGCTCCCATGGAGCACCCCTGGGTGCGTGCCCTCACCCTGCCCGCCTTGCCCACCTCGTCACCGCTCTTCTCACCAAGGGGAACTATTTAATTATTATTTCTGGATGCAGAAAAAGCCTCTTTCTCCCCTTGTGCTGCAAATGAATCTTTTCACAGACATCTCTTGGTGCATTTCTCCCACCCCCCCAGCAAAAGAGAAGTTTAGAAGTTTTCTTCCCCTTACTTTTGCCAAGGAAAGAGGCACATCTCTGTCTTTATCCTTTTTACAACTTCAGATGTTTGAAGCTGTGCTGAAACTGATTCCAGGTATAGGGACGTGTTTCCATGCGGGGTTTGGGTTTGGCTCCCGCTGGCATCAGGGCAGCAAGACGTGGGATGCGACTGTCCCATGAATTCAGAGCCCTTCACATTCATCCGTAGCAACTCATCCCAGACGGATTATTCCATATTGGTTTAAGATGAGCAACAAAAGCATTATAATCCCAATAATGCTCTCTCTAAGCTTAGCTCATTTTGACGTGCTTGTGGCAGCAGCCCGTGCATGGCTGCAAAGCAAGCGAGCCGCTGCGGCGAGCTCAGGTTCACTCTTCCCGAAGGCTGGTTCCCCGCAGCAGCCGTTTCTGCTGGCGTTTGTTCACCTCCCGGGAGGCTGCAATAGGCTGAGGCCTCTCTTTGAGAAAGTGCTGCTGAAACTTGTTTGTCTTCCTCTCTCCTTAAGATTAACATTTTGGTGTGACTCACTCGGGAGCAGTCATCTGCTGATACAGGTCTGGTGGAGCGTCGCTGTACCGAAGGACCATACCAGGCTTGGTAGGTTCTATGGGGAAAATCCACATATTGACACTAAAAACAAAAAAACAGGTTGAAAAATGGAACCTATTCAATGCCTAATGACCATCCATTATTTCCCTTTCCCGTACTGTTTTAAAAACAAAGTATGAAACTTCTAATGCTCAAAGGATCACTTTCTGGTATGCAGCTGTGCCGTACATAATATGCAGCACACATTCATGCTCAGAAACCCAATAAAACTGGTAATTAGCCCCTGAAACAAATTAGAACAGAAGATACGATTTTATTTTGCATAGTGCCTTTTCTGCAAACTGTGTCTCAAAACACGTTGGAGAGTTAAGTAATGCAGAGCTTAAATAATAAGCGCATTGGGAGAGCAAATTAATAGAAAAGGATGTATATTGCTGCAATCTTGGGAAGAGCTGAGGTCGCTTCTGCGGGTACCACGTGGAGCTTGGGTCGAGCCTCGGCTCTCCTTGCGTGTTCGCCCCTCCGTGGTTTGGTTTCGTTGGGGGTTAAGGAGGGGACGTGTCTGTCTGCGCGGGGCAGGGAGGATGGAGGGCTCTGGGAACGCAGTGTGGGCTGGGCGAGCTGAGCTGCGAGACGGATGAGGTGTGTACAGCCGACTATAAAATTAAGGAGGGCAATTTTGAGCCAATTTGTTCATCTTTACCTTTCATGGCTGAAGACAGAGTAGCTATTGCACGGCAGCTCTCCCATCCGTTCCCTCTCTGCCTCATTGACTCGGCAGCTTGCTTTAAATCTCAGCTGAAAACAACTTTTTCTCCTTCCCTATAACTCTCGCTCTCCTTCTCCGTGCTATTATTTGTAATGCTAACTTTGTAGCTGTATTTAATGCTGGAGAGTGCCGTGGGGATGCAGGGTGTGAAATACGGCCGGACCGCAGCATGCTGCAACGCTGTGGGCAGGAGAGACAAGGACTGTTGACCCTTTTCTCCTTATTGTCCATCCTTGGAGATAGGGCTGCTGGTAAATCCTCCAGCTTTGACTTAATGCTCTGGGGAAACTTGAACAGTGTGTGAAAAAAGTTTGCGAATTATCTGCGGGTCTGATGGACCTAATTTTGGGCACATTGAAATCAAAGATTTAGGGGTTTTGTCTATGTCTTGCCTTACTAGAACGGGGCTCAGATTTGGGCCAGGCTGTCTCAGCATCACAGGGACAAAGAGGTAAAATTGGGAGAAGCCAGAAAAAAGGAGTTTCTAAACCAGGGGTGAACACCAGAGCTCAGAGAAACCTTGTGTCATGGGCAGAAGAGAGCTGCTGCAGATCCCAATACCTTCGGGATGCTCGCATGATGATGGTCTCCTTCCTCCCCTGTCCCACAGGGGTCAGCCTGTCCCTCTCCCCCAAGCTGTCCCCACGCAATGTGGGAACCCACACACCTAGAGTCCATCACGAGCCTTTTTGGTGGATGTGTCCCCAAGAGCAGCATGACACACATTGATTTTTCCTTGGAGTTACACGGTTTCAGTAGTGGACGTTGGCCAACCTGCAGGACCTTCACTAAGTCTCCAAGCCTGGTGTGAGCTGTGCGGTTCTGTTGATTTTTTTTTTTTTTTTTTTAATTGCTGTTGCATCTGCAATTTCTCAGTTTGTATTTCTTTTTTTTTTTGGCTCCTTGATCTGAACAGTTGTTTGCTTTGAGAAAGCCAAGCTGGTTTATTGAATGGAAATATGGATGCAGGTGTCGTGGTCCAAGGATGGAAGCGAGGCAAGGCTGGGGGAAATGCTCTTTTTCTTTAGGCCAAGCGATACATCAGTTGGGAGAAAAACATATCCAGTTTTTGGGTTCAGAGTCACGTCTTGAGCAAAACGTGCAACTTATGACATGAAAGCTGATGATTTTTGTCCCAGTGCATGGGAGGAGATGTTAGCTCCTGCATGCAAATTCCCCAGGCAGATCCCGAGAAGAACGCCTCTGCACCTGAATTACGGCAGGGGTTGCAGTAGAAGGAAGCTACTGCGTGGTTGTTCCCTTCCCTGGGCCAAACTCAGCCACTAAAAGTCTGTGGTGACTTGGGTAACTCCGTTATTGGTATTAAAGTAGTAGCCTGAGGAAGAAACAGTATTTTTCAGGAAGGAAGAAGCAGGTTTTATTGTGGGATTTACGCCTGACTCAGGATGAGACATGACGTGCTGCTGCAGGGAGGACGTGGTGGTGACCTTGCAGGAGGCTGGGTTTGCGCCAGTTTTGCAGACTTAAGGCTTTTGAAAGCTGTAAGTGAATAACGAACGCTACAGCCAGAAGTTTTAATAGGAGTGAATGATTTTTAGGTGCCTATTTCAGCCAGCCAGGGCTAGTTGGCCTCTGGTTTAATCGAGGGCCATTGAGCACCTTGACGTCTGCAGAAGTTATTGACGTACAGAAGTTCAGGGCTGCTGAAAACTGGGTATGGAGAGGCTTGAGCTAAATACCTCAGGGTCTCCAGCTGGAGAATTTTTGGCTCATAATGTCATTATTGCCATTCTTGTAGAAAGACTGTTTGAAGAGATCCATAACACCCTTCTGAATGATCTCCGGATTGGGTTTGCTTCCTCGTGCCGGCCAGATGCTGAGGCCGTGGCATCCGTTCATGGCTTTGCTTAAAGAGAAATGGGAATACTTGGACTTCTTCACATTTAAAGCAATCTTAAAGGTAATAATACAGTTCGAACCGTCTTTCCCTGGAGTAGTCTTTGCACATAGAGAAGCAATCGTCTTCCCTCGTCTCCGCACACTTATTCTGGTGTTCTGGAAAATCTTCCTCGTACAGATCATTAATGAAGTCAGATATGCGAGAGCTCAGGAGGGATGTGGCTTTCCCTATGTTTTTAGGCCATTTATATACCGAGAGAGGCCTGCAGGGCTTTTATATGCTGAAAGATGAAAACGTCTCCTGAAGCCGCACTGTAGAGATTCAGAGCGATTTTTGGGAACCTGGAGCAGTTCTTGCAGCGCTTTTAACTCTTGCTTTAGCTTGATGGGATTTCTTCGTCTTATTATGCAGCAGATAAAATACTGTCCTTGAGGAAAGCAATTACTGTTTTATACAAAGACTTAAAATACCTTCATTTTTCTTTTCTCTAGAAGCCTGCTTAGTTAAAGTGAATTTTGGCTGTGGTGATAGGTACCAGAATGATGGCCTTGAAATGGAAGTCTTTATCTTATGGGAAAAGGCACAGCTTGGGCAGAAATGGTGCAAGGTGTCTTATCAGTTTGCCAAAGTGTCTCAAATCCTACCCTTGAGGCAGCATCTGAAGGGGACAGGCACTCGATTTGAAGTCTGTGCAAGTGGAGGTGATTGCAGCACAGGTATCCTGGAAAGCTTAGCTCTTCGAGGCCGCGGTAGCATTACAATAGCACAATTTCTAAAGACCTACATTAACCCAACAGCAGTATTTAATAGGACATGACAAGTAGCATTTAAAATCCTTAGTCTAATCCTACCCAGGGTAAGTTGTTGTTAATTCCACTTGTGCCAATTAAACACCAGTGTTAGAGTACAGTATTACAGTAATACTTTAGGTTAAAGCTATAGATGTTTCTAAAACCATCTTGCGATTCTCTACAGCTCAGTTTTTCCTGAAGGACGTGTTCTCGCAGGTGGTATCTATTGTGTGCCACAACAGCACGTGCACATCGGAGCTGAGAGAGATGTGGAGACTTGATTGACAGGAGTATTTCACCTTTGTCTACTGTCTTCTAAAGTGCAGACTCTGTGTCCTTGAAGCCTGAGGGGTCATT
The DNA here is from genome assembly GCA_013389945.1 of Fregata magnificens. NCBI lineage: Eukaryota > Metazoa > Chordata > Aves > Suliformes > Fregatidae > Fregata > Fregata magnificens. The sequence goes on from WAAD01002608.1 coordinate 693,336, forward strand.
GCTGCCTGTCACTGGATGTGTGACAGGAGAGAGAGGGACGGTCATCTCCCTTGTCTCCAGGACTTAGAGCAGTGGGGTGTTTCGTGTTTGCATGGTTTCCCTGTAAGGGATCAGGGCTTCCTAACAAGGATGCTGCAAGTCCAATCCCACCAGGTACCAGCGGCTTCTTGCTCTGCAGAGCATCCCTCGTGGCGCAGAGCATCCCTCGCGGTGTTGGATGGCCCTGGGTACCCACAGCCCGTGCCTCTTGCCGCAGTCTTGCCTTCGTGCAGCACAGCTGGACCGTCCGCAGCAGCGAGCCAAGCAACTCCCTCTTGAGTACTATTAATATCTTTCTTCTACAAGTCTCTCAGTCTTATTATGGTGAATAATGAAAGCATATTCCCTGACCTTTGCTCCTTCTATCCGAATTGCATTCTAACAAGTATATGTATTTTTGACCCATCACATGATGGGAAAAAGACTCCGTCCTGTTCAGACAGAATTAAAAGAAAGTCTCAGATGTAAGAACACATCGCGATGAAGCCTTTCCTGTTGGCAGCTTGGTAATTTGCTGACTGCTGTCTCTCTCTTTTCAACCCCTGTGTTGTGATGAACTTTAACAGCATCCCAAGCAGTTGCAATAAAGAGAGGCTCTGAAGTAGTTTCTTGCCTTTGTCGTTTAATTGCTGCAAGGAAAAACAGTTATGCCAGGTTTTATGATATCTGGGGCTAGATTTATTAAAATTGAAATAAGAAGTAATTTTAGATTGGGAGCTCTTTGGGGAAAGGGCTTTCTAGTCTGTTTGTGCAACACCTAGCGTGATGGGATCCTGTTCTGTCTTGGGCTTGGGGGTACTTCTGCATTATGAATATATCATTGTTCAGTTAATTTGTTTATGGTGGTTGCTGTTCGTAGTATTTTAAAATGCTAGAGGATTTTACTTGAAACTTGGAAACCTTGTAAGAGATCTGTGTTAGATGTACATCCACTGCTACAGCACGGAGAGCCCCAAAAGGGGTCTCCTCGTCCAGAGGAGAGGCTGCAGATAGAAAGGTTTGGACGCACTGCCCTAACATTAACAAGTAGAGAGAAACAACAGTAGACCTGAATAATTTTTGATTCTCTCGGATTTCTGTCTTATATCGGCAGTCTCGAGCGGTGAACACATTTTGCTATTTATGTAAACAAAAGGACTCATCTATATATATATGTGTACATATATATGTACGTATGTGTATATATATAGATATCCCCCAAATGTGTTAATCCACACTATCTGACAGTTTCTCCGATGTAGGAGGCGCTCTCAGCCAAAATGTCAGTTTTACTGTTTAGCATCTAAGTGCGAGATTAGGCTGGAGGTACAGGAAATAAACCCTCTCCTGGAAGTTTGACAGCAGTAGGCTGGGATCTAATATTTGCATGTGAAATGTATTTGGTTAATATTGCCTGAGACTTCATTGTAACTGCAGAGGATAAAAACCATGGAGATGGCTTGATTTGTTTGATATTCGTGTTGGTTTATCATAAGAGATCATATCTCATTTATGTAAAGCAAGCAAACACAAAAAAATAGAAGCCATACATTCTCCCCCCAGGCTTCTTCAGTTATTATACTATTATTGCAGTTAATTCAATATTATTTGGCTTTGAGAGGAATAGCTGTTGTTATAGAAGTGCTCCAGAACACTTAATACTACAAACACCACCTAATTGTCCTGTGAGCAGTCTCATTGAAATCCATAGGAAAAATCATAGGAACAGGTTTGATATTAGCTGTTTTGAACTATGGATTTGGGACAGTTTTTGAAGTGCTAGAGCTCTCCTTTTGAGAAAATCCATGCAGAATATCAGCAAAAGAAAGCGAGGCAAATGCTTTTCAACCCCCTTTTTTTCAGGTGGGTGGCGAGTTCAGCACAAGCTCCATGTGTTGAAGTCTGCCTGGGGTTTTGGGGACTGAAAGAGGCACTAAGGCATAAAAGGGGACATCTCCCAGGAATATTTATACTTTAGGGGTCAAGTATTGCTGTCCCTTAAACTTTCGTTGCTCCACAAAAGAGAACAACAGATGTAAATGAAGGAAACCTCAACTCAGCTGGAAAAAAGGGAATGTTTATTAAAAGGAACAGGGGTTCTTCTATGCTGCCCGACCCCATAGTGTGTATTCTGCAGGTGCTCATAGGGGATGCTCTTTTTGGTCCAGATAATTTACCATTTCCCTTTTGCAGCTCCCAGCAGCGCTACACTACAGGTGTTTCCTCGTTCGCAGTAAATTTGCTGTTACAGCCAAGACCATAGAGGTTTTCTACGTTTTTATCTAAGCCCTCTTAACGTCTGCATCTCCTTCCCTGTCCTCTCCCAAGTCAGGTTCGTGCTGACTTGTTTCACTGACACCTGAACTGGGATGTGCGTAATACAGCGAGATTTCCTGGAAGTGCTATAAAAACTCAAAGCTGGGGTATTCCCTGCCCAGACAGGTAATTTTTCAGGAGGGAGAGAGCATGTTGTGTTTCCTGGGAAAGCCGGGAGGGAGGGAGAGAGCAGCGCTGGAGTTTGGGTCTCGTTCTCCCTGCTCTGACTTTGCCCGTATTTTCCACCTTCTGCTCCTCTCTCGCACGTAGTAACACTTTTTGGAGCCCAGCTGCGTTTTTAGGACAAGAAGAGAATTGTGGTCTCGAATCCGGGGCGAACGAATTTAGCAAGCAGAAAGTGGGTCTCGATGGCAGGAGATGAATAGAGGGGACATGGGGGACGTGGCAGCACCCGTTGGGGTGGGCAGGGGTGAGAAAGTGGCTGGATCGGAGCCACATCGTGCCTGATTTTTGCTCTTTCTCAGCTTTAACGCTCTTTCTCAGCTTTATTTTTACCCTTTGCAGCAGCTCTCAGGCCACAGCATATCCCTTAGCATGATGCTGCCCTGCAAATGGGGTGCGTCCACCCTAACTGCTTGCTTTTATTTTATATCATGGGTTAAAAAGGCAAGTTCTGGGAGTGGGTGATGAGGAGGTGGGTGATGAGGAGGTGGGGGGGACAGCGCTATGCTGCTCCTCGCGTGCGTGTGCATCTTCCCCTCCCTTTGATCAGCCTTCCCGAAGGATTTTCACACCCACGCTCAGAAAGAAGTTTGTTTTTTTTTTTTTTTTTTTCTTTTTTTTGAGGGGGGTGGGGGAGAGGGAAGGGAGAATTATTAATGAGTTTGGAGCGGTTGCCATGGGAACCTGTTGCTAATGAATCTCTGGGGTTTCCTCTCCACCTTGAGCCACGTTTCCTGGTAATAGCGTTCCCATGGCAACGAATGTCACTGATACCCTGGCTGGCTCCTGGGCCACCGCCTCGGATGGGCAGATAAAGCTCCTTATTATGTCAGCCAGGGGGATTTATATCGCGTAAGTAGGCTATCAAACCTGCAGTCCCTTCTCCTATACCTCCTGCAAGTTTGGAGACTTTTTTTTTTTTCCCCCCCCCAAAACAGTTTTAATATTTCTCCAAAATTCCAAACCCGATCCCTTTCTCTCTGCTAGTTTTTTCACCTGAAGCCCGGCGTTGCTGCAACCTTTGCCTCCCACGTCGGTGCTTGCTATCTCCTGGCTGCCTCTTCTCCCTTGCCGTCTCCCCTCCACTGACTCACTGTCTGGCCCTGCGTTGGGGCGAGCCGGCGCTGGGCATTTCGGCAGGAAAGCCTGGGAAACGTGGGAATTTCACCCCAGCTCTTTGTGGTGGGCTCAGTTGCAGAGCATGGGATAATTAGCTGCAAGGTAATTCGTTTGCAGCCCTGTGTTTTTTCAAAGGGCGGCGTGGTCCCTTTGAGCTGGCTCTGTGCTTAGCTGGGTGGCTTGGGCTCTCTGTGGGTTTTTGAACAGTTACACACGTGTAGCTGATGGAGGATGAAAAGTTAAAATATGCTTTGCCTGTCTCCAGCCCTTGCAAATGGGGTGGGAGCTCCAGGGCAGGGGGACAGGGTCGGTGCCTGGCACAGGGGCGGTGGGACGGCAGGAGTGGGCAGGAGCTGAATGAGTTGCGCTAGGGAATTAGCTGTTGTTGGGTTTGGGGGTTTGTTGGGGTTTTTCTTCCCCTAAAACAAGTTTTTAGTTTTCTGTTCCCCACCGCCCTTTCCTGTGGCCCAGAGCAGGAAGATGCTGCAGTGCTACCCCAAACCATGCAATGCCGGAGCTGAAATCTCTGGCCGGAACCGGGAGGGTTTAGAGGCGCTACGGAGCGATGGCCACGCTCAGCTCCCCATTGCCTGTCCTACAAAGGTTGCTCAGCTTCACATCCTAACTTATTTGCCTGACGGTATAAAGTGGATTAATTCAGGAGCTTCGATCCAGGCTCGCTCTGTGGTTGTCTGCAGGGATGTGGCCCTGTTCCCCGGGAGGTGTGGTGGGTTGGGGACAGTCCCCGTTTTCAAGCTGTGGGCAGCTGCGCCCAAGCCAGCAAGGGCTGACATCGTGTGTGTTTCTTTTTTTGAGGCTCAGTTTTGAAGCATTTCAATCCTCGTTGCCTGGCTCCCCCAGCAGCTCTCACAAGCAGATACCAACGCTGCCAGAGTCGGGAGAAGCCTCTCTCCGTCCTTGCTTTAGACAGCTAAAAGCAAAGGAGGAAAATAAAGTGGGGGCCAAATGATACCTCTCCCTGCTCTGCTGGCATCCAAGAGCACTGCTGATTTCTAGGTGGACAACATCTCCGAGCACAGCCAAAAGCAGGGCTTGAACCTCCTCATGGAGAGATTTTTGGACGAGTTCCGATTCCCAGGATATTCCTGGAACTCCTTGTGGAGGGATTTTTGAGTCCCATGTGTATCCAGCATGCTGGGCACCCCCAAAACTCTTCTCACCTCCTAAAGGGGATTTTCAGTTCTGATTATCAGCTAGACCTGGTGCTGCTGCTTTAGCTGATGGGCTAATTGTGGTGGTGGGAAGCACTGGCACAAGGAGCTGGCTTCTCTGGGCGGGACAACGGGGGACAAATTGGAGTGCGCGAGTGACACCTCGCACGGAGAGCCGGATCCCGCTGGGTGGTCGGCGTGCTGGACTGACACCGAATTTGTGCATGTGTCTACTCGATCGCGGTTCTCTGCAAAAAAACTCTGTCTTTGGTTTACTGTAGCAAGATTAATTATCCGTGCTAGGGCTGGTGTTCGGGCAGCACCATCCCCATACAAACTGCGTATGTGAGAAAGGCAGTTAGAGGCAAGAAAAACCACATTCGCATTCTTGTTTAATCCCAACTTTCTGGTACCAATGGTAAATGAGGTGCATTTCATTAATGGAGAATGAGCCTCTGTGTAATTGCCTGGTAGCTGCTGTCCTCCGGAGCGGCCAGCAAAGCCTGGCGCCATCAGCTCATTATGTAATGCGAATTCATTAGGAGAGACCACGGCTCTAATGGCAATCCTTGACAGAGGTTTGCCTCCGAGTCATATACGTGGCATTGCTTGGAGTGGTAAGCCTGGTCAGCAGTTTTCCAGCCATCTAAAAGCTGGTTTTCAGCAGGAAAATTGGGTGTTTGGACAAAAGTGGAGCGATTGAGAAGAGGCAGTAATGTACAGTAACAAAAAAAAGGTGGTTTTTCTTTAATTTATGGGATGAATGCAACAGGACAAAAATCTCCTCTGTATCAGCACCGTCTCATTGGCAAGCAATGGAAAAGAGTATAACAGATGATTAGTATCTTAGGGGCCTGGCAGTTTATCTACTCATGCCAGCTATCTCCTAGCCGCTAGCCCTGGTTGTAAATTGTCAATGAAGGGAGCAGCAGTCTGCGTAAGCACTTAAGTGCTTTTGCTATTCAAGGCAGAGCAGACACTGAAATCCATCAGAAGGTCTATTTTTCACCAGGCAGTATTGACTAATCTGTTAAAGCCAAGTCACCTCTCATCATGGGCTTTGGGCATGATGATATTTTTCCCTCTCATAGCACCTTTCATACAGGAATCTTTTTTTTTTTTTTTGGTAGCACTTTGTAGGTGTGAATAAATCAAACCTCAGGAATTGAAGTGGAAGAACTGAGGCACAAGAGGGCTAGAATACTATGGGAGAGCAAGAACCGGACTAGTAGTGCTGAGAAATCCCAAAACCTTATTCCATGATTGGACTTTGACTCCTTAATAAAATCAGAATAGCAGAGGGCATTTCTCCCGGGATCGCTATCACCGAGATGAAAGCTACCGAGCATTAACGGTGATCATCTAAAGCTTTCTGTATGTGTGTGTATTCCCAGGTATGAAAGAGCATGGCTAATGACACCTTGTTAAAGGATGAATAATTTATTTAGTGATTGATGGTAGCTCTGAAGTAGATATGAGATCCCGTACCCATCTCACAGATGAGTAAACTGAAGCTAATTGAGTCTTTGAGAGATCATAAATAAATTGAATGTGTTGTTAAAGATAACCAAATCCCAATCTGAAGTGTATGTTGCAAAATTCTTCAAGTTGCAGAATGGAACAAATATTGATAAGTACAAGAACCAAGGTTAAATTTGTGTTAAGGGCTTCATGCTAAAGGGCAAGGGCATCCCCCGAGGTAAAAGTTTTGCTGAGTCAAAGCGTCACTGCAGGTAGTGGATTTGGAACAGACAAGGACCATATTGGAAAGTTGATAAGCAATAAAAACCATTTTTATTTGAACGAGAAATCCAATATGAGGATCTTCTCTTCTAGCTTAAATATCTAAATATCCTAAATATTCTACTACGTATCTAAATATTCCACTATCCTACCCGATATCCTATTATCCATACAATAAAAATGTATTTCTCTCTCCCCCTTTAACTCTGAGGGTTTGGAATCCTGTTTAGATTTAATAGCAGACTACTAATCTGGCCTTAAGACCTCCATTTAACATCTGCATATAAGAGATGGGAAATCCTGAGCGCTCAATATCTGAAAATGGGAAGAGCTTGTACCACAAAGGGGTGAGTAGAGCGTACCAGAATGATGGAACAGAGCCCAGGTTCCAAAACTTTGGGTTTACCTGAAGCCGAACAGAGCACCATAGCCAGTCGGTACTGCTCCAGCAGGTAACCTGCGGCAGGCAGGGAAGCAGCAGAATTCCCTGGGCCCAAGAAGCTCATTCACAACTGGAAACCAAGGCCATGACTCGACCAATCTCTACATCATCATAGGCAGTTTGTGCAACCCCCAATGAACCTATGGAGAATATGTCTGCACTCCCCAGTAACACCATAAAGGAGAAGGGTTTCTTCAGGATATTCACCATCATCTGGACCCCATCGGTTACTGACCATAATTTCATCACTGGAATATTCTTATTAAAATTAACCCTAAGCTGTATAAGGGAAAAATACATATCTGATGGTCCTATCAGAACAATGCCATACATCCTTTTTCATACTTGAAGAGAGATTTTTCGAAAAAGATTTTGTCAGTTGAGTTGACATCCTGTATAAATACACTCAACATTTGCCAAAATATAAACATATGCAGCATTATTAGCCACAGAGTTTGGGCCACCATTGCTCTCTAATATTGATGGTATTTTCAATGCTTTAAAAACAATTAAAAATGCATTTTCAGAAAATGCTAAATGGATCCATACACAGATTCTGTGGACCATAGAATTTAAGTTGACTGTACCATGTATTCATAATACACCTACCACGTGCATCTTTACTTCTTTCACTGCCATCTTGTTAAAAGAAGTCCAGGAAGGATCAGTAAAGTGAAAGCACTGGCCTCACGCCTCCCTAAGTGATACAGGATGCTGCTGTTGATACTGTTTATCTGAAAGAGAAGGTAGGCTCTTGGCAGCATGAAATTACTGTGGAGGAGGAAAAGGAAAATGAAGTAAATGCAACCCACCAAGTGATTGGAGGTGGTGTGGCATTCAACAGAGCGAGTCAGTCTTTGTTCATGTCTGTCCAGATTCCCAACAGTTAAGTAGGAGTTGTTGTACCATAGTTGCATGCAGTGACGTAGGATTAGAGGATGGACAGACACACGGACAAAAATACCTCGTGGGAAAGATACGCTCCATCTCGGTGCTGTTTATTGTCTTGTTTCAGCTCAGTAAACGGGTGGTGCAAATATAACGCGTTGCAAGTGGTGCTCGTTTATTTTCCTTGTGTCGTGGTACACAAGCCACCATGGGACCGCATGGGCCATGTCTGTCTCCAGGTGCTGGGTGGCTGTCACCCTTGTCCCAGGCACCCCGGTGGTGCTCAGAGCTTTGGAAAATCTGTCTCCGAGAAGGGAAGATGTGGAAGGAGGTCGGTGTCCTGCTGGTGTCCCTGGGAATTGAAATCTCTCCAGTTCAGGTCATCAGTTTTAAGGTGGAGGAGAAAAAGGCCACAGTGGAAAGCCCATAGTCGTCTTTGATACACCTCTGGGTAGAGGAGCCTCTTTCTCCACCAGCTATTTCAGAAGAGCATCAGCTCTGAGAGCCCCTGGGAGGGAACAGGTTTATGGAGCTTGGAGGAGGACTTCGTGGCCAGCCTGACCATCGCTACGTGCTCTTCCCATGTTCCGCAAAGGGAGTGGGACCTGACAGCTGGTCAGCACCCTGTCTGAATTCAGCCGCACACCAGTGCTACCAGATGGGATTATATCTCTTGAATGCTTTAGTCTGCAGTCTGAAAAAGGTTACTTGCATCCGTGGCACCTCAGAGGAGGATCTGTAGGCAAAAATGCTTCCCCTTCATTTCCCCTGGAGGCTGTTCCTTGCCTCCTGACCTGGTCTGCACCAGGCGGTTCTTCCCATCCCACGCACTCATCTCTCCTGGCAACTACTGCTGCACACAGAGTTCCTCCAGTATTAAAAAAGTCTCATCATTAGGCAGCCGTCGGGCTGTTGCTGGAGTCCCCTCATCTGCTCTGACGTTCCTACCAAACACAACGGGTGGAAGAGAGATGATCTCCCCACTCTCTCCCTTCGCAGCAGCTCCTGGCTATGGTGAGGACCACGCCAGTGATGTCCTCCCCACCACTCCTGGACGTTTGCTGCTGATCTTTCCATACGCTGCTACAGAAAATGGCAGCAGTATAGGCGTAACGAGAAGGGGCTGGTCCCTGCTGGTGAGGTCTCTGTCTGCCTCCCTATCCGCTCCCGTTACTTGTTACGCCTCACAGATAGGTTTTTGTTGTTCCCGGTGTTCTTCCTCAGAACTGCACATTGCAAAGAAAGCCTTTTTAAAAATACTCTTCCCTTCTTGTCGTCGTTTTTTCATTGGTTTTGAATGATAAATATTTCATCAAATGCCTGCCTTCTAGCCTGTGCTCTTTAGTGCTTTCCAGTTCAGTATGTGCAGTGATCTAAATAGATGTATTTAGATGAGAAGCACTCAAAAGAGCTGTCTGCTTTTCCAAAGAAAGTTGAGTTTTGGAGTAAACTGGTCATTTTGTGTTTAAATCTGGGGAAGGCTACTTGGAGTCACCATAAAATGTTTTGACGTCCTGTGGCCATCTGTGGTAGACGCCTTGCTTTCCAAGGGCTTCTCTGAAACGGACGGCTTTGCTAGGGAGCCTGGAATGTTTTGCTGCTTAATTTAGACTGTTTATCTCAAGAGGTCCTGGAGTTCAAAGACTAAGAGATGTGCTGGAGCCATTCTCTCTCTCCCAAGCAGCTGCCTTTTCGTAGCACCCATCCATGCTGCAGGCTGAACCATCTTGGAATGCCTGTGCAGACCCGAGCATGCTCACCCATCTGCAGTAGGACTTCTTAATAGTTTGATAACCCAACCTGACTGATGCTGCTTGCTCTTCCTTTTTCTGAGACTCCAAAATTTGCATGGAAAACCACACCAGCCAACATGACGTTGCCATTCCCCTTGTGTTTGCAGCTCCCGCTAGTCTGTTGCTGGCTTCCAAGCAGTGCCCGGAGAAGAAAGGTCTGCTCTGAAGAAGATTTATTAGATCTGGCAGCCTTTCTCCAAGGCTGTCGTTCCAGTTCTGCCATCCTTGACCTTGAATGAGAGGCTGATGGGCAGGACTGCAGGTTGCCAGTTGGCTCATTGGCATGAAGTCCCCAGCCTGTCAAGCTTGGTAGAAGTGCTGATGTTTTCAGTGAGGTTCAGATTTCAATTTAGTGGGTGTGATTTTATCTCACCCAGAGTGTTATAAATCCGGGGTAATTACAGTGGAATTATATCGTTGCACGTAAGAGGCTGTTCACAGCCGGTTCTTCTTAATCTGAGGGACTGATTTAGCCTTTATTCACAATTTCTATTATTATTGTTTAAAGTTTAAGAAACAAAAAAGAAAAAACTCTTCTGTCCAATTAAAAGAGGATGTAAGCATTGCATTTAGATCAAAGCTAGACCATTATTAAATCCTTCAGCTGCAACAAAATAACCATTTCTACAACAAAATGTTAAGTGGTCACCCTCTGATAAATGCCACCTTTTATGAATTTAATTAGAAAACGTTTATTTCATCCAATAATGGAGTGCTGGAAAGGTATGCCAGTTGCCAGGACAACCCATTTCTCTCTCTTTTTTTTTAATCTTTAGTTTTCCTCCCCCCTTTTATTTCTCTTATGTCACTTTTGATCACATCATCTTGAAAGGGGATTTTATTATTTAGGTATTCAGGCTATCTTGATTGAAAGGCAGATTTTTTTTTAAAGCTAATGGAGTTTGTGGAGCTCTTCTTGCAGAGTCCCTCTGCATTCGTGCCTGTCCTCTACAGAAAGTCACGGCGAGACGAGCAGAGCAGCGGGAATGACAGGGAACGCCGCAAAATCGGAGCAGAAGCAAACAAGCGGCATGTCTCCTCTCTTCCCCTAAATGCCTCCTCTTTCCTGCAGATCTCAGCTGTGCAAGTCCTTGAGCTGTCTGCCCGAGTTAGTTTTGTGACACGGGACACGGCGTGAGATTCGTGAGCGCACGCGGCAGCAAAACTCCAGTGGCAAAATGAGGGTGGCTCAGAAAGTCCGATTCAGGCTGGTTTCCTGGAAGAGCTCTTTTCTCTCTCCCGTCTTTCCCTACCTGCTGTAATACTCTGAATTGCAGGTTGGGATTTATTCTTAATTACTTAAGAAGCAAATAAACCCAAAAGAAGTCATGCACGCTAAGCTTTGCTTTCCTGACCAAGGCTGAATAAGCCCAACTAGTCGTCTTGCAGCAACTAGATACCACCTGCAGCCCTTGCTCGGGCCCCACGGAAGAGTTATTTGTGGCACGTCCATCCACGTGCCGTGGGAGCAGGTTGGTCGCTGGGGCTGGGGAAAGGAGCCCTGGCAAAATACCAAAAAATCTGAAGTCTTCAGTGCAGCCATCCTAAACCGGGTGAAACCCTGGAAAGCTGCATTTGGTCCTCGCTAGGGCAGCCCTTGGATCAATGCCACAGATTTCCTACGTGTTTTACAGAAGAGGGTTATCCATCACTCCGCTCGTGGGATGCAGCCGTCACTGGGGTGAAACTCTGAGTGTTTTGCAGAGGGCAGGTTGACGGATTGATTTAAGCCAGCAGAAGAAGAATGATCTCTCTGGTCCACGGGTTCAGAGGCTGTGGATAGCCAGGGTGAATTACGCAGGGATTCAGGCAAGGCGCATGGGGGGAAACACCTTTATAGAGAAAAAAAACCCTATTTACTTCACAGTTACGGGGATTTCACTTTACAGTCATGAGAAGAGGAAGTGTGTTAGTGTCCAGTGCAATGCCAGGACTTTTATACCTCCCAAATTCCTCTTGACTTTAGGATGGCAGACTGTAGCCCCCCAAGCAGTAACCGTGACTTAACCCCTCTCAAGGTCAGGTCCCGGCTCTCCGCGGGGAGCTCGGGCTCGGACTGTCACCCTTTCCCCGCCGAGCTTGTGAAAGGAGCAGCGGCAGAAAAATTGCTCGCTTGCTGCAGGCGGTGAGAGATGCTCCATTAGTATTCATGGGGTGCGGTGTCAATGCTAATTGTTTTTTGGGTTTTTTTAAATGTGAATTGCATGCACACATGATTTTGGAAGGAAACGTTCCAAGCGTATTATTTACATATAAAAATGCAGCGGTGTGGTGTGGGGAGATTCAGGTTGGTCTCTACTGGTGTGGGGGTTTTCTGTCCCCCCGGCGTAACTGCAGCTTTGGATTACAAAGATTTTTGTTTCTTATTGAACATAGATAGCTGAGAAAAATGGAAAAAGCTACAGAATACATAAAAGAATTGTAGCTGCACTGCAGTGATTTACAGGGAGATAATTTTGTTGATTAGTTTTGGTGCTGTTCCCACGTTACACAATGTCACACAAATCCCAGCGCGCAACCAGCCCAGATGTTTGATTTTTATTGCTTTTACTTAAGATTGGGAATCGGGAACGGGTTCTGATCGCATTTCCTTTTTTGTGAAGTATTTGGGAAGCCCAAATGGTCTCCTGCCAGATGATGTATTGCCTCTCTGCTTGGATTATACTGCTTTGCATCAGGCCTTACAGAAACACTCGATGGAACTGGTGGACTTTTCACTCCTTTCTTTCCTAATTTGAAGTAATTACAATCGCCGTGTCTTCTTCAATAACGATATGATATGGTTGTGTTTAACAAAACACCGTCGACTCAAAATTCAACTGAAATTCAGATTTGCTTTCATTGCTGGTGGAGCTGTGAGGGGAAAATGGGTAGAAATGTTTAAAGCAAAGATGCAGGGTTGGCAGTGCTGGAGGAGGCTGTGACTTGGGCTTGGTGCTTCTGGGTCGTTTGCATGAGGAAAAGCAGAAGATAATCAGATTTTCAATTCAGGCATCTCAAAATGGAACTGTATGGTTTCTTTTCTTTGCATCTACTTTGGGTTTTTAAATTTGCATCAACTTTGTTTTACAATACAGCTTTTTTCCTCTAAAAAAGAAAAAAAATCAAATTTGAAATTAAGCCCTGAGCTGATAACGGTTTACTTTGACCTTCAATAACTGGAGGAGGGTAAAAGGACGTGGATTACAAAAAATCTCCCAAGACTCAGTGTTGGAAATAATGGACCGGCGGGTATCAAAAGACTTGAATTTTGAGTCCTGCCTTTGCGCAGACTTGCCATATGATCTTGGAGAAATCACTTACTAACCCTTCCTGGACTTTAGACCCTCTATAAGAGTCTAAAAGAGCTTGGAGATACTCTGATAAAAAGCTATATGTGTCTCCAAAGCTTTATTAATTGCACTGACAAGTCCACTCCAGGTAGGCAATGCCATGTCATCTCCACCTCCTCTGCAAAATCTGGTTGGTGCAGAGGTGACATCTGGACGTGGCACTTGGGGAAGGTAAATACCCCTCAAAGGAGAGCTCAGAGCTCTCCTGAAGCAGACGTGACTTGTTGGAGAGGGAGAATTCTGGCTCTGGCAGGTAAAAGCAAGAACAGGAGAAAACGAGTGACACTTAGAGCTGAGAGTGGTGGCCCAAAGGGCCGGTAGATAGGGCAGGGAAAAGCTGAAAGGCAAACCACCATGGCCTGATGGAGGGCAGGAGCATCCTGACGGATGACGCTGGGCAAGGATGAGAGGCAGTGGCCAAGCAGAGAGGGTGGCTGGGAAGGACAGACAGACAACAGGCATGCAGGGTCCTGATCATGGGCTTTTGTGGAACAAACCACAGCTGAGCCTTAGGAGGGCTGAGATCCTCCATGGGGATCTCAGCTCGCACGTGGTGATCTGGTCCCTAATCAATGGGGATTTTCAGTTCCTTATCCTGGAAGAAAGAACCTCCTACGGATAAGCCCAATTCAATTTGTGGGTCAACGGCATTACTAGGGATGAGTTTGATTGGCGTGATCCAGATTTTACAAGTTTTTCACTTCAACTTCTGTCAAAACATATGAATGAGTTGGAACGCAAAGCCTGTCTCCAAAACGCGGAAAATATAATTAAAAAGGGACTTTGCATGTATTTCAGAGAACATTTAAATGCTGAGGATGTTTCAGTCTTTCATTTCAAATTTAATAGTGCTGAACGGGTGAGACGAAGGCAGTGGAGTTTTTTGTTCCTTGATGGGGGCAAACCTGTTAATGGACTTCATAAATTGATTTTTGCATTGTACTTTCTCTAATCAAACAAAACTAGCTAGAAAATCCTTTAACAAATTTCTATTTGAATTAGCGGCACATCCTCGTGTGTTACAGAACCAGCATTTGTTGTTTAATGAGAGAAACCATAAAACCAAATGGTAATAGAAATATTTTCATGAACTATTAATTTTATGCAGACCTTCGCCCCAACTAAACTAATGAACGTGGCTGTTTGTTTGGCTTTTGGGGGCAGCCCAGATGTTGCAGCAGGATGCCCGGGCGTGGGGACCAGCCACTGAAGGCGGTAGGGACCAAGGCTGCTTGAGCCATCTGCTTTTATTACTCACAATCAGTAGAAAGAGAAAAGGAAAATGTAAAATTACTAAATACAATGCTGAGTTTAAAGCTTTCCCATTTTAAGAGACTTGTAAATGTTTCATGTATTTCTTCCATGACCAAAATCATGAAACTGCCTTCAAAATGAAAACCTAAAAACCCCGAAAAACTCAACCTCTCCTGCCCCCCGAAAGCTAACCCCATAAAAACCTCCCAACCTGGAGCCATTAAGATGTTAAGATGTTCCGTTTCATCTTTGGCTTTCTGGCTTAGCCTGGCCTGCATGCACTTTTGGGTGAATAAGACTATGTGGACTGGAGCTTTTTGAAAAAGGAAAGCAAGCCGACTTCTAGGCAGACACCTGACTTCAGAAGTTACACTGAAAAAGAAAAGCCTCAAAAAAGGTTATTCCCATAAAATTATGATAATTGGCTGGGATCCTTTGAAATCCCGGTGCCTGCCAGGCTCCTGCTTGGTCCTGTGGCGTGTGTGCTGCTGGAGGTGGCTCTGCACTCCTGAAGGTGTCTGGTGCCTGATGCACTCCTGAGGTCGTCCCAGGGATTTCAGAAAGACGGTGGCTTTCCAGTCCTCTGCCTTAGAGGGACGGCAGATAAATAAGCCAAATAATTAAGCCAGCAGCTTCTGCTGCCCCAGTTGCAGGCTCGCGAGAGCTGTCGGGAACGATGCCGAACGGGGTGGTGATTCCAGCTCTGGAAGAGCGCTGTGAAAGCAGGAGCCTGCTTGTGACACCAGCTTTTTTTTATTATCCTAATTTTTTCGCTTAACTCTTCCGCTTAACTCTTTTGCATGCTCTTGACCTACTGTGGTCTTTTGCCCTGAGGCCAGCTGTTGACCTCTGATGTCTCTAAGCACTGGTTGTCCTGTCCTGATTCCCTGGAGACTCGTGATGTTTTCCCAGTGCACTGGCTGCTCCGCCACGCTCGTGGCCGCTGCCTCTTTCCCTGGCCTTCGCATCCTGCAGGGACATCTCCCTGAGTCAAGGGAGAAAAATATTCTCTCTTCCTTAATTTTTGACAGCAAGCTGTTACCCAATTTGATTGCGCAGGGTTGGCCAGCGGAAGAGAGAGGAAGCCATTGGTGTGCTCAGAAGCAACAAAAAAAAGGTGGTAGTGTTTTATAGCTTGCTTCAAAATGAGATTAGCAGTTCCTGCTGCCTCTTTGTCCTGCTGGTTTCCCTTGTAATTTAATCAATAGCATTGATTGGTCAGTAATGGCATGTGCAATGCTTGGGAGCTTTGTTTTGGGCCAGGAAGGCTGTGATGGAGATGAGGGGCTTGTTCCTGTTTGGTGTGTGCAGGGGGATGGGGAAGCCCCGCTGGAGGAAAGCCACCAACCTGCTCTTGGAGGTGATGGAGGAGGACATCTGTGTCCCCTGTCACCAAACCCTCTTGGCCTTCATAACTCCACCATTGACCCTGGGGGTTCACCACAGACCTCACCGAGCAAAGGGGACGAGAATGATGGGATGGAGGATGAAACCCTGAGCTCTGCGGTGGTTTAGTGGTGGGGTCCTCTCCAGGAGAGGCATCGACATGTCTTTGCTGTGTGTGATAACTCAGTTTGTGTCACCTCCCGGCACCGCTTTGCTTGGTGTCTTATGTTGAGTTCTGGGTTGGACACAGCTGGGGCAAAGTAGACCCTAGATGGCTGGTTGGGCTTGGTGCGATAACGTGCACATGGCATGAATGGAGGTAGGAGAAGCACCCATCACCTGGGAAGTGAAGCTCTTGCCCCGGCAGGATTATCTCCCTCCAGGGTTACTTGTCCTCTTGGGTACCAGCAGCTCTTAGCTCTCTTTGGGAAGTTTTTCTGAGGTCTCAGAGCTCACGGGACCCAGATCTCTTCTTGCCGATGCTACTTGCTTGGGTTGTGTTCTACCCAGGGAAACGTTGGCCGTAGGATACTTTTGAGGCCACAAATTTATTACGGCTTTGTCTCTCAGGGATCTACCTTAAAAACAGATGGACAGAAATAGGGATCAAGTGGTTTATTCTGAAGCAAATATATCCAGATACAGGAGTTGTTCAGGAATAGTGAGCTTCAAGTTAACTCTTCAAAAATCAAAATCAAACCCTTGAATTCAAAGGAGAGTTGTGGATCCTTTATGGATGTGGGGAGGAAGAAACCCTCAGGTAAAACCCTTGATTTTTGGAAGAGAGGAAGAGCTCGGTGCAGCCAAGCACGGGCTGCTCCCCGAAGAGGACTGGGACGATAATTTGATATATACAGAAAGAGTTTATTTCCTTTCTCTCCATTGAGTCACCAATCTCAGCAGGATGGTGTGCAGGGTGTGTCGTAGCCTCCGTACAGTTGGTAATTCCTCTGTGGCTCCCTGTGCCTTCAGTGCCGATCTCCCATAGCTCCTTCCTGGTGGCAAGCAGAGGCTGGCTGTGGTGTCTTAGCAGGCTTTTACCTGTGGTGTAGCCATGCTGCTTTTCCAATAAAACCCTATGGAGTATGTCTGTTGGGTTTGCAGGGATCGATCCTCAGCCTCTCCCACTGCTGATGGCAGCCACAAAATCTGGAGGGCTTGGAGGACGGCAGGTGACCGAGACGTGCTCTGGGTACATCCACGCCTCACGTCTTTTAAACCCCACGTAGGTGAGGACGTGAAGCACGTCTCCAGGTTGGCACCTGCAGGGGACAAGGTCCTGGCCAGGGCTTTATCAGTGCTTAAGCAAAGGCCACACTAAGCTAAGCTCCAGGCTGAGGAGCTAATGGGGAGGAAAAGCAACAGAAACTGTACAGCTGCTGTTTAATTGATAGCAACATTGATTTTTCTAATTGACATTTCAAGAGCAGATATGACAGGCTCTCTGCAGAGCCCGTCTCCCCACTGTCACTTGTCTCTGCTCACCCGGTTTGTTTGCTTTCTGCAAGAGGATTTTGTAAACCTCTGCCCACCGGCCACGTGGTCCCACTGCTGGAATGCCGCAGCGGTTTCCCTAATGACAAATACTTGATTCAGGAAGGTTCAGACTGGAAAAATCAAAGTCCGTTGTATATCCATGCAGCAATCGGGTGTTGCCATGTTTTGCATCCGTACCTCGATGTAGGTGTTTCTCTGACTTGAGGTGCAGGTCACCTTCCCGCTGAGGGTTTCCTCTGGCTCTTGGCTGCGTGTCTAGCGGGGGTCCCTGGGGACGTGCGGACCCGGGTGTGCTCATCAGCACTGCAACGCCAGCGTTGCACCATCCCAAAGTTTTCCCCATGTTTTCAACCAGCAGCAGCTTTGAGAAGTGGCTTCATGAACGAGAAGAGCTGGGACTGACCCAGCTTTGAGTGTCAAAATTAGAGCCCTTTTTTGGGGGAGAAAATGGTGGTGTTTGTTTCCAGGGGTCTTGCCACCTTTTCATTTCAATTCTTTGTCCCTTCGATCATCTCAGTCCTGGCACCTGCTGGGTTTGAAAGCACATAGTGTGGATTCTCTTGGGGATTTTTCTGGTCTGCATCAAGTTCTCAGGCAAAGACTTGTTCTTCTGAGATGTCTCACCCAAGCTGGAGACCCCGGACGCCTCAGAAGGTGCTGAGGGTACGGCAGGAGCTCGGCTGAACGGCAAAGAACTGATGCTCCTCCTGCCCATCATGCCAGGTTGGGTCTGTTAGCCCCGTCTTTGCCCTTTTCAGCAGTTTCTGCAGTGAAACTGGGGTGAAGTAACCCTCATCTTGGGATGTTGGTGGACACCCCGAGGTTTGAGACCCTGCTGCAATTACGAAATGAGGTTTCCTAGCAAGGAGCAGGCAGGAACCTCTCGTATGGCCCGGTCAGTAGAAAGAGGCAAAGGTTCCCGCTGGATTAAGGTGGGTTATGGAGGGATTAACCACTTCGGGGTTTCCTGCTGTGTTTGGGCCCTAAATGCTAATTATTGAGTGCTCCAGCCTCCTCCGGCACCGCGTCTTGTAGAGCTCATTGGCGCTGAGGGTATAAATCTATTTACTCCAGCCCTGTCTCCGATTTGTTCTTTATCGCTCAACATTTACTTTGTAAAACATCTTGCTGTAGTCAGTGCAGCATCGGCTGCCAGAACCAAGCAGACCTTTTGATCCCCAATTTGGGTTTTGTCTGTTTAACTTGGTCTCGGGGGGCAGGGAAGGGGGGTTCGAGGGGAGGCTGGGACAGGGAGACGTTACACGGAGCAGCTGATCTCCGCTTCATTTTTTTGCTGCCGTCAGTTGTTCCAGTTTTGTAGATGATATCCTCCCAGTGAGCGAGATCAAAGCAAGAGGGAAAATAAATATATGCCGAGACACACGGCGCTGGGGTGGAACTGCCACTTGTTGCGCTCTCCCCTTTGAGACGCCTAAATTGCAGCTTTGCTGTTCCACATACTAATTACCCATTGTTTGATATTTGCGTTTAATTAGGAAAATAAACCTATTTTTTTTAATAAAAAAAAAAAAAAGTTTTAAAAAAAAAAGTGGTCTTAAAACTTTCTCGTGGCACGTTGCGCTATTCTGCAGGCTGAGCTTTGCCTGGGGTGGTTTGGAGAGCTGATCCGTCCCATCCCAAGGATGCTCCCGGGTTTGCAGGAGGGAGCCGCGTAGGGACCGCGGCCCCGCATATCTGCACTCTCCTCCCCTCCCACAACTGTCGGTGCCGGACCCGCCAGGCATTTGGGAGCCTCGTTGCATTGATCTTCCTCTAAGGTAATACAATGATTTATTTTTCATTTGCAAAAGTATGAAATAATCCATATCCATGTACCTCTAGGCTCTAATCCCTCTTATTTTTCCCCAGGGTGATTGCATTCAGTGTGGGGGTTTTTTAAAGCTTTTTCCCAGAGTTGCCAGATTCTGAATTAAAAATAAGAGTGGCTCAAAAACCGGTCTGTAATTACAAAATGAACATATGCTGAATATTTTTAGTAGATTTGTCCTTTCCCCATGACTTCATTTTTATTTTTTTTTACCTTGAAATTGCCCCCCCCCAATCATTCTCCCAGCTTCCTTACCCAAGGATCAAAAATTACAAATCCTTAAAAAACCAGAGGACTCAGCGTAGCTTCCCGGCTCACCACCCGACACAGTCCCCTCCCATCACAGGCATCGCATCCTATATAAACTCTTCCATAAACTTAATGGACTCAAAGGATTCAGATTTCCCTCTCCTGCTAATTTGGGAGCGACCGAACCGGCCAGGCTCACACGGGACACGGTGCGTCATGGAAAAGGCTGCTTTTACCCACTGAACAGAGGCAAAAAAAAAAAAAAAAAAAAAGAATAAGTCAGAGGAATGCAGCCGCTGCCATTAGCAGGCACAATATTTCCAGCAGCCCCTGGTCATCGGAGGGTGCAGCTCTCCATTTGCGGTGCAGCTGTGGCATGTGAGTGTGCCGGCAGCGTGTAATCTGTTGCAGCATCATTGCTTGCCATCAATAAATTAACAGTGGTTGAGATCACTTGATATTGTTCTGCGTGCCAAAGCACGAGGCGAACGCCGCTCGCCCTTCCACGTAGGTACCGACTCGAAACATCTTGGGTAGCCTCCAGCCCTATCAAAAGGCTTTCGTATTGTATTTCGTGACAGAATCACTGCATTAATTCAATTGACAGATCTGGTTTTTGGGGTGTTTTTTTCTTTTTTTTTTTTGGTTCATGAATTTTTATGATTGGAAGATACGTTCTCCTGTGTAGCAAGTGTGAAAGGTTTATGTTGGAATAAATGGATCGGCTTGGCATACGTACAGTGGCCGCACAAATTACTCTTTTTAAGCTCTGTGGAGATAATTAAAAGTAGCTGCGTGGGTGTGAGAGAAACAACAGACCAAATTCTGTCTCGGTTGCGCTGGGTCACCCCTCTGCCTTCTGCCCAGCTGATGCTGGTGACCAGGAGCAGATCAGTGCATTCTGTAATCTCCTGTTTCATATTAATTAATTAAATTTTGCACTCATGAAAACACTTACGGCTTTTAATGGAAAAATTAACACTGATCTATGGAGCCTCAGTGAGTGACCGAGATTCAGGCACGTTGTCACGAGGGAATTGATGGTGAGCCTTTAAGAGAAATACAGTGACAACAGAGGATGTAAATGGGATTAATGGAAGAGAAATTGCTCAGAGGAGATAGTGAGAGGAACACGGCATAAGCTGCCCGTAGTCGACCAAAGAGATGAGGGAAAAGCTAATTTCTGGAAACATTTTGAACCAGACAGGGTTATGGACAGGTCGCAAGACGAGATGGGATCGAGGGGGGTGATGGCTTTGCCAAACGCCCCAACCTGATCACATCTGATTGTGTGAGTGTGTTTCTGATGGGTAAGAAATACACGGCAGAGAACAGGTTTTGGTGGCTTTGGGTAAGCAAGAAGACCTCAAAAGTTACTTTCTTCTCTGTTTTTTCTTATTCTGTCAAATACTGTTACAGACTGTGTATGGCTGAAATGATTTTTTTAATTTTTTTTTTTTTTTTTTACCTTCTTTAGCTCGAAATCCAGATTTGATCCGGTGGTAAAGTAGGCAGCTAAATCCCAGTTTCCCTTTTTTAATTAAAAGTTATACAGTGGGTTGTGTGGCCCTGCGCAGCGGTGAGGAAAGCGATCCCCGTGGTCCCCTCCCGGCTGACGAAGCGTCACCTCTGAAAATCCAGCCAGCTTCTCTGAGACGTGGGAAAACCCCTCCACAGTAAAACAGTGCAGTTATTTGTTTTTTAATATTGCTTTGTTGCTCCGCTGGCTAGGAGTGCTGCTCTTGGGCTCTGCTGACAGCAGTTTTAGGCTGGGGAAAGTCGATTTTTTTAGCAATAATTCAGGATGTGAGCATAAAATTCCATTTTTTCCTGCTTTTGTATGAATTTGAGGATTTTTGACTAAGAATGGTTAAGAACAAGGAATGGTCCAGGTGGAGATCAGAGCGTTTCTCCCCTCTCCCTTCCTCTTGCACAAGGTTATCAGTAACCTGCTGCTGGTCTGGGATCTCCTGTTCTGTAGATCTAAAGGAGCTCTAAAAGTTGTGTTTGCAGTCCATACCTCTGGATTGGAAGTTGCATAATTGAAGTAGGGGCTGTGTTTTCTTCCGTGTCTTGGCTACGGTGGCTATTTTGGCTGATACGTGGGGGCTGGTGGTACCTGTTTCAGACCTAAAAGCATGAGCTGCTGTGGTTTAAGGGATGGGGATGCCTGGGATGTCCCTCATCCTCCAGAACCGGTCCTGTGCCAGGCGAAGGGACCCCAAAATGGCTTCCACGTGTTGCAGTGGCCGTAGATGGGTCTATCTAGGCCAGTTCCTGAGTGTTTCCACTCTGCTGGAGAAAACACTTGGAATGTTCTGGAGACTTCATGGAGCAATTCCTTCGTTTGCCCTCCCTCCCTCCTGCAGCCGGGGTTGGAGTTGGTCCTCTCGCTGCTGCCAGGATTTGGCACGGATGCTTTGATTGATCTGCGTGACCCGAGTTACCTGCTCTGCTCTGTGCTGGTTAAACCACGACAACTCTAAGCACTGGTGAACTAGAGGAGATGTTCAACCCAAGTCTTTGCTCTGACAAGCTTTTTGTGGGGTCCCCCTTTCCCCTCCAAAACCCCTGTAAAATGATCTAACCTGATTTATATCCACGGACTGTGGGAAGAAGCAGGTCACCATGCTATTTCTGGTGGGGCAGGGGTTAGATGATATGAAATATCTGGAGAACAAGGTATTTATTTGATGTGAAATATCAAAAAAACGGGACTTTTTTCTTTCTCTGCTCTGTCCCTGCAACACAGAACGAGCTGAATCCTGGTTCATGGTTTGCAATTTCAGTTTGTCAACTGCTGTGTGCATTGAGCTGGATGGTGTCCAGGAGGTGTCCCCAGCGCATGGGTCAGTGGTCCATGCCTATTGCTGCTCCGCTGAAGCTCTGGCCAGCCTTGTTGTGCCGTGCCTGAAATAAATAGTGGGAAGGAGGTAAATACGCTCGGAAAGAGCAATGCAAGGCGTTTAAACCCTCTTCCTTTTGTTTTAGAAGCAGGGCTGAACTTTGTGCATTTCTTCTATGAACATCTTTCCTTGAAGGCCTTTGAGCTGGCTTTCCTGACATGTTGTTTTAGTCCCCTGCACTTAATGGTTTCTAAATACAGAGTTTGGGTTTTTTTTTTTTCCTCTCGGCAAGTCTGGTGGCAGAATAGCTCTGTTGGGTTCCTCCAACAGGAGTGGAGCACGTTTCACCCGCTAAACAAAAATAATGTGACCTTTGCAATATTTGCGCTGGCACCGTATGCGCCAGACACTCAGAGCAGCAATTAACACCTGATCCGAAACGTGAATTAGCTGGTTGAGTGCCTTATAAAAATTAAACCACTTTTTATCTGATCCTTTCCTGCTATTGTCTTCCGCTATGTAGCAGCAGACAAGTATTCAGCGCCGAGAAGAGAATGGTCCGGGCGCAAGGCTGTCGTTCAGGGCTGCATCTGGTTTTGATTGCTGCCTGCAGATAATATCCTGCAAGTGCATGGCACTGGCGGTGCGGCTCGGGAATTAACGGGCGCTGCCAGTAGCCTGCAGTCGCCGTCTGGGTGGGTCCCTGTGGGACCCCACAGCACCCTTGGTCTCCCCAAAACTTTGAGCATGCACGGAAACACGCTAGGTGTCTTGACAGAGATTTTTATAAAAATATATAAAAATAATAAAATATCTCACTGGGCAGAGATTTTAATATCTATAAAATATATATACATACATTATATGCACATATATTCTGTGTGTATATAAATTTATGTACAAATACTCTATTGGCGCTAATCTTTAAAATTAATGGAGTAAGTTTGCTGCACCACGGTATTAAAAAAAATAATCGCAGCCTGGGTTACAGGTGTGAGATTTCTGGGTTTTTAGTTCTGGAGACTGGATTACTGTCCTTAATCTTTTCTTATTGATCAGATGTGAGATGAGGCACAGACCTTTGGATGCTCGAATGCAGATTGGTGCCCTTATGCTTATGCTCATGTGTAGAGAAATGTACAGTAAGTGCTGCCGTATAGGCAAAGAAAGGGCATGCGAGTACTTCCAGTGATGGCACTTATCCCCTCCAACCGAGAGAGGTGGCTTTGACGTATGTGAGGAACAGGGGCTGCGATTTAAAGCCCAGAAGGTCCTTTAAAATAAATGCATTCAGCTCCCACTGTGTCAGTAACAACATGCACCGACTACACTTATTCTGTGTCTAAGGTCAAGTTTGGAGCAGAAAAGAGCCCGAGAGCTATTTATATAATCCTCACTGACACCATATCTCACAATTTTTAATGTATTTATCTTCACAGCACCCTGGGGAGGGGGAGTCCTACTGTCCTTTCTTGGCAGGTTGGAGACTTGAGAGAGTTAGTAATTTATCTGAGGTCGAAAGTAGTGGTGCAGGGAGCGGAGCTGCGCTCCGCAGTCCCAGGCGCAGGCATTAATCACCAGCCCGTGCTTTTCCCTCTGTAAGTGAAGGTTACCCAACCTATAGACGGAGTCTGGAGAGCTTCAAGGTGTCACAGCAGCAGGAGCAATAATAAACTCCGCCGCTAATAAACTCCGCCAGAAGTCCGGGTGATTTTTTTGTTTGCTGAGAAAGGCGCATGAATGGGGTGCTCTTGTTCGTGGTCGTGTATTTTGGGAAGAGGGGGGATGTTGAAACAGGATCCGTCGATGAGCTTGCCAGCAACCCGGGCCCCGCTGGCGGCTGGCACGGTGCCCACCTGGGTATAGGTGCTGGGGACACATCACCTCCTGACCCAGCAAGGCTTCGCTGGTTAGTGCTTGCTGTTAAATACCTTCGCAAGGAAATCGTAATACCATGGATTCACAGCACTGCCCAAGTGTGGGGAATGGTGGGAACAAAGGGGCAGCATCAACCGCTTGTAGAGACGAAAAGAGAGTTTAATCGTGAACCCTGTGTTGGGAAAGCTTCTGTTAGGTGCCCAAATACCTCTGCTTAAAGCTGTCTGTTAGCTGCGACAGCAGGAGGGAGAAAGGTTTCAAAGTAAAAAGAACTCAAACGAAAGTTTCATTTTTTCCCCCCTTCAGTAAAATGCCTCCAAAATCTGCTGAATCTCTAATCAAGCCACATGCCTACGCACAAACCCTGTCCTTTCCCTCTGTGGAAGGTAGCGAGCTACAGGAGATGTTGTGCAGGGGAAGAGCAGGATTGGCTGTGGCAAGAGTTTGTAAAGAGCGTGGAGATGTCCGAGCTTTCTCCTCTGGAGGGTGAAAAATGCACCGAACCCTTCCACGTGCCTGAGGTTTGTCAGGAAATCTTTTCTAATGACTTCACTCCGTGTCTCTGCTCTTAGCCTCAAATTTAGACAGTGTTTAGAGGGGAGGACATCTGTAAAGATGAATAACAATGATAATTTAACAAGGAGTCCGGCCAATTGTACTTTTAAATCAAATTTCAACAAGGCAGGCTGTACCACTATAAATGCCAGGGCTATTTATAGTTCAAGTGGAGAGCGGGGATAAAGGGAAGATTTAGACAACTTTGGTATTTCAGCAGCTCGTTATCGGAATGCAATCTGTAATGAGGCAGAAGCCATTAACACTGACGCAGACCGTGATGTGACTTGTCTGGAGGGAGACGTTGTGTTTTAAAAGCCCTGTGCTTCGAGCAGGCGGTGGGGCAGAGCCTCTTGGCTGGTGCTCCGGTTCCTTTTCCAAGGAACCAAGGAACCCAAAGGAGGCATCGGCAAGAGCTGCCCCTCCAAGCCCTCCTGCCTGTGCACCCTCCACACTTTGGCTGCGTTCAAAGGACAGGGGACCACCGGGGCGGTTTTTGGTGACTTGGCCCTGATGTCGTTTAGGATGAGCAGATGCATCCTTGTTTCTCCTACTCTGCTGCCTTAGAAAGGTGGTTACAGAGGTCTTATTTGGTGAAAATCACTGCATTTTTGCTGAGAATGGGCCTTGCCTGGTATTGTTTGGGCTTTTCCTGTCTTCCTCCAGTGGGCTGAGGACCCACCATGAGCCCAAGTACTCGAAAGCATTTGACCTAATGAGTCAATTCAATGTTGAGGCTGGTGTTGGCAGGAATGTGAAACGGCCCTGGGCTTAGTGCGAGTTGGGTAATAGATATTAAACAATGTTCTGCCAAAGCAAGTAACATCGGGCAGTAAGGGAGATGTCTCTGGTTGAGCTGAGGATCTGGAGGCTTCGCGAAGTGGGTCTTTCCATAGCAATGGAGATGTGCTATGGATTTGCGGTGCAGGATTTGGCCCTGGGCTGCTTGAACTCACGGACCATGCGAGTAGGTGAGTTTATCCTCTCCAGTTCGTGCTCCTTTCAAATGAATGACACGTTAAAAAGGACAAGTTCTGTTTGTACGTGGAAGGGTTGCTTTAAAAACCGGAGTGGCAAAGGTTGGCTTCTCCTTTCGAAGATCTGACCCAGAGCAATGCAGGAGAACAGAGGGGTGATCAACCACTCAATGGTCTAGGGAATTGCACGTCCCAAGTCTTGACTTTTAAGAACAAACTCAGTGTTTGGGAATTGGGCGACAGATTTTTATCAGAGGGAACAGTGTTTCCTTCCATCAGGCAGAGTAAAAGTGGCAAGAAAAGGAGATTTAGGTAATGTCATCCAACTCGCGGTGCTATCTCCGCATATTTTATTGCGCTGAACTGTTAAGTCATCAAATGACCAGGTGGGAGGAGAGGAAGGACATCTTTTCAACCCCACTTGAACCCTCTGACTCTTCCCGGTAGCACTTACGAGGTTGCTTCCAGCTCCGTCTTCCTCTGCTGGCAGCGATTGCCAGATCTCACTTCTGACTCGGAGGTCGGTCAGGACGCTGAGACATCACAGGAGAGCTTTGCTAGAGGATAGCAGAGAATTGCTCTGATTTCTCTCCTGCTTCTTCCTCAGCAGTTGTCCCCCATGCCCCGTTCCAGCAAGCCGGACCTTCCATACTCTCCTCCGCGCCCAGCTCAGGGAGCCCACAGGGGACACCAACCGGCAGCAAACCCCGGCAGCGATGACAGGGATGCTTGTGGCTGCCGAGTCCAAAATACTGGTCCCTTCTTGCTTTTTGTTCTCCTTGTGAAATCCATATACGGGGTGTTTCCAGGAGAAACCTCCCAGTAGGGCTCTAACCTAAACAGTGGCAGCATCCCAGTACCTCTGCATAAACGTGCAACTACAACCTCCCGCTCGCAGCAGCAGGGAAGAGACTCGAAATAAAATCAAAGAGAAAGGAATACCGAGCAGTACTTGTTTTGTATAAAAACCCCACCTGGAAGTTGGCTTTTAAGTAGCTGTGACATTATTAGAAATCTGAAAGGAAGAAACCTCTGTCTTCTTGAAACGCAGGAGCTGGTGGGATTTGAGCTAATACATTGCATGCTCATTTTTAAGGGTTTTCTCTTTTTTTTTCTTTGCTGTACAAAGCTCTGCTCCCACCTCTGGTAAATGAAGCTAGATATCCCTATCTAGTTTTATGCAATGCAACCAGCACCCTGCATCTGCAGAGATTACAGTTTAGCATTTATGCTGTTAGATTCATAACAAGACTGTGCTGCATCCAGAAATCACTGAATTTCTGTGGTCAGAGGACAAAGGAAGCACTGGGGGGGAAAGAGGACTATCCCCTTTCCCCCATGCTTGTGCCCCCGTGCGTTGGCGGGGAAGGCTGTATCTGGGCTAACTCCCTGCAACGGCATCGCTGAACAAAGGATGAAAGTTTCTGAAAATCAGGTCTGTGTTGGGCTAGTGCGGATGCAAATATTTTCCTGCTGGAACTCAGGCCCGTGGTAGCCTGGGGATCACATTTTGCAGGTCTCTGTCTGCAGCTGGCTGGGAGGAGAGGCAGAGGAGAGCTTCCCCACGGACTGATGGTCCCGTAATGCAACTAAGCAATGAAGCTGTATTTGGAGGTGGATGGCGGTTTTACAGTGGGCTGAATTCAGAGCTTTGGTTCATATCCATCGAAGGAAATGTAGAAACAGATTTTATTACCGCAAAATCTGCTGACTTCATCAAAATTGGTTTCCATCCTTTTGTTTTGGTTTGGGGGTTTGTGCTTTGAGGGTGAAGCGGCAAGCTGTGGAGAAAAGCAGGCCCTTTGCATCAACACTTTCATGCGGCACCCCCTGCCATCCGAATACTCAACGGGAAATCTCTGATCAGCCCTAGAAATTTGTCATTTGAAAAACAGCAGCACCCTCCGCCCTGCTCTGGAGCCACTGACGGTTTTGTGCATCGCTGTGAGAACTCCAGGATGTTTTATATGTTCAGGGCGTATGTGTATCATGAATGAATTCATTTGTCTGGGAATGAGTTGATGGCAGCAATTAAATTGGCTCCGTAGCTGCCAGCGTGTCTCTAACTGGCACGAGCCTTGCAGGGCACTGGGACAAAAACTTTAAAGCTTATAGGGAAGAAGGGGGTCGGCATCGCTGTCATCGGTTGTTCGTGTACCAGGGATGTCCTTGGGGACAGTATGTTTCACGTTAAAGCACTTGGAAGGGCTCGAATAAGGTCCTGATTGCCATAATCGATGCCAAACTAACTGCACGGGGCAGGGCAAGGTTTTCTCAGGCGTATGTGCCTCCGCGTCCCATCACATTGTTAATGCCACGCACGGTTTTTAGGGTTTTCGAGGACTCTTCCAGCCTGTGCCCAAATAATCCCACCCCTGTTTTGGGGGTGAGGCGGGGGGGTTATGTCTGCATGTATATATGGTTGGCGGGGGTGGAATTATGAGGCTGGAAAACGCCTGCTGGGAGGTGTGAAGCTGCAGAGCCCCTGGGACAGAGGGGACGCCCCGGTGCCATGGGGGGACATCTCCTCCCGGGGCTGGTGGGGACCCTCCCCGCTCCGATCCGCTCTCACGGGCCCCACCTGCAGCATCTTCAAATAAATAACGCTGGGGTGTGACTGTGAATAAGTCATATTACATGCTGCTGGTTTTCTCCTCGGTAGTTTGCGGGGTGACGGGGCTGTGGATATGCGGGTTTGTCACCATAGAAAGTGGAATATGGGGCGGGGGGGGGAGATCAAAACAAAACCCAGGTCCCCTCTACGTGAGTTGTGGAGGGGACTGAGCTTTTCAGGGCTAATTGGAGCATTGGATTTTTTCTCATCTGCAGTAGCCGGGGCCTCTGGGCTCCCTTTGCTCTCCCCATCCCTCTCGAGGACCTGCCTCCCAAGGGACAGCGAGAGATTAGGGAGGAAGATCTTCAGCCCACGATGCGCAAAAAAGGGGGAAAATAATCCAGTGAGGGAACAATACCGTTGGTTCTGTTCCCTCGTCTTCCTGTTGTTGGGTGTTAATTAACGTAAGAGATAAGAATGGCTGGGGATTGTGGAGATTGTGGCTTTTTCATAGACTTAAACTTGGCCGGTGATGCCGTAATCTTGAATTTGTGACATCAGAGTTCACGTCCTGACAGCAGAGAAGGTTCGTGGTGTCGTGCCAGAGGCTTTGGGTTTGGATGGGGAGGAGCAGGGAGGCACTTATAAATAGTTATACATAGCCCTTTTACCTAATAAGGTCTAGTGAAAAAAAAAGTCCCATCCTGATTTTGGCTTTTCTTTCCCCTTGCAGCCAGCCGGCTTGAAATTCCCCATTCATAATATATTTTTACAAACATTCCTTTAAGATTTTTTTTTTTCTTCTCTGCATTAATAAATGTTAAACACAAACTGCTTTTGCCCCACTCCACTGGACATCAGATGCGAACAGAGAAGATATTAAAATGCCCGATGCTGCGGCAGTGCTACAGCTTTCCAGCTCACTGGGATTTGGGGCTGGGACCGGGAGCTCCTGAGCTCCTGGATGGCGTCTTTACCTCTGGGTCACTGTGATCTGAAGCAGCTCATTTATTCTCCTGTTATATCATTGTTATAAGATATATAATATTGGGCTATTTTGAAAAAGTATGGTCCGATGCCAAACCATAGGACTGAATGGGATTTTTTCGTTCTCATCGTGAGACTTTGGGTTGACCCATTAAGTGAGTAAGCACTAAGAGTAGGCGTCAAGAGAAGGAGGCGGTTTGCCGTGAAAATGCGCTGGGTAGTGGTTGATTAGAGCAGGTTTGAAGGTGATGCCCAGACTGGGAGTGGTCAGCTGCCTCTTTGGCAAGAGCTGGGTTTTGCGTGGAGGTAGCCTTTAACCAATGGCACATATGAAACTAAGGAACCTCAGGCTGAATATTTTGGTTTTAATGACAGTGTTTTATGTAGCTGGCAACTCTCCCTGTGAGCGGAGCAAAGAGCTGCCACCTTTATTCCTTGCAGGAATAAGGAGGAGGGGAAAAATGCAGCAACTTAGTGCAAATATTGCCAGGCAGCGGAGGCGAGCCAGATGAATTTGTTGTTTATTGGGCTGGGTTCCCTGACAGATATGAAATTCTTCACGTGAACTGTGTCAGGATTTCTCTGGAGAGCAGCTGTTCCCCTTTTTTTATCCCCTTTCTCTCTTTCTGTGTGTAGTCGCTAAGCAATTTAGGAAGACGTGGGATGGGGGGCTAGAGGGGACATACTGTAAATAAAAAAATTAATCAGATTTGTGTGGCTGGGAAAGAAAATGCAAAATAGTAGATGCAAAGCTTGGATAAAGGAGTTTGGGGTTTTATTTGTTTGTTTGTTTGTTTGTTTTAAATAAGTGCTTTCCTGCAGCCAACTGCTTTGCAAAGTGAATGGACCTTCTCTAGCTACCAGTAAATAATGAGATATTCCTTTTGTCTGTTTATCTTAGTTGGGCTGTGTTTTCAACTGAAGTAAACAATTTTTACAATATCTGGCGCTGTAAAATGTAGAGAGTAGCATGCTAAATGCCTAAATAAATGCAGTAAAGTGGGGTGAAACATGATTTTGAGCATGAGGGTAAGCGCTGACCCACCTGGCGAGATGCTCCTCTTGTCTTCAGCTTCAACGGGAGATCATGTTGTTAATGTGAGTTAGGAATTTGGAAATGAGAAGCATCCTCTGGGCCCAGCTCAGGAGGGACTGGAGTCAGCAGCGAGACGCTGCCTTGCATAAGATTTGGATCCTCCCCTATTTCAAAGAAATAACGTTCCTGGGAGCAAAGGGCGAGTTGAACATTTGTAGTACCATAAAAACTCTTAAGAAAAAGAGCAGAGATGGTGGCAAAGTGCCCCCGCTCACACATCGCTTTGCATCCAGCTGCCTCCCTCCCCGAGGAGCTCAAAGCCCCCCCAGGGTGGGTACATCCCCATTTATATCCCCATTTTCCTCCGCTGTGTTAAGAAGTTGCGTCCCTCCTTGGAAATTTAGCGAAGAGCTCGGGGAGACCCAGCAGCAGCCCCTGTGTTGCTGTGAGCTCCAACACCCACTGCTTTTAGATGATGCTTTTCGACATCAAGCAAAGAACTGCAATTTTAAATGACCTTTAAGGTTCTTGAAACTCAACAGCTCGATTCTGCAGTGTGTTTGCAGAGCTCCGTGCTCTGGGGTGGAGCTGAGGGTGAGGAGGGCCAGGGGGTTGAAGGCAGTATAAATAATCATGCTGCGTTATTGGTGTTGCTGTGCAGGGGTGATGGAGGCTCTCCAAAGGTTTGTTCCTCTCCGGTATCCTTCATGGCCACAAAAGTTTTAGCTATCTTGTTGCCTTTGCCTCTGGAACAGATAGCAAAGCCGGTTGGACACTGATTGCTCTCTAGTCAGTTGATAAAACAAAATAATGGCAATTATACTGTGCATATATTCAGGATTTTTTTGTTTGGGTTTGGGGAAGTCTGCGGCTATTTTGTTTTTGTTTTTGCAGATTGCTCCAACTTCACCTGAGAATTAATTTCTGCCTGGTTTTTGCTTACCACAAGCAATTGTGTAGATTATAATTTCCTAGGACAGACCCCTTAATTGATGCTTATTTCCTCTTCACCCTCATCAGTGCCAGGGGACTATCAGCAACAGTAATTTCCTTTTTGCTGATTTTATTAAAATGTGCTACAGTGAATTGCCTCAACACGTGCAAGCCCACCAAATTGGTGTAGATATTTTAGACGGTGCAAGTGTTTCCCAGGCAGAGTCCCCGCTCAGATGGCTCAGCTGCCGTAGGGACAATGCTCTCGCTTGTACTAGGAGCATTGTCACCACGGGCCAAGAGGCAGATAGCAAAAGGAAGACTGTCTAGTTTTGTGGCACGGACACTAGTGTGCTCTGACCTGGACTTTGCATGGTCAAGACTTGTTATCTTCAGCTGGTTAAGAGCAGTTGACCAAAAAACCCGAGGAGGTGCCCAAATCTGTTGGCATCTGCCATGTCTTTCCATGGGAGGAGGCAAAATCCCCCAAGCGCTCCATCCACATCATGTTTAATGGCTCTCAGAGTATGTTTTTACTCTCAGGGCAGAAAACGATATTTGATGCTGCCCAAAAGCTTTCACAGTGTGGAGCATCATGCTCCTGGAGAGCACCTGAGCCAGCGCAGAGGTGGTGGATGCCCATTCGGTGGGCTTGATAGGAGCTGGGCAGGTTGAAAGCCAACGCGTGTCGTTCCCAGACTGCAACGAGCCTTGGATGTCCCAGCCAGGGTCTCTCCTGCCATATGAAACAATTTCTTGTGGCTGTCCCCTTATCCCAAATCACTCTGGTTGAGAGATTAAACCTTTGCGTCTTTTAACGGTAGTTCAACATGGAGCGAATCCAAGCAAAGATCTTGCAGCTAAAAGAATGCTCTGCTCAAAACTCTCCATTTCCAGAGGGGATGAGCAGAAACTCCTCAAATTGTTGCAGTTTGAGCATGAGGGAGAGGCCGGGAGTGTGGCCAGCTTGAGCCACAGCATTACTTAGCAGAGATTGATGGTACCGTGTGAAGCTTCCCAATTCAAATGAGATTATCTCCTGGGTTGTGTAGGGCTCGTGTGATGGGCTGGTACCAGGCAGATTTATGGCAACTAGAACAGGATATGATATTGGATGGGACGGTGCTTGTATCTGTTAACATCAGCTGCCAATGTCCTAAGAAAGAAGATGAAAAGCTGAAAGAGAAGTGTCAAAACAAGTGCTTTTATATTCTTCTTCCTCTCTGTCTTCATAGGTTGGTAATATCCTACCCAAACCCATAAATCCAGTTCCTGGCTATCTGCGGTGGAGAGTTTTCTCCACCCTGTGAAATATAATTTCAGGCGTTATGTGCTGTGCATAACCTGGCAACCCACCTACACACGGCAGCCGAACGGAGGCAAAGTTATCTAATATCAATTGAATGTTTGACTTGAAGCAACTTACTTTGCAGCCTTGAACTATTGACTTGCTGTGGTACCTGAGGATTAAAAATACAGGCAAGAAAAAGCAAACTGGCATCTTAAAAGATGACTCTGACGTGAGCGATCTATTCTGCCGTAATGAGGTTTTCTTTTCTATTTCCTATGGCAGCAAAGACAAAGCCACCTGCCTTAAGTTGGGCTACTGTCCATCACGGATGCGGACATTGCATTTGGCATTAGCTGGCACTGGAGAAGCCCCAGCCAGGTCCCCTCCTGCTCTCCAGAAACCTCAGATCACTTCCCAAAGCCTTCAGAGATGCTGGTGACTGAGGCGCAGCTGACTGTGGGGTGGAGCATGTCGGCTGCTTCATAATACCCAGATGCACGGTATAACGTTCAGCCAGGAGTAGGCACTGAAAATAAGTATTTGCTTAAAACTGTCTGGGAATTTAACCCCAAGTTAAATTCTAGTTAAACCCCGGTTCTCAGGAGTTGTCTAATGACTGGTTTTGAAAAGGAAAAGCAACAAGAAGAAAACATCTCAACAAGCAAATGGCACAACTCTGGCTGAGCTCGTGCCTCTTTTTCGGAAGGAAAATTCTTGTGCTATTAGGGATGTTTACACATTGGGATACAGGGAGCATACCGGAGTAATGCAATTCTCCATGTAGTTAGTCACTAAATTAATTCTTGCGTTTCTTTGTCAGAAAGTTGGCAACACATCCTGTCATTGTGAGCAGCGGGGTTAATGAGCACATTCTTCAATATTAATCTTATAATCAAATTCTATTGACTCATCATCTCGTACACATCCTACCAAAGTCGTACTTCGTGAAAAGCTAGAGAGTTGTACTGGCAGGAGGGAATGGTTCGGTTCGGGAGCAGGAGCCAGGCTCTGGTTTTGGGCTCTGCAGTTTGTGCTGGGGTGGGTCCCATCTCTCCTGGGATATGTGTGCTGTGGGTGCATCATCGGTACGGATGATTTGTGGAGTGTTTTGGTTATGACAGGATAGACGTCCGCACGTCAGAATGCGCGGTGCTGTTTGCAGCTTTGGTTTTGGAGCTTCCCACTGACAGTGGTTTCTGTTGGGGGTAACTCACTCTTGGGAAGCCAAGATGAAAGGGTTAAGTTGATATATGGCAGTAAACAGACTTTGGCCATTTGGATGCTTGGTTTGGATGATTCCTCCTAGAAAGGTGATATTTGCCCCTGAAGATAAGCCCAGGCGCCGTGGGTAGGGGTGGGCTCTCTTTTTGCTTTTCCATGGTGCTTTTCCTAATCTGTGTCCATTGGGCCCCAGACAAACTCTCGGCACTGAGCAACCATGGCACTTTCACACAGTTTCTCTTTTCCTTCTCTTATTCTTTCATGCCCTCTCCTGTCTTTCACCCTGCTCCACTTTTCCCAAACCCTCCGAGTTCAAACCTAGTCACAGTCAAGTTTGAATAGGACTGAAACGAGGCCAGACAAACCCACTCTGTCCCCGTTAGAAGACGAGGAACATTTTCAATGTTGAAAAATACGTTTACAGTGTCGCTTTGCGTTAGACATGAAGCCAAAGCCAGTACAGCCTCTCCTCAGTCGGGACCGAGACATCGCTCGATAGCCGTGTTTCTTGTAGAAGTACATCTTTTTGCATTTTCAAAGACAGATCAGGTACTCGGCAGTCAGGAATGTCTCCTTTGGTGCTTCTACATATTATTTATCGTGTCAGTGAGTAATGCAGGACCCCCCTGTGTTGGTGTGAATATGGATGCTGAAACGAGTGTTTAAAATGACAGTGCATGCTGTAACTCAAGGGTTTGGCATTCAGAGGCTACTATCACCAGCAGATCTAAATCCTGCTTTCTGCTTAACAGTTGTTGGAAATAATCTAAGCTCTCAAGGGAATTTAAGGAGGGTGAATGGAGAGGGCTAAAGAGTGCAGCCGGGTTTGGGTGCAGCTTTGGGACCCGCTTTGCTTGGTGGGGACCAAAGGTTGGTGGCAGCAGTCACTGCGTAGCCTGGGCATTGGTCACGGGTCATCATGCCCCCCAAGAGTCCCCAAAGCCCTGAGCAGCCCCACAGCAGCCCTCTCGTGGGTCAGAGTCTAAGGAGATGCAATTCTGCCAAGTTATTTTGCCGGCGTGCTGCGTCTTCCAGCATTTCATGGTGAATCTTGGTTCAGAAATGACAAAATCTGCATTTCCACTCCGAAACTGCCAGCCCTGCTGACCTAATCTGGGCTTGCAGCTGAACGGGATTTTCCTCCGTATGCAGTGCTGCCAAGGGTTGTGTTTGTGCCAGAGCTGACAGCCCTCCGTCCCTCGACGAGCCCCTCTGCCCGGCGTCGCGCCTGCTGTCCCGCAGTGCATCACTCCAGCATAGGGCATCAAACCGTTCTATTGCTGATCTGCCACCCCCTGCATGGCTAAAGGGGCTGGAAAACAGCAGAAAGGCTCGTTTTGTCCCCAAAGCCAGGTCTGGACACTAAACACCCCCAGGGACACGTGTCTTTAGGAGGAAGCAGCAGTTTTAGAGCCGTTTCTCAGAGCAGCATCGGGATGGGTCCGGCTGCGGCATCTCTGCTGCTGCTGTGGACCAAGATTGCTTTGGGCATGATTTGGCGATAATTAATCCCCGGTCCGTGCGCTTCCAGCCCACCCCAGCAGTTCAAACTGGGTCTGGATCCAGTGTGCACACGTTGGGGAATTTCCATCCAACTGACCAGAGCCATAAATACAGAGTTCATGTCAGCTTTATACTTTTGTCTTGGCATCTTGCAGACCGTAGAGGACCGAAAATGCCTGCTCCAGCATTTATGTGATAGAAAAAGCCCTAAAGCCAGGGTTATTGTATGACAGAAGAGCCTTGGTTTCCAAGGCTGTCATTTTGATGTCTTCTGTCTTTCCAAATAGAAAGGAGTGAGCGCGCCCTGGAAAGCTGGGAAGTGCTGGAAAAATGCCGTAGAAAAACCTTCTCCTACCACCCTCCTGGAGAATTTTTTTAAAAAATAATTTAGGAGAATTTTAATAATTGCGTTTGGGGGCTTCTTTGAGGCTGTGAGGAGTGTACGTGCCCTTGCACCATGGCTGTTGGGGTGCACCGGGGCGTGGCGGGGGGCCCTGGGAGTTGGAGGAAGCAGCAGGTCCCTGCTTTTGCCTCCTACACAGCTTAAAAGTGGTTAATGGAGGAGTTGGGGGAAAGGGAGAAAAATCCAGTCGAGAGTATGTGTGTTCGCTGCCGAGCTATAAACTTCTTGAAAATACGGACTTATAAGGCAACACTTAAGAGAATCTCATTTTGAGCCTTGTTGCATTAATGGGTAGTGGGTCTATTTTTAAATAAATTTACAAGAGGAGAAGACTTCCATTTTGTGAAATGGAGCAAAAAGAAAGGTATTCTGAACCCGATCGTTTTAAAAGGAGCGTCCTCACTTTAGCAGCCCAGCAGCTAGTTGTTGAAAGCCGCTGGTTTTCTTTCATTTCCCATCTCTCCCGGTAAAATAAGGGGTCGGGAAGGAAGTGACAGGCGTGAAATGAGCAATGACACGGAGGGTGATCGCGCGGGGTGGGTGCTGAGCCTGGGATAAACCTCTGACAACCCGGGCATTAGCAGCGCCTGCTCCCACCGTAGCTGCCGTCTTTGCCCTGTCTCTTAACAGTTGCTTCCAGTTGTAAATGTCAAATTTGGCTTCAAGGGGGGTGGGTGGGGGGGGTGTTGTGTTTGAAGGGGAGAGAGGAGCAGAAGACTCGTGCCTCGGTATCTGCGTGTTCATCCGCGAAGATCTCAGGGATGCACGTGCGTTTTATCGATGAGTTTGCGTCAGTTGTACTGCATCGGGTAATCAAGAAGAAACTTAAGCATATGCCTGAGCTTAAGCACAGGTAGGACTCCCACCTACAGTAGTCGCCTATGGTAATTAACTGGCATTAATGAGCAATCAGCAGCAAAAGCTCTGCGGGCAGATGGGTCAGCAGAGCTCACCAGGCATCTCCGAGGCGGCCTCATGGGAAGGCTGGGCTGGAAAGGCTCTTTCCTCTCTCTGATTTGGGCTTGATTTGAGCCATCCCCAAATCTTCCTGCTTCAGCTCAGCGAAACAGCAGGTCTTGGCTCTGTAGAAAGTGCAGGGGCAGTTTCTCCATCATTCCACCCGCAGGGCCCTCGCAGGTGAAGATCGGAGAACCGGCTGTTACGATTTGCAGTATATCCTTTGGGTTCTTACTTTTTTCCCAAAAGAAGACTTGCAGAGGGGAAAGCAGGCTTGGATCTTAGAATTTCAAAATATCTAAAATGTCTTTTTTTGTTTCAACTTCTCAAATTGCCCTTCCAGGGGCACAAAAAGTCTTGTGCAGGAGGGTTTTGCAACAGCTCTCCTGCTGCGGTGTGACGTGCCAGGGCGGCTGGAGGAAGGCACAGAGAAGGGAGCGTTACGGGAAGGGAAAGCCACGTCCCCAGCACATTTTTTGGCCACTGTGAAATTGCAGGTGACGACACCATCACCCCCAATGCCAAAGTTCGCTCAAAGCTGAGCCTGAGCTGCCTTTGCAGTTGGAGCAGCCCCAGTTTGCTCCCTTTCGCAACGGCCACGGCACATCAGCTGCCTGCGGCGGCTGCGGGTCCAACCTCAGCAGCCACGGGGCCGTGGCAGGAGACAACGAGGTGTCAGCCAGCAGCAAAGCCTGCACCGGGAGGGAGTTTCTTGGATATAATTCCCGGGTGTTCATAGGCAGTGCTTTGTATTCCTGCAGCCTTGTCCCAGGGAAGCATCTCTCCTGCCCCATCCTGCTCTCCACGGGGAAAGGCACTCTCTAACCCTGCAAAGCACCCGGACTCGGGCAGCCCATGCAGCACGGCTGGGTGATGGTTGCTGCGTGTGTGGGGCTGAGCTCAGTTAACCGACAGCCCCCCGAAAGCCGCCGTGGGGCTGCCAACCCAAAGTGCTTTCTTGGCAGGGTGCTGGGCTGGCCAGAAGGCAGCACCCTTCAAGAGGGGAGCGGTAGCAAGGCTCCGCTGGGATCCTGGTCTGGAGAGGTTTTTCTCCTCGTCACCGCTGACATCCGCACGGACATCCTACACCCTTGCACAGCTCGAGCTCAAGACACTGGAGCTCTCCCAGGCAGGGGAACCCGATAGGACAGTTTAATCCTTGGCTGCGACAGTGAAAATATCAAGGTCAGATGTGCACTGTCATGAAGGTTTCGTTTTTCCCCGACACTCCTCTAACCTTTCCTTTTATACAAGATACATATGTCAGCATGACTCCTCTCCAGCTGACGGGGCTCAGCTGATGTTTCTGTCCCCATCGCACATGTGACGGTAGGGTGGCGTGAAGCCTCCTCTCCTCCGTGCCCCCAGTCAGGCATTGCCGCTCCCCGTGGTGGTCCCCAAAGAAATGTGCTTGGGGGGTTGCAGCAGCCCTGGCCAGCAACGTTGGGGCTTTGCATGGCCAAGAAACTCTTGCACAGGCTGGGAAGAGGCTGGAGCACGGAGGACTCCTGCGTGCCGGGGTCTCCAGCTGCATCCCATCACAGCCAGAAACAATGGAGCAATCCCAAAGTGTCTGCGTAGCCCTTGCCAAGCGCGAATGCTCGGCAGCGGAGAAGGGCTGCGTTGCGTCGGCGGAGTCTTGCTCTCCTTAGGAGCATTACAAGCTGCCCTGTCCCTTGCTGTGTGCGTGCTTCAAGCCGTGGCTTTGCAGGGGGGAAGGTATCTCGCACAGGGACAGCTGCGCCATGGGAGGTTTGGCACGTCGCTGTCAGCCCTGACAGGAGGAATGCCTCCTCCTCCTCGGAATGCCGGGCGGGCCGCCCTTCCCGCTCCCACCCCAGCGGGACCCCCGTCACCTGCACCCCAAGCGTGGGACTGGGGGCAGGTGGGTCCAGCAGCAGCAATACGCAGCCCCCCCCTCGCCGTGCACAGGGCAAGATCACAAAACGCCGCTCGGGTGGAAAGTCCTGCGTGGGAAAGAGCAAATGCAGCAGGACGAGCCCTGCACCAAAGAGGGTTTGCTGTCGGCAGCGTGTGGAGGTGGATTTGAAGTCACCGAGGTCCTGCCAACCCCCCCGGGGCTTCCCCAAGCCCCTTCTGTGGGGTCTCAGTTAGGAAAGCCCACAGCCACCTCTGAAGCCATGAAAGCTATCGTGGCTGCCTGTTTGGATGCCGTTGCCTGTGCTGACACTTTTTCTGTCTGAGACTGAAAGCAGAGCTTTTACACAAGGTGGTATTTTTACTCTTGGTCTATGGGCAGGGAGGAGGAGCAGGAGCTGGAGGGGGTTTGGCCTTTGGAATTTTTTTGCATTTTTAGGTAGCGGGTTGAATGCATGAGGCCATCTCCTTTCCCAAGCAAATCAGTAGCACACGCTGCTCTTTTGCTGCTGCAAAACCTGGTGCGAGCACGATCTGCTCCCATCCAGGCGTGCCTGGACACGGGGAGATGGGACATTCGGCTCCATGTCACCCCAGTGCTGCCCCCTTGCTCGCCCCCTCCTTAGCGCGGCAGCAGCCGGCGTTTC
This sequence comes from Fregata magnificens, assembly GCA_013389945.1. Classification (NCBI taxonomy): domain Eukaryota; kingdom Metazoa; phylum Chordata; class Aves; order Suliformes; family Fregatidae; genus Fregata; species Fregata magnificens. The sequence continues at coordinate 732,222 of WAAD01002608.1, forward strand.
CGCTCAGCGAACGAGCCAGATATATTTGTAACTTAATAGGATTTAGGAAGGCACTGGAGAGCGTGTGCGCCCGGTGTGTGGGAAATCTATTGATATTAAACTGGAGGAGATTCTGTGGAGCAGACTTTGTCATGGGGCTTGCAAGGCAATGAATCAGCTGGAGCACAGCGGGGACGTCAGGAGGGGTGCGGGATGCGAGGCTCATGTTTGCAGCTGAGATAGGGGCAGCTTGGATGGGAAATACCTATCCTGGGTACGCCATCCCCCAAAACCCCATGTCCTCTGTAAGGGCAGCTTCTTGGGGCCTCTGCTCTGTCCCCCAGGGCCGTTACGTGCTGCGGGATCCCCTGCGGCCAAGAGGCCACCGTGATGGCTGAGCATTGCAGTGCGCTCACCCTAAAGTCTTGCTTTTCTTTATGGATTTACCAGCAGTTGAAATAGCAGTCCATCGCACGAAAAGCTCATTTAGCATCACCCCACGGTCGCACATATAGTCCAGGTACGTTACCCACGCTGCACTGCCGCGTAATTATTCTCCATCAGGTAGTGAACTTCCTGGTTAAATGAATTAGGAGTAATTATAGGTATCACAGCATAATTGCAACGTGACTGCTGTTTGCAGGATGACTAATTGCCGTATCCCGTGAAGCAGCTCTGCCGTGTGTACACACACGCCGGGGTCGAGGAGCTTGCGTTTTGCTTCACCTCTTGCACTTTGAAACTGTGTGGTTCAGCTGGCTGTTCTAGTGTCGGGAAACAGTATATCAGCTCGCCTTGATGGTGGAAATGCAGACTTTTCCAAGAGCTTCCTTCCTCCCGTATCTTCTGCCTCCTTTTGGGCTTGGGTCCGGTTCGAATGCCCGGGGACCAGCTGGTCTGGGGGAGGCTCGCTGCTTCTTCCTTGCCCCCACAGGCATCTCCACCTCTGCCCACCTGCGAAACAGCAGGGAATCCACGCAGGAACGGCACAGTCTTTGCTTTAACCTCAGCCCAAAATATCTCCCTGACGTTTGCACGCTGCAAGATGCTCACGTTGTATTTGTGCGCATTAGGAGACGCACTGGAAGAGCATTTTAGGGCTGAGGGGTTTCTCCCAGCAGAGAAGAAAATCGCAGTCCTAATTCCTTCGGTGAATTAATGTTTTGCTGTGTCTTGCTCCATCCCTTCTCCCCGCGCCCCAACCCGCTCCCCCCCGCCAGCCGGGATGTGTGTCCCATCAGAAGTGATGCTGAGTCTGTAGCTGCGATTTGCTACCTGCCATAATTATCCTGCCTGAGTTTTTCCGTGACTTGCAGCCAAAAGTTTGCTGCTGAGCTTGGCTCGCTGGGAGCCTTGTGTTGGTGGGATATGAATGACGCGAGCTCAGGTCACGAGTCCTGGTGCAGAAAAGCAGTGGCTGCAGCCTGGGCTGCAGCTCAGGAGACAGCTGTTTAAGTGATGCACAGCATCTGGCCTGGTTAAACAAAGGAAATAATCACGCTGTAATTGGCCAACCTGTGAAATACCTGCTTCCGTTGGGAGAATGCTCTTTATGGAAATGAAAAAATGTTGCTGGGGTTATTTTTGTGCCTGTGCACACTGTCCTTTGCAGCGCTCTCGGTTCTTTTTCCTTGGACCGCTGGTGACATCCAGTAGCCAGCAAGCTTAAGCACAAGATATTTTCTATAGATCTTTCAGAATATCTACTTCAGCCTGAATTTCAAATAAACATTGCCATGTTTGGAAATCTCCCTGGTGCGGCCCCCCCATCCTCTCTGCATGAACTTTTGCTAAAGGGTGACTCATCATAATCCCTTCCCTAACAACAGAAATACCAGGCTGAGCTGCCTTTTGGGATCTGGAGGGTCTGCGCTCGGGTTTTGCATACAACAAAAAGCAAGCCACTCGCACGCTTTTGGTCACCAGATGGATTTTCCCCCCTTTTTCCCCCTTTTTTCTCCCCTTTTTTCCCCCTTTTTCCCCGTTTTCCCTCTTTTTTCCCCGTTTCCCCCCCCTTTTTCCCCCATTTTCTGATTTTACTGCGCAGTTTGAGCTCCTTTGGAAGCGGCAGGAGCGATGCCCTGGGATGGACGTGCCATGCCAATGTGGTGCGCTCCCGGGTGCTTCCCAAGCAGGGGGCATCTTTCCCCTGGGAGCTCAGTAGACACGGCCCAAGGCACGACCAGGATGTATTTATTCTCCCTTCCCTGCCCTCTCTCCTCCGTTCAGTGGATTTAAATGTAAATGTTAACTTACTGCTTTAATCCTCTTGGGCAGTGGGCTTGGGAGGTGGGTGAGCATAAAAATTAGTGGAGGCTATTCCGCTGGTCGCCCAGGCTCTTTAATTAATGCTCTGCAAAATTGCACTTTGATGAGGGATAATGTTAAAGGTGTAATTATAGTGGTGCAACAATTAGCTAGGCTGGTGTGCGTGTGACTATTTCCAATTTACAGCCAACAGAAGCTCGCTCTTTGGCAATCGATAGGTACAAATCTATGAACTCCAGTGCATCAAAGGGGACCGAATCAGTCCAATACATTCCAAAACCCTTTATTTGCGTCTCCAAAAAAAAGGAGAAATGAAATGATGACGACCCACCAGTGATGAAGGCGTGTTTCCTTTGGTAGTGGGCTTCTTAATTAAGTTACTCACGTGTTAAGCATTAGAAAAATCCGACATTTAGGACTGCAGGGAGCATTTCCAGGGGAATGCTGTTGCTTTAGTTAAACCTTGACAGCAGTGCTCCGGATGAAACCCATCCCAGCAAAGCGCAGGTGGCGGGAAGGCTTCCCCAGGCCTATTTACTTTTTGATAAAAGTCACTAAAAATTACCCCAAAACCCAGAATAAGAGCACCAATTTGTTATACACGCAATGCGCGGTCAATTTTATCCGAGTTAAATCACTTCCCTCCTCTCCCCTGTCTCCATCCCCATCCCCGGTTCATTTTCTAAGGATGTTTCATTAGAAAACCGACAATTTCAAGCTCAAAACCTCCTTTTTAGGGTTTGCACAGCGCGAGCCAGCAGCAGTCCCCAATGATTCATAATCATAACCTGCCCTTGGCTGCGGTTTGTTTTCCAGCTCAGTTGGCCTCTTCCCGTTGATCCCCCAGTGAAGTGCCCGTGCGTTGGTCCCCGCCGCGAGGGTGGGCGCTTGCAGGGCGGTTAGGAAATCAGACGTCTCCTGCTTTTCGGGGTGGGGGGGGGTTGCACAAACACTCATATGCATGTTGAGAGTCCTGGCCCAAAGAGCGGCTTTAATGCTTCTCTGCTCACTGGAAAATACCCAGTAAGGAGAAAAAAGTGTAAAAGGGAAGAAATAAAGAAAGAAAGAAAGAAAAACTGTGCTGCCTTTACTATAGCTTATATTTCTTTCTTTATTTTGCAAAATACAATATCCAAAGGTTCCAGCTGCCAACTTTTTCTCTTTGATGGCCTCATAAATCCTTTAAATTAAAATTCAGCATTTTCCCCTAAATTGAAGTTAAAATCTATTGATTTAGTAGGGAGGGTGAAGCTAAATGTGTATTTGTGTGTATGTCTGAACACTCTACTTAGAAAGATTTGGGGAAAGGCCTTTGAATGAAATAGTTTTGCATTCATCCTTCCTGTTTCTTGGTAATTCTCTGCTCAGTGGTAACACTGAGCTCTCCAGGTGGAAAACTCGAACGCTGCCTGGAAAATCGTGGCTTCAAATATAGGCAATTGCCGAGATATACATAAAATAAATAGCTTTGCGAGAAGTGCGTGAGACTACCTCCATTGCTGATGCACAATAGCACAAGTCCTTTTATCAAAATTCAGATTTGTATTTAGGCTCGTGGGGTTAAGTTTCTCTTTGGGGGGAAAAAACCCCTTCCCACAAGCCCTGCAAAATACTCAGTAAGAGAGCATGGCTGAGAACGGCACGGGGAATCTGGGAATGGTCCCGAAATTGGGACTGAAAGGGGTTCACCAAAGACATCATTAATGCGATGGGCTCACGTGCCGGGCGCTCGCTGGCTTCAAACACCCTTGTGCACAGCGCAAATATTTTGCAGGCAGCTGGGAGGAATCGTAATGAATTCTTCATTCGGTGATCGAGCAAGTGGCCAGCCTGGTGAGTGCAGGGATAGATGATGCTTCGATCGAATTGCTGCCCAAACTGCCACTGCCGAAGGTGCTGCTGTCGTGGGAGGGGACTTTCCATGTGTGCATTTATTTCCCTGGGCTTTTCCAGCTGCAGAGAGCTGCTGGGCTGTTGCAGAAGGACTTGCACAGTGCTGGCAGGGAGCTGTACGTGGCCACCGAGCACCAAAAAATAGGTGGGCTCAGCGCTAAAATACCGGGCTTGTAACCGCTGCCTGTCTTTGGGTTCGTCTCAGTTTTGGGGAGGTGTTTTCTGGCTGTCACCCCATCCCCATGCGTTCCCTAATTGCTTGCCTGGCTCCATATAATTCTTTTAAGGATACCTCCTCTGTCAAAAACTGACACGTTGGGAAAGCGATTGTTGCTTTAGTTCCTTTCTTAATTTCTTTGGGCTGGTTTCAGCCAGGCAGTCGTCTGCTGGTCGGATCCAGGACTGGAAGGGAAACAAGAATTCATGTCTCCCGAGGCATCGGGCGGGAGGGAGGGAGCCCTGGGAGCTCCTTGCTGAGCCCTGAGTCTCCCATGTCCCCACCTGCACCCCGTCCTCACCTCCACCAAAAGGGCGGGCTCCTTCCTCTGCCCACCGCCAGTTTTTCATCAAAATAAAAAAAAAATTACTTTCAATTAATTTGCGTTTTCCAATGGGAGTTGTAGTGGCACAAAGAAAATCCCAATTTGTTTTAATCTGAGCCAGTCCTAGCGCTCCCCATCCTGTTAAGATTAATTCATGTTTGCATTTACGCCCATAAATAGTCCTGCTGAATTTGTAGGGACCAAACGTATGTGCTGGTGAAGTATAGAAGGGGGCTGTGAAGGATCAGGGCTGTGGCTTTGCAGTAATAGCAAACCAGGGCACTAACATTTGATTCACATAAATCATGTGAAACCCCCTCTCTGATTTCGATGAGCCGTTACCTTTCCTTGCCTTGATTTGTAATGAAGGGGATGGTGGTGGTGTAACTAAAAAAAAACCTGAAGAATGCACGGATATTTCATTTTTAGATCTTTTCTCCCACTTTTCCACTCATGTCCTCATTATTTAAGGAATATAGTCTATATATATACATATGGAGGTATATACATACGCAGATATATGCGTACACGTATGTATGTGCATATAGGCACACGATGGGTGTATATCTGCCCCCACCCCTGAGCTAGGTCGAAACTGTAGCGTCCTCCGAGTTCAAAATGCCATGCCTTTTTTCCCAGTGGATTTGGCATTCCACTCGGAGCCAGCAGGATGTTTTAGGCAGGGAGCCACAAATAATACAAGAAGGAAAGCCAGGACTGTGACTTTGTTTTTGAGCTTTGCTTGTAGATCATTGCCATGGAGCAGGCTTCAACACAGAGATGCAGCGGTTTCGGGGAAATCGAGAGGTATCAGGGGTGGCGGTTCGGAGCCGGGCTCTTAATTTAATTTTTCCAATGCTCCAGCGATTGCACTTCACCTGCCTGTGCTGCCAGGTTGAGAGCAAGTTTGTACCTCCCTTCCAGAGTGATTAGACACCAGCTTCCCTGGAAACCTTCTGGGAACGTATTTAATTGGGCTCTAAACAATAAAATGGGAACTTCATAGATTGTTATGCATATGTGATTTCTTTTTTTTTTTTCCGCTTTTATACCTTGTCAGCAGCTTGCAACTATGGTAACAACACAAAGATGAAACAGAAACTTGATTAAATCAATACATCAGACAAGTAGAAGTACCTAACATACACTCTGCTTCTTCACCCCCCAAATAGAAAAACTGCTGAAGAGCGAGATTGAGCTAGACTGCAGGGTGGTTTTTCCCCCTGGCAAATCATTTGGGATGACTACATTTATTTTTTCAACTCTTGCTTTTTCATTTTCCCCCCTTTTTAACAAAATTGGGCCTGTCATTTAGATTGCAATGTTTTGCATACTTTCAAAGTCACAGGGCAGAGAAGAAAAATGAAATACAAGTTGGGGTTTTTTTCTAACTTGGGAAACTAAGTGGTGGTCCTAAAAGGAATTTAAACACAGTGTTTTCACAAAGCTCCACCTGTGCGAGGAGAAGCACGCAGGACTCGGTCCCAAGTCTTTCTGCAGGGATTTCCATGTTGCGAAGCAGCCAGGAAGCCACATCCACCCTTTATATTGTATTTCCCTAGCATGTTTGCACCAGGGTTGCCAAGTGCTTTGAAAATACTCATTTGGCCCCATAATAAACGTGTTGGGGAGGGTGATAGTAATTTCAGGGGTGGAGGCTGTGCAGCCCCATTCCTCCAGCCTGCAGTGAGTAGATGCTGTCCCTCCAGCCGCAGCTCCCGGGATGCTCCGGGGATGTTCCAGCTTCACCCCGTGACTCAGCCGTTGAAGCGGGAATTGCATTCAGCCCTCTGCTTCCCATCCCAATGGCATGCGTAAACAATTACTGTCATCTTAAACCTCCCTTTTAATTTGTAAAAGCCTACTTTTAGCGGGCTTGAGTTTCCCAGGCTGACAGGCGGAGAAATGCCGGGGAGAGACAGCGGGGATGTGCATGGCGAGGATGGTGTGGCGTTCCTCGCGTGCTGGGAGGAGGGGGATAAATCCAGCCAGCAAATATCACTCCATACTTAGCCTATGCGCTGGTACAGAAGGAATGCAGGATGCGGCCCACAGGACTGATGAACAAAGCGAGGCACCAGAGTTTGTGAACCCTTAAAATAAACATGTGGGGTTTGGTTTGGTTTTTTGTTTGGTTTTTTTTTTTTTTTCAGCACACAAACTAATTTTTACTCGGTTTAATTATTTTCGTGGAGAAATTTGAACTGACAAGGATAGGTATGCAACTGCAAGGAGCCTTAGCAACCCGAGTAATAAAGAATCTCAGATGAATGTAATTCCTGCTCTGTTTCTACCGGGAGACTAAATAAGAAATGCCGAGAACCAGACTTCTCACTTGCTAGAAGCAGACAGGATTGGGGCCCCAAATTGAAAGCACATTCTTAAATCACGTTAATGGCCCTGGGATGTGGTTCCTCATTCAAGCTCCATTGTCAGCCATGGGAAGGCTCCTTCTCCGGGTTGGGCTGGAGACAGTTTGTTCCTATTTGGTAGAACCAGCTGGTAAAATCACAGCCGGTTCCCAAAATTACCTATTTAAAAAATTGCCGTTGGCAAGTTTCACTCCTGGCCTCTCCTGTGCCACCCCCCAGGAGCAAACTCAGCTGGCATCTCCTCTTGGGCTTTTCCTGCCTGCTCAGCCCCAGACAGGGAAATCCTCATCCCTTATGGGGGTGGATGGAGAGGAACCCCTTGATGACCCTGTTGCTGGCCCCACTGTGTTGGCCCGCAGCTCTCAGGGCGAGGTGGCTGGGGAGCCTCAGTTCCTGTATGGTTGGATGGGTCATGCAAAACTTCACTTGGGTTGTTAAGATTTTGTATTGCTCTAAACAAGGCTGCAGCTTCCATCGTAGCGGATCGGGGTCTTCCCTCTGCCTTACGCTGCGGTCAGCTCCCAAAACGTGAATGCTCCCGTGCCCTCTAACAGGCTGAGATGAGTGTCTTGCTTGCTCATGCCTTTCCTCTTCGGACACTCACAAAATCATAGTCAGTTTGGGGGTACTCTGAATCACAGTCTATTATAGAATCAAAGACTCGTAGACTGGTTTGGGTCGGAAGGGATATTCAAAGATCATCTAGTCCAAACCCCTGCCATGGACAGGGACATTTTCCACTAGACCAGGTTGCTCAAAGCCCTGACCAACCTGACCCTGAACACTTCCAGGGATGGGGCATCCACAACTTCTCTGGGCAACCTGGTCCAGTGTCTCACCACCCTTATCGTAAAGAATTTCTTTCTTATATCTAGTCTGAATCTCCCCTTTTTGGTTTAAAACCGTTACCCCTTGTCCTGTCACTGCAGACCCTGCTAAAAAGTCTCTCTCCATCATCCGTTACAGTTATGTAGTCATGATTTTGGAAGTGCTGTTCCTGTGGTATCTGTGAGCAAAACTGGCTCAGATGATGCGATCCCCTTGGTAGTGGCTGGCGTAAGGTTAAATCTCTTATCTTTTATACATTTGTATTCTTGTGAAACATGTTTTTTAAAGTCTCAGTAAATGCATTCGGGCAGTTTCTTTAAATAACCAGGGGTGATAAAACGTTATCAGTGGAAAGGCCATCTGTTCCCCTCGCATTGTCAGAGGGGTGGAAGTGCAACTTCTCTCCACGCATCTCATCCTCCGTCCAGCCTTCCCAGGGTCTCCAGCTCAGGCGCCGGTGGCTGTCGTGCCCATTTTCAAACCTCTTCTTCAAAGAGTTCAAACCTCTTTTTCCAGCTATTTGTGTGCCCAAAATCCAGGTGGCCTTGGAGGAAAGGTTGCTCTCTCTGTAGCTGGCTGATATACCGGGAGCTCTTCGTCCCTTTGAATTTCTCTATCGTTTGACAGCGCTCACGTGTGTTTGTTTGGCCCAGACCAGGGGGACCAGTTAACCTTAATCAAGGAAGGCAAATGAAAGGTTGGGAAATAATCTTGTTGAAGTATTTAGATTTAAAGATCTGACATTAGAGAGAGTAAATGTCAAATTGAGTTTAAACAACAGAATAACACTTGAAGGGCCAAATTTTTCTCTGGTGTATATGGCTGCAAATCCACTTACTTCCCACAAAGAATTTGGCTGTATTTCGAAGCAAGCCTTGCGTTCCTGTTCGGAATCGCGGGGCTGCTGAAGTTCACGGCAGCCACCCACTAGCTAATCTGCGGCACTCCGGCCACGGGGGCTCTCCGCAGCCCATCGCAGATGCTGGCAGGAGCTGCTGCCTCTCATGTCTCCTACATGCTGTCAGACCAGCGAGAGGCTTTTTTGCTCTTCCTTATCCTATAATCTTCCTTTTATTTGGATAGCCCTTGTATCTTCCCCACTGTTTCCACCGTACCTTGCTTTCTGTGTTGACTGGGTCCCTGTCCAGTGCATTTTCCACTAACCCCAGCAGCCAGGATCCCCCCGAGCGCTCCAGGATCTCCGGTGTCGTTTCCCACCCGCGCTCACCCTTCGAGGAGGAGCAGGGATGAGCTGCAAATTGAAAACCCCCATTTTGAATCTATTTGTGTTTCTCCTGAAGGGCTTTTTGTTCCCATGCAGATGCTGTGCTCAGGAAACGATGTTTAATCATCCCTTGATTGAACAGAAAAACAGCAAATATGCTCACATTCGGATTTTTCTCAGAATCTGTTAGACAATTGATCAAATGATGAGAAACCTCATTTGGCACAGTGGGAGCATGGTCTTCAGTTGGGAATTTATTTATGAGGTCCTGTAATGAAGATAGATGATGCTTGTGGTACCTGGAATAGAAAACAGAGCTTGTAATTGAGAATGCAGGACGGTAGTGGCTGTGTTGTTAAGTACAAGCCCCAAGAAAGCACCTGAAAAAATATCAGGACCCTGATGCTGCCTTCAGGTGGGCGTGCTTGAGGTTACTTCCAAACGCTTTCAACCAAAATTATTCCATGTAGTCGTACCCACCAGGAGTCTGTTGAAGGCAGCGGTCCTTGCAGCTCTACAGAGGGTGAGTGGCAGGAGCAGCATGGAAGGAACATTAATTAATGAGTGCTTACGAAGTAATTGTCATTAAACATCACTGGAGCCGCCTTGCTGAAGAGTTGTAATTATTGCAGAACACGGTTGCCGGAGGCTATACACAAAATATGTTGTCAGCGCAGGCGCGGCTGAGAGATGTCTGGTGGGATGGAAAGCGGGTGAGATAACACCCGGCGTGCTCCCGGGGTGGCTGCTGCTGCTTCTCAGCTCGCCGGGCTGCTCCCGAGGCCACCGAAGCGTGCCGTGCTCCTCTGCCGTGCGAGCAAAGTAACGTCGTTACGTCTCCCTAATGAACAAGTTCTCGTGGGCAGAGGTTGGGAGCAGAGAGCCGCTGCTGCTCACAGGGCTTTCCTTTGGGAGTTTCCAAATCCGCCCCGGGGCTTGCTGTGGCCAACGGATGTTGACGAGTGGGAGAAAATTCATGAGCTCTTGTTAAGCAGAGAGCGGGGAAGGCTCAGGAGGGTTTGGTTATGAGCGCTTGACAAAGTGGTGGCAGGGAAGGTGTGAAAGGTGCAGACATGTTGGAAAAACATCAATATCGCTGGTAAAGAGGGGGGCTGTGTGTGTAGGTCACAAGGATGAGCTTAACTGGATGACCTGAAGATGCAGTAGGATGGTGCGTGACTATCAGATAAAACAATAACCTTGTCTAAAAGGTGGGGCTGGACATGGTCCAAACTACAACTGATTTTCAGGTCTGTTTGTGCATTTGCTTTTCGGAGGTAGAAGGTTTGTTTTTCCAAAGGTTATGTTTTGTGTTGGGATTCCCTGAAGAATTTAGGAATGGCTAAAGTTTTGCACACCCCTCCCACCCCAATAAACCCATATTGGATTCTCCATCATCTGGAGTCAAGCACCCAGCGGGACGGGCAGCTCCGGCCGATGTTTGTAGCCTTGCGGTAGGTCTCTTCTGCAGGATGCTGAGGGAGGTGGTTCTTCTATGACTGTATTTAGCACGGAATAAAAAATTTGGTTTGCATAAAGAGAGGACCACCATCGTAACAGCGGGCTGGTTCTGGTTAGCTCGCTGGTGGCTTTGCAGCACCCTGCTCCCCGGCACTTCATTTCTCCGTGGCCACTTTCAGAAAAACTGTTATTGGAGAATAACAACGCATGACTCGGCACAAGTCAGGCTATCGGCATTGGCGAATTAGGTTCTGCAAGCTTATAATTTGGGGTGATATAACGGCAATGTGCTATCCACCGGGAGCAGTGCTCACATCACATGCGCTGGATTCCCACCCCCATATTATCTTTCCGTGCTTTCCCCCGCCACGGCTCCCTGCCCTCTGTCCCTTCTCCAGGCAATTACTCAGCTGTTTCTCAGCTGTTCCTTGTAGCGTGTTGCTGTCAGGGATGAGAAGGCAGTACCGCTGCTCCATGGGTAGAGGTATTACTTCTTTTTTTTTCCCTTTTTTTATGGCTGGGATAAGCTGCCCCTGAGCTGCTGGAACAGCTGTGGGTCGGGGACAGCCGAGTGCCAGGCGTAGCAAGTGCCCAGGTCTGGAGGGAGCGGTGAATTGAATGGCTCGAGATGGTTATTTATGTTTCGTGAGCCTGTCATTGCTCGTGTTCGTAGGAGACTGATTCCTGAGCTTTACAAAATGAGGCTCTTCAGAGCTGTGTAATTAGGGAAGGGCCAGTAAAATAAAACTCATCTCCTTAGGCTCAAGTCCTAACAAATCCTCGTGCTCCCTGAGCGGTTGCTGGTTTTCACGCCGCGCTCAACCCAAGGCTGATGAATGAGGACCTGCTTCCCTTCCTCACCCCTTTAATCTACTGGGAAGCCCATTTGCAGTTACTGTTAGATTTTTTTTTTAACCTGCTTTTCTTTTTTTCCATATCTGAGGGCATCCTGCTCTTGGCCACACATGCTAACAGCCTGTTATTATTGCTGCTTATCAGACAGTGCCCCTGCGGCTCCGTGAGTCGATGCTTTTCTTTTCCTGATGGAGACACAAACCTGGGTTCCTCTGAGAGGATTCTTTATATTGACCACAAGCTTTTCCAAAACCTGCAACCTCCTTATCCTCTGCGAGGGGGAACGGGGATAAAGCCATGGCACAAGAGGGATGCTGTGCTGGGCTCTGCCTTAGGAAGGAGATTGTGTCGCTTGGGCGCGTTTCTGAAATGCTTGTCTTGCAGGTTGGTCTTCGTTCGATTTTGAGGCAGTAAAGGCTTATTTAGCTAGAGAAAGAAAAGCAGCAGCAATAATCATTGTCATCTGGCCGTGTGTAAGGTTTTAATTAAATACCCATCGTTGTTCCTGTTAGTTGCTTTTACAAACCTGGCACCTTTCATGCTGCTGAGCGGCTTTCACGTGCTGTCAGGAGGAAAAGCCTGATCAGGTCAGACCCACTTGTTCCCCCCCGGCTTCTCTTGTTAGTTCATTTGTCTTCAAAGGCTGCTGTCAGCGCTTCTCCTTGCAGGCACTGAAGGTGCTCCCCCTCTAGAGCTCGTGGGAGATTCAAGCAAAGGCACAAGCTTCTCTGTCTCCTTTGCGTCTTCCAAGCCCTATATCCCAGTGCAAAGCCCTTTGCTTCTCTTGCTCTGCAGCTTTGTGCATCGTTTCATGGGTGCCTCCCTGGGACCTCTGCCTGGTGATGCTCAGCTGGCCAGGGCACAGGCAGGGCGGTGGTGGTGGAGACCTGGCAGCACGGCGGAGCTGCTGGGCAGGGTCCACCCTGGGTCTTCGTCCATCTCTTCATGTTTTGAGGTTGTCTTTCTGCTCCAGTGCCCTTTGGGAAAGGAGGTCCCGATATCTTCTCCCAAGTAACTAGCGATAGAATGAGAGGAAACGGCCTCAAGCTGCATCAGGGGAGGCTTAGGTTGGATATTAGGAAAAATTTCTTTACTGAAAGAGTGATCAAGCATTGGAACAGGCTGCCCAAAGAGGTGGTGGAGTCCCCATTCCTGGGGGTGTTCAAAAAACGTGTAGATGTGGCACTTTGGGACATTGTTTAGGAGGCATGGTGGTGTTGGGTTGACGGTTGGAACTGATGGTCTTAGAGATGTTTTCCAACCTTAATGATTCTATGATTCTATGATCTTCAAGGCACAAACCGCTCCATTCTCCCTTGGCCCTTTCACATCCCCTCTCCTGAACGCCGCTGAGATGTGAACCCTCAGAAGCAGGACCCTGCAGCTCTGTGCCCTCGTGTCCATATCAAGGCAGGGGATCGGGGATTAATACCCAAAATCTGAGCCCAACCAATGTATCCATAGTCATCTAATACCTTAAACAGCTGTGCGACCTAAGGAAACAACTGGAAAGTAATGTGTTAATAATCTTCTGCTGTTTCCTAATCTTGCTTGCTGGATCCTTTTCAGTGTTTCTCCTGACCTCAGAGTTATGCTCATTCATGCATTGTGTGGTGTGGCCCATCGTAGCTCCCCGCCGCAGCCTGCATTTCTCCCAGGCTTGGTGGGAGACATTTTGGCACTGAATTGTTTCCCAGTGCGCCCATTGAGTTTCTCTTAAGGAAAAAGTGATGCTGGGGGGGATCCTGAAAAAATTACTAATTTCAAAATAACACATCGATTTGAGGAAGGTGCATTGTATTTGTGCATGTTTCCTGAGCTGTGCAGAGGGAACCACTCGACTTGGCTTCACCTGCTTTGTGTGTTCATGGGAAATAAAAGCGTGTGTGTGTGTAAGGAGACGAACCCAACCTCATGCCTCCGAAGTGCCAGTTGCTTTTCATAGATCCAGCCGTCTGTTGATTATCACAAGAGCGAGTTGTTATCTCGCTGTTACGCGTTGAGTTTGGAGAGTAAATGGAGGGTACGTTGTGCAGCGCCTTGGAACGCTCCCACCCTCGGCAGTGGCAGAGCTGAGAACGTGGAGGGAGCTGCTCACGCACCATGTCGCGGCATTTGCTGCCGTTTTCCCTCGCCACGGCTTAGGGCGAGAGATGTGCTCTTTTCTTGGAGGGGGGGACACACCAGGGTTTTCCTGGGGATTGCATGGTGGATTTGTCTTTGGTGGGGCATCTTCATGACCCAAGAGGTCACTCTTTGTCCTATCATCCCCACTATGCCCCAGCCACAGTGCTGGGGGAGAGCTGGAGCATCTGAACCCCCCCGGGGAGATGGCTGGTGGAGCTCAATAAAGCAGCACCTGCTCCTGGGGCCAGCTCGCTGCCGTCACGTAGAGGCACAGCCCGTGTAATCCACACTGTCCCCTGAACTCCGGTTTCTTTCCCACATCCACAGCTGCTGTGAGAGTTGTGCTTGCTGGGGGCTTTTCCAGTGCCCTATGGTTTTATCCAGTGTTCAGTTTTTCCGAGCTGCTTCAGCCTGGGTTGGTTTTTTTTTTATTTGCATAAAAAGTGAGTGTCAGCTTCTGGAGTCACCCTGCGCCTCAGAGAGCTCTTGGTCCCCCTCGTCGCAGATGCCCCAGAGAGGGCAGAGTTGGTCACGGTGGTTTTCTTCTTGCAGACATTTGCAGCTCAAAGGCAAGAGTCGATGGAGTGAACTTTTCGTGTTTTCAGGAAAGAAAGGTTGGCTGTAAGAAGCCTGAGACCCCAAACATCACACAAAACCAACTGAAAATGGCTTCACCTTTTTAAACGGGAAATGGATCTCCTCTCTGAAGAGGGAACTCTTCGGGCATGTTTTTATTTCATTCACAAACCCACTTTTCCCTCGTTTGGATAAAAGCTTCCTCAGAAAATTTATGACCTTTGCTATGGTGGGCGCTGAGCTACTGAAGGACAAACTCCTCACAATAGGGAAAGAGGGGAAACGAGGCAAATAATGAAATACGTCAGTTATTTCATAAATTTAGGACAGCCAGAAGAAGTCCATCCTGAAGACTGAGGTACGCATGTGGGCTATATATATAATTGAGGTTTGTGGCCCACAGGAGCGACTGTAACCAAAATGCAGAAGAGCCCCTGCCCTGCCCTGCGCCAGGTTCTCCCGGGCTGACGTTTTGAAGGGGGAAGGACGGTGAAATAATTTCTCCATCACTGCTGCTGCTTTTCTGCCACCGAGCGCATTCGCATTCCCAGTGTCACACAAGGAGATAACTGAAAAGCTGTTCTGGGCTTGTTTAGCAAAATGAAATTGTATCTCCTTCAGCCTTTAAGGAAAAGTCATGTCACTAGTCAAGTATAAAGAATTGCTGACCCTTGTTGCTGAGATAAGGGTATAATATCAGGCTTTTTTCTTCCCTCTTCTCCCTGCTCGATAGAAGTTAGGAGTGTGCCTGCCTAAAGACACAAATCAAAGCCCATCGCTTTTACCTTGAGTGAGATAATGCCATCAAGAACAGAAAGACCCAGAAGAGCAGCCGGTTCGCTGAAGCTGGTGGGACCCCATCGCCACGTCTCTGGTACCAGGACCCCCGTGCATGGCAGGGACCACCCCGCCGGGGCTGCTGCCCATGACGTTCAGCGTGAAGCCCGATACTCGGGCAGAGGGTGGCTAAATCCTGGCACCCGCGGTTTTCTGCCTGCCAGGTCCCGCTGCCATTCCAGCGGGTGGAAAGAATGCCCCGAGCGTGGCGGGAGCTGCTTTTATCTACGCAGATACCGGGGCTCCTTTTGGAAACTCTGTTGGGGAGAGGAAGATAATATAATAAGAATGTGACAGTGGGAAGGAAAGGTAAAGCAATGAGAAAAGACAACGCCTGACAGCCCGGGATGGAAAGAGATACTTACAGGAGGAGATAATTCCTATCTTTATGCCCAGGGCGGTTTCTGTCCATTAGTCACTTGAACATTAATAAGAGTTGTGTGGCCAAGTCTTAAAGAGTGGCTTATTATGAAGAGTGCAGCCCACTATAGAACATGTCATCCAGAGTGATAGACTTGCCTTGCAGCTCCGTTATCCCAGCAATGTGATGATAGAGAGAAATGATGGCTGCAGCCTGCTGCAGCTGCTCTCCGGGAAAAGGCGTCCGGCTTGCGCTCAGCTGCCGGTGGCACTCCGCTGCCCTGCGCTCCCTGCTCGCGCTCCGGGCCACCTCGCTGACGTCGGCCCTGCTGCTGGCTACGTTTTGGAAGAAGCTACAGAGCCCTCTGGCATGACTGTAGAAGTGGGAGTTTTGAATTCTTCATCCCAGCGTGCCTGGAGGACTTGGATACCCAAAGGTACCCAAGGAGGACTTGGATACCGTTGGTGGAGTAGGATGAAGACCTCTGCACTGCTGGGCTCACTTGCTCAAGCTCGTTACCTCTGGTAGCATCCAGCCTTCACCCTCCGACAGCCCATTGATGTGTTGTGAGCTGGTGGCCTCCATCCAAGGCTCACAGACCACCTGCTGCACATGTCCATGGGGCTCGTTAGTTCCCTTATAGCAGATGGGAGAAGTCAAAAGACAGGTCGTGCTATAGGTGCTGGACTTCGCTTTCCATGTATCCACAGTCAAGTGAGACACGAAGGTATTTGGTGGGTCTCTGCTCAGGATTACTACCTTTACCAGGACCAGCAACTCAACGCCTACTATCGCTGAAATGCCTCTTGGAGAGAAACCTCACTGCTGCCCGTGCAGCCTTTGGCTCGGGGGAAACTGCCCCCGAGTGCGTAGGGCAAGGTCTGAGCTCCGCTGGCACGCCGGCTTCCGGCACCGTTGGTGACGGTGACGTTCCTGAATTAATAAGAGCGTTTCAAGTCCACGCTCTGTGTGGTTGCCAGCCTTGGAAGTTTTGCCAGGTCTGTTTTAATAATGAAGCCAGGCCGGCAGATTGCAAAATTATTCCGAGGAGAAAGCCGTGCAAGGAGGGGATGCGATGGAGCCATTTTGCGTCGCAGCGGCGGCAGGGAAGGCCTGCCGCATGGTGAGCTTCTGTGGGGAATGGCGGGGGAATGGGAGCCTCTAACAGCAGTAGCAGGTTTTATGCAGCCCTTTCAGCTTCGGGTCTCCCAGTGCTTCATGAAGGAAATAAGCAGCGTTGCTTTCGTTTTTCCTGACGGATAGAATTGAGCAGGAGACTTTAATTGAATGATTTGAGGGTACGGGTGTGCGTCTGCTCCTTTTGAATGGGCTCGCCAATAGGGCCAGGTGGACGAGAACAGAATTTGGGGAATGGGAGACAGTGGGTGAGTTGGGTTGACATTTAGGAAATAAAACAAGGGGCTGCCTGTGAGTGGAAGAAGGATGATCCCTGGTTATCTGGGCTTGTTCTCAGTGCTTTGGAGTCAATAGCTCATTCCTCACCACCCAAGGGTGGGACAAGACAGTGTGTTTAGTTTAACAACCAGAAAAGGGAAGCCAAGAGGGAGAGTCCAGGGCCAGCCGCTTTCCAAGGCTGACGCCCACCTGCTCCAGCAGTTTATGGGACGATTTGATGGTGCAAAGAGCCACCCGATAAGACTCATGCAAGGCTCACCTGAAGGATGCTCAGGTGCCAGCCGGCGGCTCTCGTCCGCACACCTTCGGGGGAGACCCGCAACGGCAGCAGCCGCCTCGTCTCACCCACGTACGCAGGTTGCCCTTTCCAATTTGGCAGCTGCCAGGTACTTTTTAAATGCTTCAGCAGTGTTCCCTTGGTAACACTTTCAGATGCGGATCGCAACGTGTGTAGGAGAAATATTGAACTCTACATCCAGCCACTTAATTACATGGAGAGCACTGTCCCGTTAGCGCATTAAATGCACAGCTATTCCTGTTTCTCAAATGCAGATGTTATTTTTAGCTCTGACACATTGCAAGTATCAAGTAACCGGCAGATCGGGTGCTCTCGACGCGGTGCCGGGGAATTCGCACGGGGGAACCCTTGGGATTTACCGTGTAAGTTAAGACTGGCCCTGGCTGCCGAGGACGAGGCTGGATTTCCCCAGCAGTCCCGACCGGCTGCCGCTGCGTGCCCGGTGGGTTGGGGTTTGCTCCGGTGTTGGGCTGGACCAGTCCCGGTGTCTGCTGCAGCTCTGCCCAGTGTTTGAGGGGGTCCAACCTGGCATCGCTTGCTGTGAACTTGGTGCCACCTCCAGCGGGTGCTTGTGGGTGCAACAAGGCTCCTCTCCCGCTGCTCTGCGCAGCGTTGCCCATCCCAAGGAATGACTGACACTGTGCAAAATTACTTATGCTGAAGGTTTTAAAGCAAAGGGGAAAAAAAAGAACTTCGTGTTCAATCTGTGGCAATCTGGGTTCATTATAGCTCCCTGCCAGCTCTGGCCTCCTTCTACCAGCCGCTCGTTTTTATTAATTTGTCCATCTGCTTTAAGGGAAAGCGAGTGAAGTGGTACGGGGGGTTTTCTCTTTCCTTTTTCAGTCCAGGAAACCAGAGAAAAAAATCAGCTGGGAAATCTAGGCCATCCCATTGTGGCTCAATCTGGGTCTTGAAACCATCAAGCTGGGCTTATTTGAAAGTGGTCATTTCTTTCTCGGTCTCACTCTTTTGATTTTATTTTGATTTTATTTTATTCAGTCATCTGGAACAAGCAGGCGCAGAGGGGAGGTGAAAACAGAGAACACTGATAATAGTTCTTCAGCAGCAAGTTGGGCATAAAATAGCTTTGTCCGTGGGTTTGTTCCACAGGGACAAAGGGTTGTCCTTTTTTTGCTCCCATTTGCAGCAGTTGAAAGGCATTTGCAGAGGGGCCAGGGCAGGCGGGCACAGGCGCCGGAGGAAGGCTGGTTATCCCTGGGTTTTGCAAAGATGATGTGCTGGCAGGGGTTGTGCTGTGTGAGCCAAGCGGCCCACCCTGATAGTTGAAATTTTGCTGGAAATCTCTGTCCTTTCTGCACATCGAGCATCATGGGGAGGCCGTTGGCAATTGCTCCTGTGTCTCTTCCTCCGACCTCAGCTGCAGGGCAGCGGTGCCTGCATCTCCCCTCCTCCTGTGCCCACCGTTGCCCCAATAGCATCCCTAATCTTAGGATAAACACATCAGTAAGTTGAAGGCTTGCATGTTCAGGCTGTGGGTTTTTTTGGCCCACGTATCCCAGCTGACAGCCGCCCTGACTTGGCTTTTTACGCCCAGAGGGTTTCCGTTGGGTTTTGCTGCCTGCAAACCCAGAGCTTGCTGCTTTGATGCAAGCTCGTTCCCTGCAGTCTCTGAATCTGGCGCTTGCAACCACTTGCTAGTTCATTTTAATTATGTCATTAGCCCAAAACTTCGCAGTTCCCTGCTCTCGTGGCAGGATGCTCAGAGGTGTGCACCGCAGCCAGCGTGGGATGCCTGCTCACAGTTTCCCACGGGAGGGAGAGACGCGGATCCCCTGTACTCTGCGTGTCGCTCCGTGCCCTCTCCTGCATTAGGTCACCCTTTTCTATCTGAACCTTTCTTTAAACCTATAATGTGGGTTTTTCCTCCTTCCCAGCCTGTCTGTTATCCCTGCGAGGTCTCACAAGGTGGCAGTGTTATTGCTAGTCCACCAGTGGGTTGCTTGGTGTTTGTTCAGCACAGTAAATATATGTGTTTAAAGTCAGCTTTGATATTGGTTATGATGCTGCAGAATGTGTTTTATAATATAGGAGGAAATATTGGGTGCAGGTGGCTGACAGCAGCCCCTCCTTGTGCCCACCACGGACGGCTTACACATAGTTTGTCGCCCAACATCCACTGGAGCACGTGGGACACGGGACATCGCCAGCGCCTCCGTCTCCCGGGGACTGGGAGCCACTTGCAAGAGCAGACATTAAAGCAGCCAGAAGTGTTTTCTTCAACTAGGAAGCAAAACCTCATCTGCTCGTAGGAAGGTCCCCAACCATTAACAGAGGCAATCTTTGTTGCTGTTGTCTGGTTTCTATGTTGTTTTGTTTCCCTGGTTTTCCAAAGGGGCTGGTGAGCAGCAACCACAGCAACAGAAGTGCACTTCTGTGAGCACAGATGACCTGTTTGTTCAGAGCGTGTTGCCTGGGGCTGCTGCTGCCTCCCCCGTGGGGAGAAGCGGGTTTGGGGAAGGAGGATGAAGATGGGGACAGGATGCGCGAGGCCGGGACGGTGCCGCTCTTTGCATTAGCACCGCAGATCAGCGGCTTGGCAGAGATGGGGGTCAGCCCGGAGCATGGGCTGCAAAGGGCACCCCAGCACCAGGGTGCAGGCAGAGAGCTGCCCCAGCTCTGCCACGCTCCAGCCCCAGGGTTTGCCCCGCAGCTTCCTGCATGCACCACAGTAATTCAATACCAACATGGAAATCCATTATTGACAGGCAAAACCAGAGACTAATATCAGCTCAGGCTCTGGGAGGCTGGGAGCTAAGAGCAAGCCCAAACTCTGCCCGTGTTTTCCATAAACTGTCCCTGTCGCTCTGCTGCTGCCCAGTGCTTTGAAGCAAAGCCTTGGGCTAGAGGACAGAGGCAAGAGCATTTTCCTCGTCAGTATTTTCTGCATTTGTCTGCTGCTGCTCTGCCTCCCACATTGCTGTCTTGTGAACGCTTGAATTTCCTACTGCGTGGGCGCATGGCGCTTGGGGCTCTCAGAGCCAAAGCCCCCAAGGATACCAGGCAGGTTTGGCGGCTGACACGGGATGCCAGGGCAGGAGGGAGCTGCGGCGGGTCAAACATGGAGGCTGCGTTGCTGCTGGACACACACGGACACCATCCTGGTTCTGTCACATGGCTGGGCAAGCCCTCCTGCTCCTCCTGTGCCATTGGAGACCCCTGTAAAATCCCAAGGGGGAGAGCAGTAAATCCCAGCTGGTGCAGGGCTGCATGCTTCACCGGGGCAGTGGGGTGTCCTCTCTGCCACCCCAAATCTGGAGCAACGGGCGAGATGGTGCATCACGCAATGGAAAGCTTTGCTCCAGCACCCGGCACTGTGCTGACCAAATCAGAGCCAAAGCTGCTCTGATGGGTCCCCCTTTTGCTGCCCCCCGCCCCCAAAGGCATGCATCAACCAGCACCAGGTGTTGGGGTGCTGGCAGTGGGGAGCTGAGGCGTGCACCCTCAGCAGCGGGCACGCTGCCCCTTCCCGGCGATAATGAACTTTATGGCTCGCAAATGCGATTTCCCATCTTTGCAGCTCCATCTGCATCGCTTATTGATGGAGCAGAGATGAGGTAGCCGGGCACCACCGTTATTTACTTTATTGAAAATTTCTGTGTGTCTCTGTTGCTATAGCATGGCAGGATTACAGTTTCAGCAAGCACTTAGCTTATCATGTGCCCAGCCCGACAGATTTTAGCCTAAAACGCTTAACGTTGCGCACGTGCTTAAGTGCTTGGCTGAACGGGAACCCACAGGAGTGTGTAAACGCCAAAATGTTTTAGGTAGGAGTCATCACAAACACCGAGCTGATCTCTAAACCCTCACTGTTCCTGAATATCGATGGGAGTAAATGTGATTTTGAATGGCTGAGCCTGCGCCAATGTGTGGTGGGGGTCCATCGGAAGGGCTGGAGAGGGGTTTATTGTACAGGCTCCATCAGGCAGCAGAGGCAGAAGAGATGGGGCTGTGGGACTCCCTTGTGAACCCACGTTAAAACAAGCGGCCCCGGAGCTCGGTGGTGACAGTGACGCTCTGCTCGGCAGCCGCAGGCACGCACACATCTGCCGGCCAGAGCTCTTGGCTCTTCGCTGGGTTTCTCGTTTCTTTGGTGTGAAAGCAGCTTTTGAAACCCGGGGGGACTCCTGGCGAGCGGAGGGGTGACCGGGATCTCTGAACAACAAACGCTGGAGAGCTCTTCTGAAGAGTGAGCTCTAGGCTTTGTAGTTCGCACCCTATCCGCCCGCCTCCCCGTGGGTGGGGGGGGGTGAATTTAGAACAGCACCACCCAACACTCCTGCCAGAGCAATGGCCACGCGAGGCGCAGGCAGATAAAGCATTAGACCCAAAGCATTAGACTCCCTGCGATGAGCAGGGAACTGGACTCCTTGATGGGGTAATGGTTTTAAATTAAAGGAGAGTAGATTCAGACTAGACATAAGGAAGAAGTTTTTTATGATGAGGGTGGCGAAACGCTGGAACAGGTATCCCAGAGATACGGGGTAGGTGCCCCATCCCTGGAAACGTCCAAGGTCAGGTTGGACGGGGCTCTGAGCAACATGATCGAGTTGAAGATGTCCCTGCTCATTGCAGGGGGGTTGGACTAGATGACCTTTAAAGGTCCCTTCCAACCCAAACCATTCTATGATTCTATGATCCATATGGGTCCCTTCCAACTTGAGATATTCTATGATTCTATGATTTACAAGAAGGAATTTAATACCTTCTCCTTTTATACTGAAGAATTAAAAAATTATCTTTCTGGGGGCTCCCATCGTTTAGCAGCATCCAGAGGAGCAGGTCTTGCCTTCAGCATCGTGCTGTGATGCTGCGGTCATTGGAGAGCCTTCAGGGAAGAGCCTGATGCCGCGGCCTGGCTGCGGTGAGCACCGGAGCGGTTCACTCCTGCCCATCATGTAAATGACCAGGGACCCAGAGAGCTGGATTAAATTGCAATAGAGTTGGACTTTCTCCAAGGCTCAGCTTTAGGCTTATATCCCAGCCATATGGCCAAGAACGCCACCAACTTCTCTCCAACCTCCCTGCAGAAGGCATCTTGCGGTGCCTCGCGTGCGTCGCCGTAGGGCTTTCAGCGTCGTTACGCTCGTTGCTGATAAGAGTAATATATAATATTGATGTAGATCATCTGGCAGTCTTAAAGTGCTTTTAAATTGATGATCTGAGCATCAGAACAAGTGTTGGTTGTAAAATCAAACCGCTGCCGTTCTGCGGTATTGCAGGCACAGGCTAAGCCAAGATTTTGAAGTAAAGGGCAATTTCGGGGACTGCAGGAGCAGTGAGAGGTTTTTTGTCAACCTCTTTTTAATAAAATTGGTTTGTTTGCTCTCAATATGCTTTTCCAAAGCGTGTCAATTAAAAAAATCCTGAAGGGGACTCATGAAATAAAAACTTTTTCTTTCTGAATTTGGTTTTGTTGGGTCTTTCAGGGCATTTCTTCAAGAATTTGAAGCTTTTTGTCAGGAATTTTCTGTGGAGGGGTTTTTTCCATGCGTTTTCTTCATGCCATTTCGTAGCATGTCAGAAGTGGCAGAGCATGGAGTCCGACTGTTTTGTTATTGCACAAAGATGAGGCGTTGCTCCAAAATGTTTCAGTCTGTCCCCGGTAGCATCTGCCCATAATGACTTTAAAAAAGTAAATTAAAAAAAAAATGCTTCAGTCGATGCATCGGTAGCACATGTCGGTAGTGAATAATTCCATACTGCTATTAGTGCTGCACCAGGGAATTACAGAAACCTCGTCAAAATAACCTACAAAACCAAAAGGGGAAAAAAAAGAGAATTTCTAACTTGTCTTTTTTTACTCCGCCGTTTTTTCAGAAATGCTCTTGGCAACGCATCGGGCACGGCTTCTCGCCAGGGACCACAAGGGCTGTGCGAGTCCAAGGTGTCCTGGGAGTGGGGCGCAGCCTTGAGAAGAAGGTGGTGGTGTTAATTTGGGGTGCTGGTAGTATTTCTGTTGGGGTGGGAAGGGCATACGCCTGCACTGAGACGTGCTGAGCACCTCGCTGAGCAATTCATCCTGGGCAAATGCTCAGTACGGTGTTTCCCCGTATGCCTGTTTGGAGCAGGGCACGGGAAAGGAGGCAAGCAAGTGAAAATCCAAGCTTGCCCAAAATTGTCAATTTTGGCGGAGGAGGCAGGGGTTCAGGTTTGTAAACTCAGCCCATGGCAAGGAAGTAGGAAATTGCTAATTACCGATCCGGAAACGTATCCCTAAAAGATGTGACACAATGAGCCCAGCTTTGTGGCAAGGAATATCCGTGATTTAAATTTTAATTCTAAAGGCGCTGGATAAAAAACGGGAAATCTGGAAATGTAGGAGGGCACGGGGAGGCCTGAGGAACACAGGGCACAAAATGTCTTCATGAAGATTAAAACCAATCCTGCAGCTTTAGCTTTCAGATGATTGTGCAAGAGAATTGTTATGAAAATATGGAGCTAATAGTTCTATTATCCTCTAATATTAAATGCAAACAAAAGCCTATTATGTTTTTGTAGCTGAAATAACTTTTGTATATGTGCTGTGAAGTATGGTGCAAGTGGGATCCTGGTGCAAATTCATCATCTCTCGAGGTGCCTTTGTCAGGGCTGGAGAAGTTTTCTCTGTCTGGTCTTGCTCACCCAAGTAAGGGACGGGACCAGTGACATGAGGACAGGCTGGGTGTCACCTGTAGTGACCTGGGAACGGTGGGCGCGTGGCTGGCCCCAGCCTTGCCCCAGCGATGCCCCCTGTGAAGTTCTGGTCCTGGCTGGGACATCGCAGGCTGCTCCCAGCCCCGCTCATGCGGGAGGCCTTTTTGTGGGGCATTAAGTGTCCCCTTGTCCTCGTCAGCCCTTGCATGGGGAAACTTCACATGACTTGTACATCTTCGTGCGGACAAGGGGAAAATTGTGGCTAGTCGTGGGTCTGGCTTTCCGTGGGGTATTTCTGCAACGTACAACTCAGTAATTAGGAATATCAGCTCAGCAGCATCAAGCATGAGCAGAGGGAGCCAGCAAATACGGCTTTGTCCTTTGCTCTGCCTTGCAACAGTGAGAAAACCTCCCTGCGGGTCGTCTTTGGCTCCGTCTTGGCACCTCCCCGTAGCGCGGACATCCCCTGTCTCGTTAAACTGGTCAGGAGCTCAGCAGGGACAGCTTTCCCAAAGCTGCAGGAGGTGGCTGAAGGAGGCCCCTCAGCTTTCCCTGCACACATGGTCATGGCAGGAAACATCCCCCCAGTGCCTGAGAGCCTGCCCGAGGTGGCATGTCCCAAAGAAAGTTTCTGGAGCAACTCTGAGCTTCGTAGCGTGGCATGGAGGCACCCGAGCCACCTGCGTGTAGCAAAAGAGCCAATTCCTGGCACCGCGCACGAAACCATATGGGAGAAGAAGCGTTTCTCTCCCACGCTTCTCCCCAAGAGGACCTTCTGAGAGATGACATTTTTTCTTTAACCCCTTGATTTTTTTCCAGGGTCTGAATTAACATGTGAGGCCCACAAATGAGGACGCTTTTTTTTTTCCCCTCCCTTCCTTTTTTTTTTCTCTCTTTCACTAAAGGCTTCAGCATGGGGATGTGATTCAAGGAAAGGGCTGCTCTGAGTATTTTAGTCATTTGGGTATCCAGGAAAAGCCAACCTAATGGCATCTCTGTGCGGGGTAGGCTCACCCAAGACATGCCTCATTACGTGGATCTCTAGGAAAAGACGAGAGCTGAGGGGAGATAATTTCGGCACTGCATCCCAGCCTCGCAGGGGTGGGTTGCAAGTGCGTACGTCACCTCCGGCAAGGCTTGGCTTCCTAAATCCCCAGGCAGTTTGAAAATGTCACCCTTCATCTCCACCCTCTTCGTCAAGTTTCATTTTACCAGGGAATGGCCCCAAAAAGGGTGCCATATTACTAGACTTTCCAGGGAGTAGCATTGTATGGAGAACGAATGTCCCTGGAAGTATATAAACTTCTGCTGCTTTATCCCGTGCCCGCTAAGTCCCAAAGCTTGTTAAACCCAAAAGTTTGTAGCAATAGTTCAATGTCTTAAGCATTGACCCAAATTGCCTGCTATCTGTCCTATAAGTGATGAGAAACACTGCGGCTTGGGGAAAGATTGTCTCCTCCACAAGTCTTCCCATGGCCTGACAGTTCTGCATTTACAAGTTTTATTGGTTTAGAGTGCATTTGATAGCAACAATTTGACTTTTACTTATTGTTGTGCTTTTTTTGTAAGCAGACTGGTTTGGTTTGAGTTTGTTTTTAAAAGCCTTATTCATCTCTAATCCAGAATAATACTATCTCCGTGGTTTTTAACGTGGTTAAATAAGGACAGCCCATGACGACACTGGGCAATTCGGTTTCCCAAAGTATATTGAATTTAGCACCGAGTGAGGCTGCTGGCCCATAAAAGGAAGAATTTCGGTGGGCTGGTTCGGGCAGTCCTTAGTTCAACCCCCACGTTCTCCCTGAAGGTCACTGTAGTACAAGTGCTCCATAATTGAAGGGTGGAAGAGGAGAGCCTTTTTCGGTCGGTTTTAGCCCCATCTCTGGATCCATTACGCTAAGCTGTGCCGCGTTCCCCACCCATGATGCAGGAGCTCTTGACGTCACAGGATTTCCTTGCTTAAAATCTCGTTGGTGAACGGTGATGGGAGAAGGAGTGGGGTGACCTCTGCATTCCCATGGCCGTGGACTTGTCCACCATTAAGTAACCACTCTGCAAAGCTCTTGGGATCACACAGCCAGCGCCATCGCATCTCCCGTCCTCCCTCCATCACCCTCATGCACGTGCTCTGCTCTGGAAGGGAGATGCTGAAGCACCCAGGCAGAACCCAGGAGCGATTAGTTCCCTGTGTGATCTTCTGCCAGTCACTCAACCTCATTATGTCCCGCTTCCTTTGTGCTTAACCAGCGGATAATCTCTGGCAAAGCAGCTTTCCGTAAGGTGCTGTAGGATAAACCCGTTGGCGGCTGCGAGGTGCTGGAAGGTGCTGCGCTGCAGGGACGTGCCAGCGGCTGAGCCCACGGCATGGATGGGCGATGAATCCACTGAGCGTGGCAGAAACCTGTAAATACAGCAGAGAAAAGAAGTTACTAGGAAAAATAAAGTGCCTACTTATTATTGTTGCCACACCTCATGATAGGCGAGCACTATAAAAGTAAGTCACAATTCCCAGACAAGGGAAAGCCACAGGCCAAAATCCTCCACTGGTGGAAAGTAATCTAGGGATAGGGCTTATTATGTCTGCTTGCATAAACTCACGTGTCTCTCTTGATCTAATCTTAAAGCTCTTCAAATCCAAATTCCTCATGTATCTGTAAAAATGTGCAATTTTTCAGGTCTTTTTTTCCCCAATCCTGCCAATCCGTAAAAAATATGGTGCTTGTCTTCAGCTGCGAGGGATCAGGCGAGGGTGCGTGTGTCTTCCAGGCTTGGGATCAGAAGTCTCAACCTGCATCCCCAAAGGTCACTGTGAGTTTGGAAACGGAGACACGACTCCCATCAAACCGTGTCTCATTGCCACATCTGCCACCAGCTCACAAAACCAAAGGGTGGTATACCTTCAGCTTGCTATTTTCCTGGCTCCCTGGAAGATGGTTCGTAATTATGGGGCAGTTTCTCCGTGTCCGCGGTGTCATTAGTAGCTGTCAGAGATAATGGAAGGTGATGGTGGTGGGATGAAAGCAAAGTCACTTCTTCTGCTTCTCTGAGTGTAGTTGCCCTTTAGGTAAATGATAGTCGCTTCCACAGCAATTAGCGCTTTCTGAAGTGTGTTTGATTAAATTAGATATCCCTCTTCCAGAAGTAGGAATAATTAATCTACCAGTGACTTGAGTGCTGGCAACTTCCTTGCTTTGCTGTCAACTTTCAAAGACGTGTCCAAGCAGTTGGGGAAGGGAGACATTATTTTCAAGTCCTTACTTCTATGAATTCTGAGACTACCCGTTGGGGCCCTTTCTCTTACCCATATGTTTAATTTCTGAAGCCTTGACTTAGTGTGCAGTCAGGTGGATGGCATATTAAGCGCTGAAGTGAGGCATATGTCTTGTATTTTGTTGAATCAAGACCGCATCTCGTGGTTGATAGGTCTGGACACTAGATTCCCTTTTTTAGCAGAAATAGAGGTGCTGCAGGGAAGCACGAAAAGCAAGTCTTCCCGGCAAGCAAAGTGCAGGATGGGTCTCTGCGCCCATTCATCTCCCAGCGTTTCTGAGCTGGGAAATGCCAGCGGCTGCCAACGGTGGGAGGATGCTGGCTCCAGTCCAGCAGCTCGTTTCAGAGCTTGGTCACCGCCATGGCTGCAGAAGCCGCTCCTGGCACCGAAACGGCGTGATGGGCTGCCGGGACCCTGCCAATGGGGCAGCCCCGGTGGCCTTGGCCAAGGCTTTGTGGAGGTGGCCGCCGTGCACGCCAACCTCCGCGTGCCCAAGGGATGTGCCGGCTCGCATCAGCACTGCTCTGCACACCTCTGTGCCAGGCTCCATCGGCAGATGTGGCTTTACTGTCCTCCCTTCCTAGCAGGAGCTTTGCCGGCGAGGTCAGCTCATGGCACACTGGTCTGCTGACAACGAGGGAAGTAGGCATGAAGTCTAATTAAATTGAAAGCATATTTAAACTGTTTTCTGAGCACTACTTATGAAGGAGCATGGATATTCAGAGCATATTAAACTGTCAAATTTAATAAATCTTAAGCAACATGGCCGTGGGCCAGCACCAATGGATATTTTTTGCACCACCATTTAATTAAGAGTGAGTATTGTTCTTTAAGCTTATTCATTGTTCATCTGAAGCAGAGTGCACAGTAAGAGCAGTGGAAATGAGTTGGTTCAATAAATTAGACCTGGCTGCCGCCTTTTCTTTCAGTAGCATTGAATCTTAACCCAGAAAAAGGAAACCCTATGGAAAAGATAAGGGCGTTACAGGGAGAAAATAGCCGTGGTGATGTGACGAAGGAACCGGCGCTGCTTGCTCCATCCAAAAGCAGTCTGATCACAAGGGATGCGTTTAACACATTCATTGAGATGAGTTAAAATGGCAACAGGTCAGGGCTGGAGCAGGTCTGAAAATCAGTCATTGCTTTTATCCCTACGACACAGCCGGCTGGTCGCGTGCTCTGCCATTAGCCAGGAGGAGTGTGCTGAGCTGGAGCGCAGCTATTATAACTTCAGTGTTATCTTGATGAAGATGGCTTTTCTTTTTTCTTCCATTACAGTCTAGTTCCTCTACAGCCTTTGGAAGTGAGTTGAGCAGACCAGGTCATGAGAAGCCACCTCCTACAGAAACCGCTCAAATGTGGTCTCTGGCATTAAAGCTGATGGCGTGGTTGTGGGAACTGTTGAAAAAGAAAATTTTAAGAGGGGCAAAGGACCAGGACCCTACCTTTCTCCCCAGGGACGTGCATGTTGGGAAATCATCTCCAGACCTTCTGAGCAGCTTTGTAGGGGTGGGATGCTTTGCACGAAGGCGTTTGCATGGTTGCACCTGTGGACCCATCCATGTGGGGTCAGCAGCTTTTTTCCATGTCTCAGCTCTCTGAATCAAGTGATGGCCAAAGGGCCTGTTTGGATGGCAATTTCCTGAGCGGAGACTGCAACCAAAAACACCAGCAGCTTTAGAGGGAAGGAAAAAGAAGGTGATGGAGAGGATGGAGGCGCTCTGGGCCATGCAGAAGCTTTCTGCCTTACGTTGCTGCTTGGTCCAGCGCTGGGCTGGGGTCAACTGCCCCCAATTTGGCAGTGCGATGCTGGGTTATGAAATTGCTAGCAAAGAGGATGTGTTTTGTATGTCTCCAAATTTCACAGACATTGATAAAGTCTGGAGAAACCAGTTACTGTTCTATGGACATGACAGGAGAGCTAGAAAACTCACTCCCCAGAAACGTGTGAAAATAACCCCAATTTTTTATGATTGCTTCAGGACTTCTCTTCCAAAGCCCTCAGACGCAGGGTTGCAAAGGGTTGCTGGGTGATCATAGAATCATTAAGGTTGGAAAAGACCTCTAAGATCATCAAGTCCAACCGTCAACCCAACACCACCGTGCCTCCTAAAGCAGGCCCTGAAGTGCCACGTCTACATGTTTTTTCAACGTGATATGATATGTGATATGAAGTCTGTTCTGTGAAAACTCAGGTCCAAGGCTTGAAACCACTGCCCTGCTTTGCAGAAACTTCTTGAGCATATCTCCTTGCACATACTCCTTCACCTTCTATATTATTGTTTTTATTGCTTTTGCTTGTTTAAAAATTCCTATTAAACAAGGCGAAACGTCACCCAGCGACGGGTGAGGAGCAGAGCAAGCGTGTAATGGTGTAACCCTGGGTACCAGCCCTGCCTCCAGCACTCAGCAGCTCCCAGGCTGCTGGAGCCAGCTCTGTCCTTGTGCATCTCATAAACCTCTGTGGATTTTTCTCTTCCGTCAATGTTGCTGTTCCCCTTTGCCCGTGGTAATGGATTTTGGTAAAGTGGTTAAGTCGTATCAGCAACATGAGCATTTTGGTGCGTATACAGCAGGCTCAAATCTCATTGAGTCCTGGGAAAGCATCTTACGGGATCCAGGCGAGGAGTGGAGGGGAGGGATACCTGACAGGGCACAGCAAGGGAGATGCAAAAACTCCTTTGCTGTGTGGGCGGTTGTCTGGCTTCACCTGGAAGTTAATGAGTTGGCTGCTGAATTTATATTTGTCTGTACTGATCTATTTGGCCCCAGCCAGTACAGCTGGTTGGCCCCAGGTGATTGCGATGCTGTTGCAGAAACTAGGTGTTTCTTTTTTAAAAACTTGATTAGATTTAAAGATGCATACCGCGATTATTTTTGATATATGGGCTTATAGCAAAACGAGGGGCTCTGTGCTGTAAGACCTGGCGTGAGCGATGGGGGGCTTGAGCTCTGCCGTATTTCTGCACCCGGTCGAGTTAGTTTGAGAAATGCATGCAGCTAACGATAAGCCGTGTTGACAGTCGTCTAACAGTGCCAAAATCCACCGAGCCTCTGCCAAAATGACAGGCAGGCAGGTTGCTCGGTGAAGCTTTGAGTCCTGCCTGGAAGCCATGGGACCTCGGGACAGCGCCCGACAGGGCGAGACATGGGGCGAAGGTCCCGGGGTGGCCGCTGCCTTTGCAAGGGACTGGGAATATGGGGCATGCTGCGGCTGCGGGAGAGCTCCGACCCTCCTGCAAGCCTAAGATGTAAATTTACTCCGATTTTGCTGGAACTGCTTGAAGATTTTAATGAATTTTGAAGCCCTGCAGTTTGAGGAACCTGGCACAGAAAATCCATCTGTGTAATTAAACGTCACGACCGGACCAGGCACAGTGCTGATAAGCAGCTGAGGCCAAGGACCGCGGTCGCAGCCCTGATTCCTATGGCTAATGCCAAACCTTGCTCCCTGGCCCCTTGCTGAGCGTACATCCTCGTGCGGAGGGAGAGCCAGGCGGGGAGGAGGCAGCCGCTCGGTCGGGGCAGAGCGGGAGCGTTCCTGAATTTTTCTAAGGCACTTTGAACTCTGGTGACCTCAAGACTGAAGCCCAAAACTCCTGTAAATGGCATTTGAACTGTGCTCCACAAGGCTGCTGATAGCAGATTTCAGGACGCAAGGATGGCTTTTGCTATTTAGGTCTGTCGGTGAGGCTCTTCGTTACCCATTCCCATTCTTCTGAGGTACCTAAAAATTAGAGCGATTGTTGTAACACTCCAGATGTTGCTCTTTGGGGGAAAAAAAAAGTGAAGTCAGATTAATTTACTAAGGAACTTCAAATGCAAACGAGGGAAGCTTTCCCAAGATCAGGCAAAATAAAACATTAAAATTCACACCCACCGCTTCTGTCACACTTTCTTAGGCTCTGACAACGAGGAGGCCAACATTTGGCAATTCCTCATTTGGAGCTGTCAG
Organism: Fregata magnificens; assembly: GCA_013389945.1. Lineage (NCBI taxonomy): Eukaryota > Metazoa > Chordata > Aves > Suliformes > Fregatidae > Fregata > Fregata magnificens. The sequence goes on from WAAD01002608.1 coordinate 763,140, forward strand.
TCTGTAACCTTCAATTTAGATAAAACGCTGGAGAAATCAAAGTCCCCTTCTCCATGCCTCCTCCTCTCCTCCTCCCGGCTTGGGTCCCTAATGAAAGCCCAACTGCTCCTGCCCTTTTTTCCTTCCCAAATCTTAGGACCGATGAGGCCAGGGAGGCTGCAGTGTTGCTCTTTCCCCTCCCATGTGCTGCATGGAGACCCTCATCCCACAATTACAAAGAAATCCGAAATACTCAGTGCCAGGCTGTAATAATCTTTGCGAATTCAGAGCTGAGATGCCCTTCTGTAGAGTCGGGGTGTGGTGCAGCCCCTCCTGCCCGTGGGGCTTCGGCTCCCCCTTGCTTCAGGTCGTCTTTTTGCAAAACTTGTTTGCAAACTTGTTTGCAAAAGCTCGTTGTGCCTTTGTGGTTTGTAACCGGATCAGGGGGACGCTGCAGGAGAGATGCTAAACTTGGTGCAAAGCTACAAACCATGTTTGGGGGGTTTTCTCAGTGGAAGCACTTTCCATCTGCATGAAAATTGGCTGCTTTTAGTGACATATAGGGAATAGTGAGAACACAGGATTGCTCCTGGGGTGCCCACCGAAGCTGTGCTCAGCAGATCGGGGAGCAGCAAAGAGCCTTTGCTGGATCTGACTCCGTCTCGATCTATGAGGGTGTTAATTTTTACAGGCGAGCAGCTGAGCCTTAACTGAGTTGGTGATGCCCTACGGCGGGGGGAAAAACCAAAAAGGAAAGAAAAAATCGTCACTTAAAGATGACAAGTGATTAGGTAGTGATGGGTAGATTGTCAGAAGCAATTAAGCAGAAGATCGATGGTGCAAGCGTGCAGGGACACGGGGTGTCGCGCGCGGCGGGACGCGGGGCACGGTGCAGGCAGGGGAAGGCGCCGCGTTGATAAAACCAAATGAGGTGGCGGGGGAAATCCTCCTCTTGCAGTTAGTCACTTTTAATTGCTAAGACGTTTCCAGAATTACATGTTCTATTGCCAATAACCTCCCCAGAAGTTTGCAAAATGCTATTTTAAAGCATGTTCTCCACCCCCAACCTCCCAGCCCAGCTTTTGGAGAAGACCTTGAAATGGAGTGTAGCATATGCTTCCCTCGTTATGCTGCGGACGGGGTGTATTTCTGGCACCATTCAATGTCAAAACACTCCCAGTATTTTTAGTAAAATTGCTCAGTAGGCACGAGCTTCTTGCAAACCAAGGAAAAACAGAGCTCCCTTGCAAATATTCTTGGGATTCCTTGAAAGGCTACCAGGCTCCTGCTCTCCTCTCGCCGCGATGGCACAATCCCACTTTAATTAAAGCAATGATTAGGGTAGGAAGGCACAGAGAGCAGCAGACGGGATTGCTTCACCCAGGCCCGCGGTCTTGCAGGGTTTATACGCGTTTTCCTTTATGCCCCATTCATGAGGCACCCGGCGCCGTAGGCAAGTGGCTTTGAGGGGTTTCTCTGGGTTTTCTGCAACCTATCAGATCTTAAAGGCAAAGATTTTCCATGTCTTAGGAGGAAGAGTTCTGGAGGCCTTTGCAATGACTCTGAACTGGAATGCAAATATTTTTCAGTTCAACCTCTGTCTCCAGCTGGAGAGGCAGAGCAAACAAACAAGCAAACAGATTAAAGCAATGCGAAGGGCAGATAAGAGCCGCAGAGAGGGAGAGACCAAAGTCATTCCCTTCTGATGACGACGCTGATAAAACATCTGAAGTTGGACAACGTGAGGACTCGGTGGGATCAGCTTCAGGGAGCCGCAGCCACTGTGTGTACCGCTGGTTTCGCAGGCTGCTTTTCCCTGTGGTTCAGCCAGATCTGCTGCTTTTCGGCGCAGGGGGGATTATCTCGCTGATTGGTTTTTAAATGAACAGTGTATGCTGGTTTTTTTGAACCACTAATGTGGTGCCCAAGGAGGTCTGAGCGTGTAGCCCGTGTTTTCTGAAGCCTGGAAAGAGGGAGATGGACTTTGAATTGCTGATCTAGCTTAGGCGCAGCAGACGCCTGATCCGCATCGAGTGTCTTGCGGTGATTTAGTCCGAGTCTGTTCTTACTGTTTCGAGCTATTTCTTCAAATCAGAGGAAAACAACAAAAAACCATTCTTCCCTGACCACCCCCAGGCCCCCAAACAACCACATCTCCTTTGGCATGTACTTTCTGCAGCTTCAAAATGTTCTTCTCCACTGTGGCCTTCATCTCAAATTTAATATGCCGGGTTCGGTTGGTGGGGAAAAAACCTCCAATTTTTCCCTTATTTTTAATCCTTCAAGGGACTGTTTAGTCACGATTCAAAGTGGACTTGTATTTCTGTGTTTTGTGAGAGATGCAACTTTGTCATTGCAAAACAACTGTATGGAGCATCTGAAAACAGAATAAATCATGAGATGGATAAAGGAAGGGGTGGGATGCTTTTATCTATTTACTTAGATGTTGTCCCTAAGTATTAACATTTTATGCCACTCACATTCACTTTCAAATCTGCGAGACAAGGAAGTTGCGTTGAAGGGGATGAGAAGAGATAATGCAGAAGAACATCGTTAATTATTAATATTTCAAAAGAATTTATGGTGGCTGTGGAGGGCTCTGTGCCACGTGTTTGTCTCGGCAGCATTTTCTGCTTCGTGCCTGCAAACTGCAGGGTGCAAAAGTCGGGTTTTGCTGTGCACGGCTTCGCATTTAGTCTCGTGCTAAATGCATGTTGGCAAATTGAACTTGAGGCTTTTAATGAAAGCGATGGAAAACTGGAGCTGGGCGCCGAGGTTTCAGGCACGTGTATGCAGGACAACGGATCCCTGGGCAAAAAGCTCCCGAGCCAAGATTCGTCTTCCGTGGTGCAGCCACATCTTCTTAGCAGCCCCTCACCAGGGTTTCTGGGTTGATGACTTTGCTGATGGAAACCAGCACCGTCCTGGTGAGGATAACAGGGCAATGTGACGTTCAGGGCCAGGACCGTAGCTCAAATCAAACCAGGATTTGAGCAGTTTGTCCTTCTTCTGTCCTCTTCTCTTTGCAGTCTCCAGGGTTTCAAGAAGCGTAGGCAGATATTTAGGTTTAATTGACAGTGGGTATCTCCTAAGCTTCCCTGAACGAGCCATCGCTGTATCCTTATAAAAGATGGAAAAGCGAGAGATATTGTTACTGCTCAGCTCCTGGAACCTTCAGTAAATTTATCTACGACTGCTCTAGCGAGGCATGGGAGATGAGAAAAGGATACATATGCACATGGCCTTGCTGTCACTGCTACGCTGTAAATGCAATTTCATCAAATCCTAATTTCATTCATATTCTGACACTTTGATTGAGCTGTACGCCAGTGCTGTCCGGGGCTGCCACATTAGCGTGGGTTAATATAGATTTGGAGGCAGTTCTGCGTTTGCCGCTCCGCAGGATTGATGGGCTCTGCCGTGAACGGAGGTGAAACGGATGCTCCTCTATCAGCCTTCCCCAGGCATCAGTTTCCAGCCTCCTGCTGTGTTGTGTTTCAGAGAGCTGGTAAATCTGATTCACGCTTACGCCAGCTTGCTGGCATCGCAGGGGGGCAAACACATGGCTCTCAGTCAGCAGGGTCAGGGTGTGTGCTTGGATGGAAACCCCCAAATGTGAATGTTTGCCAAAGCCATCCATCTGTGAGTCTACAGAGCCGGGCTGAAAACACGGGGGCCAGGAGGTCCCACTCTGCAAACCTTTGCTCTTCACTTGGTTCATGACTTAACCTCAGTCAGATTATATAAATACAGAAAATTAAGTGCACATAGGATTTCTGGGACTAGGGTTTCATTTGATTTTAGTATCAGGGTCTTTTGATGCCTTCAGGCATCCCCAGCCCTCAGACTTGACACCACCTTTTAGCAAAGCGCCTGCAGTGCAAGTTGGACATAATGTGCAAAAGCGGCTTCTTTTGTCCGGGTAAACCGGGACCGTCCATCACAGCCACCCCTCAGCCCGTCTGCTCACCCGGGCAAGAAACGTGAGGACGTTTCCAGCACGTGCTGAAGGTCAGGAGACTCCCACCCGAGGAGCCTTAGCACAATTCCTGACTGCAGAAAAGCTCTGGCAGGAAATTTCTTTTACTGCATCCTCCCATTTCGGGCCGTACAAATATCAGATCAGCCTGCTGGTGCTCGATACTTTCCTAACCAATTACCAGGGTGCTAACTGGCGAAGGCAGCGCTGCTGCTGAAACTAAAAACTCTCTGATGCTGGGCATTACCTGCAGTGCCTCCTGGGCAGATCAGTGCCACCCCAGTGTGCCATTAAAGCCCTGGCTCAAACATGCTCTTTGCTGCTGCTCTGTTTGCTGGAACAACCGTCTCGGGGTGACCTATTTCCAAGGGAATAACACTTGACTTTTAGTTCCCAGATGAAGTAGAGCAAGTTTTGTGTTGTAATACTTGATAGAGCATTTTTTAAGTCCCAGAGGGACCATATGATGCTTCAGTGCCGTGCAGGTCCTGTGCTGGGCTACAACCGATTGCTGGTTAATGATTTCACCATTAACATCTGGCTTTTTTATGACCCTTCCTTGTCTGTAAGTCCCGGTCGGCCGCCTTGGGCAGCCTCTCGCTGACGCCGGTGTCTCCATGCACACAGAGGACTGGCTTACGTACTTCTAAACAGCAAATGACAGCATAGATCAAGAGCTGCTCTTGTCAGCCGTGAAAGCTGTTTGCATAATTTTAATGCCTTTTCCTTCCCTGGATTGATTTCCCCGTGTAGAAACCCTTCCCGCAAAGAAAAGTAAACGGCAACAGAAATGGTTGGGGCTCTCCAGAAGTGGTGGGGCTGCGTTCTCCATCAGGTGGGCTCAGCGATCAGGGCCAAATTACAGGTTCTTTTCATTTGAGGAATGAAAGGTATCATCAAAATGCAATTTGGCATCCAGGCTCAGACGTGGTCCACTCCTCCCTGCAAGGCAAAATTCCCTCTTCAGAGAAATGACGGAGGGAAAGTAGTTTTGCGACATGAAAGCGGCTCTGATGAGCCACCTGCCCCGCGTTTCCCTTTGCTTTGCTGAACCCTCTCTCCGTCCCTCAGCGAAAATTACTTGGAGCCAATTGCTACAGCCTGCAGGTATTTCTCTTTTCTATTTTGCATCGAAGGCAGCCATCAGCATTTCAGCCAGCTCCTCTGCTCGTACAAATTGTTTGTTTTCAGAGGAGCTTGCAATAAAGAGTCATAAAAACTGGGATTACAAAATAGCTAGAAATTTGGCTTGCTCCTCTCTCGCTCTGGCTAAAGGAAGGTGCTGCAATTCTCCAGATAATTTAATTGAAAATGACCCGAGTGCTGGGGCTTTCCTCGGTGACCCTGGCACGAATGCGATGCCCGTTCTCTGCCTCACCCTCCCTTCTCTCTGGCCCCGTCTCCTCCTTGGAGCTGCAAAAATTGGTGTTGTCCTCTTGAAACACCCAGCAAACAGTTACAGGGGCAGCCTGGAGATTGGAGGGTCCTTGGAGACAAATGCCAGGAGCTTTTTTTTAAAAGGTCTTAACGGTTATTGGTATAATCTTACAGTTCTCCGCAATTTAAAAGGTCAGAAGTTTGCTCCCGAGCAGTGGTTGGGATAAACAGAAACCAGCCCAGCGTGGGATGTTGGTGGCCACGAGGTTTGTCCCTTCTGTGCAAGTGGACTTCGTAGACAAATTTTCCAGAGAGGGGAAAAGAGCCACAAATCAGCAGCGTGAAACCCAGGATGAAATGGTTTGGATTTGCAGGAAAATTCCCACTGAAGCATCTCACGATTCCCAGTCACCGACTGATGAAAATCTTTTTAATTTCACCTTCCTTTTTTTGCAACCCAGATTTTGTTATTGTTACCGAAACAGCCATCCTCTGCGGAAACTTAGTTTGCCAAATAATAAACCAGGAAAAGGAGAAAAGTTCAAGCGGGGAAATGTCAGTGGACTCTGCTGCTCATTCTAGCTGCATTTGCAGATTGCTCTCAGCAAAGAGGGACCGGGGGATGCACCAGCCATTAATGTCAAGAATTCAGACCCAGTTGTGATTTCCCAGGATATACAAATCTCGAGGTAGGACCAGGTTCACCATGCACGCACACCCAGCGGCACGGGCAGCACCTGCAGGCAGAGGCGCCTGTTGCTCAGCTCAGCTGAGATGCGATGCAGCAGCAGCATTTCGGATGTCCCTGAGAGATAGGCACAGCAGATCTTTTAAGTTAAATGGAGTGAATTCTTTCCTCAGGCTTGCTGAAAATAAAAAATAATACAATGATCCAGGAGAATGATTTGTTGTCGTCAGTAAAGCAAGGAGGGGACGAACGGAGGAGCTGTGTATGGCAACTGCCTGGGTGGCTCCTGGGAGGTCAGCTGGGGGGGACTTTGCACAGGGGCGAGCAGAGCCCCCGTTTGCACCCTAATGTTTTTAGGCATATCCCAAACTTGCATTTGGGTAGGAGCTAAAGTCTGTTGCTCATGCAGGATTCAGTCACAGGCCAGGGGCATTCATGGGAGTAAAATGCTTGAAAAGACCGGGGCTGTCTGCAACCAGTACGTGCACTGGGGAGTGCCTTTGCTTGTGTTTTGGTTTTAAGGCGACATGGGAGCCTGTTCTCCCCTGCTCCATCCAGGAGGCTCAGCCCCTGCCCTGGGAGGGCTGCAGATCCATCTCCTGACTCTTTCCCTCTGCCCAAAACATGACCGTTGTTGCCTGCTGTCCGAGCCGCAGGGCTCAGGTGTGCCAGGCTCCTTACGCAGAAAAAACCCCGGAAACTTTGGAGTTTCATTTGGTAAAAACCTGCCTGGAAGCAAGTTTCCGGTGCAACCGGTGGCTCAGCCTGGTGCTTGGCCTTCCCTGCACAACCTCTCCTTTCCCAGCACTTGGGATGCTGCACGTTTCCCTTACTGCCCACGTTTTAATGTCTGTGGGGTTTTCCTGCTCCTGCATGACCTGGGGTCCCCTGGGGTTGAGCACCCACGAACAGGAGCAGCTCCTCTTGCTCCCAGCTCCCCGTGGGCTGTAGCCTTGCCTAAGTGTTTGCAGGCTGAAGGTGTCGAACAGACTTAAATTAGTTCCTTAAAGCTGCACGCAGTTATGCTCAGCAGCATTACAAGCTCTGATGTGTTTTTATTGCAGCTTATTAAAGCATCAGTGGTTGAGAGTTTATTTTTGATGTATTTTATTGCATGTTGATTTACAATAAGCTTTTAAAGAATGCACAGTCATTGCTTCTAATAATCATTTAATACATATTCATAAAGCATTTCTAAATGGTACCTTCATTCAGAATATTTTATCGGAAGCGACACGCAGGCTGGAGTCTTCTTGAGCTGCGCGAGACCGATACAGGGTCTGATAAAGAGAAATCATTTTTGCTCATCTCACGGTGCAGTGCTCCAGGTAACCTTTAACTTCTTCGGAGATGCAGTTCTCCAGGCAAAAAAAAAAAAAAGAAGAAAAAAAGCTGTGTTTAAGCGTCTCAGGGGTCAGGCGGCTTCAGCCGGTGCTTTGCATTGAAAGCTGGGGCAGCAGATTTGTGGGGGCGCAAAACACGTTGGCTGGTTTCCCCAAAGATTTAAAATCGCTTCAGGCAGAGTTAAAATAACTTGGGTTTGGTTTGTTGGTTTAAGTGGTTTCTTGACTGTTGAGTGTGCAAGTGTTAGTGATGGCAATAGGATCACCAAGTACGGCACGAACGTTTATGTCTGAAAACTGAATCCAATGACAGGGAGAATCCCTGAGACTTTATAACAGGAGAAACCCTTGGCGAAAGCCATTATAACACAGACAGGCTGCCTTGCTACCCGAATGTCAGGAGAGGGGATCAGACTTTGTTTGAAACCCTGATATAACCCCAAAATGAGGTTTCTCCGTGTAGTGGCCCTTGGTCCTGGTGGTGATTGTGGTTCGTCGTAATGTGATTTTGTCGTATGTTTGGACAAATCCAGGGAGGAGAGGTGGGCTAAATGACTTCAATGGTCTGGTCCAAGACTGGTAAATTTAGGTGGGGACAAGGGGGAAGGTCAGAATTTTTGGGGATAAATTGCTGAAGTTTAAGCAATGATATCTAGGCTTTACTTAATTTTTCTTATCAACCCAGCTCAAAGCACTTTGAAAAAAGAGGTTGTTTGCTTCCGCCTGGTTGTAGGGATGGGGAAACCGAGACACAAAATGGGCCAAGTGTTTTTCCCAAGCGCCACTCTAAAGCAGAGCCCCGCTGGCTGTGTCCTGTGCTGGTCCTCTGCCCGTCGACTCTAATTCTCCGTACAGAGAAAAGCAGCAGCGCTGGGCGGAGGAAAATACACTCTGGACAGAGTTACATGGGTAGGTGCTCGGTCTGGTAAAAACTAAGTTGGTAGAAATCAGGTTTCTCTATTAAATGAATGAAAAGGAGAAATTTGCAGTGAAATAATTGGGGTTCCGTACTTTGCTCACCTCGAATGGAGATCCTGCGTTTTCTTCTTTGAATCTAGGCACGGTGCTGTGTCGGGGTGCTTGACTAGAGTGTGCTGGGCGGGTAGTTTCATTAGCTTTGTGTAATTTCAGTGTGGGATCTGAATGTGTGCAGCCGTCGCCAGTCTCCGGATGTAGGAGACTTTGCTTCAGGTATCCTGCTCTTCCTGATGTGCTAATAAGGAGTAAGGAAACCTTTAATTGGGTGCTGGGGAAAGATTTGTCCTTGGAGCTCTTACCTCTCTCCACAGAGAGGGTTTTGTCCTTTTTGCTGGTGTTCGTTTGCAGGGAAAGGGTGGATTGCCTTCGATTTGGGTCCAGGCTGGAAGGACCTCCCAGGGCCGCTGCAGGATTGAGCGTCGCCCCGCAGCCCCCGGCTCCTGGTGCCAGCTCAGACCTGGGTCCTGGGAGGCTGCGTTGTGCATTTTGTCCCAGCTTTGTCACCCTGCACTGAAACAAACCCTCGGGGGCTGAGCAGTTGGGCTTCTTGCCTTTATCTGCAAAGAGCCACGAGCTCCTTTGCTCGAGCGCAGAGCCCCAAGAGCAGCAATTTGCTCCTTTCCACAACACAGCAACACCTCCACTAGTGAGAGCGACGTGCCTTCACACATACAGAAGCAAGGCTTATATGCAAATACTGCTGGCAGTTGTGTAGTGCGGAGTCATTAACATTTAGGAAGCTGTGATTATGTAAGAAAACAAGAAAATAAATCAGCAGATACTTTGTCTTCCTGTTTAAATGTCCATCGTGGGATCCAGTGGAATGGTTTTGCTTAAAAGGAGCATCAGGTGCTGTTTTGAGCAGGGGCTGCTCTTGGGTGGTTAATCACAAAGGCAGTAATTGACTGTCATACCGTGTTCTTTCTCATTTTTATTCTCATTATTCATCGCCCAGAGAGAAAAAAAAAAAGAGATGACAGCCAGAGAGAATAAGAGCAAGTGCTGCTGTAGGGCTCCCCGGGAGCCAGCGTGGGTGTCACCTCCTCCGCGTGGCGTAGTGCCACCGAGGGGGACGCAGCCACCAGGGAGCCGTGCATCGGCAGAGCGGCTGCGTGCGGGTGCACGGTGTCGGCGTGCCTCTCCATGATGGGCATTAGAGACTTTCCTCATCAATTCTTTGGTTAAATATTTTCCAACAGTTCGTTGGGCAACGAAGCACAATTCCCAAATTTAAGTCTGTTGCAATTAATGAATTCTAGTCCACAAGCAAATGTTTTTTTTTTCTTCTTGGATTTTTTTTTTAAAGTTAAATATATGTCTCCATGTGCCTTAGAGCTAGAGCATCTTCTGAATTTTCAACCTTGCCCTTTCCGAAGCAGGTTGTACATCTCTGCACCCCACTTCTGCTCCGGTCCCCACCACCCACGTTGCGGTCTTGAGCTTTCCCTTCCTCTGCCTTTGCAAGCTCTTTCTGTTCCTTTTTTCCCCACAAACCTTTTTCCCTTCCCCCTGCAGACCCCACTGGCTGGGCTGCCCCGTTGTCTCTGTCCTGGCTGCCCTCCCGCAGGGACCAGCCCCAGCGCTGTGCATGAAGCATGGCAATTTGAGGCAAGAAAGGCACAATTAGATGCACATTTCAGCCCTTCATGACGTTCGACTAATTGAGAGGGGAATTGAGAGTTATTTTTACTCAATGCAGAATCTGGAGACGGCAAAATATTTTTCTTTCTGGAGAAGTTGTTTGGCTGTTCAGCACGGCCGAGCAAATTTCACTGTCGCCGCAGCCCTGCGATGGCCGCAGCAAAGCGCCAGTTGTCCAACACAGGCAGGAGAGGAACAATACTAAAAATTACAGCTCTCAGCACCAATCCATGCCGTCCTGCCCCGGGGAGATGGATCATTTCCATCAGTTGGGAAACATCAGGTCATGGCGGGGACCGAGGGCTACAGTGAGTCTGTTGTGCCAAGCCTGGTGTTACAGGCGGTGCAACATCTTGGGTGGAGAAAAGTGGATTATGGGGTCTAACTCATGGATAGAAGAAGCGGTGGCAAGTTCCCTTGCAAGACTGAGGAGTTTCTGCTGATTACAGCCAGATATGAGCAATTTTTTTAAACAATTTGGTTTTTTTGTTGGGGATAGCACTATTATTGTACGGTTTGGTTTTTGCTTGCAAACAGACTGGGAACTTTCTAATGGCTTCATTGTGAAAAATGGGTTTAGCAAGAGCATCAGCTCATTAGCAATGATGTCCTGTGCATGGTAGAAATCTGTAGGAGAACTGGACAGAACCGGGCTGTGGATTGAAGCCACTGAGAGGCAGAGATGCACAGGAGATGTTGAGGTCCTGGTCCTCAAACTGGTATTTACAATGAGAAACATGGAAACCTTTGGTCCTGATGTTAAAACCAGAAGAGAAGGCTGTTGCCATTCTCACCTTGTTCAGTGCATGGAGAAGGGCACAGAAGTCTTCTAGGGGACAGTTTTGCTTCAATAGCTGTGGTTGAACTCAAGGAAACATTGTAGAAGGTCAGTGGAGTAAGTCTCCCAGATGATTTTGAGAATCTGTGCCACACTCACAATTTTACAGATGTGGGTAACTTCGTAACTGGGGAACTCTGTCTTTGCCGTCAACAGAAATATTGGATCCTTCCCGGTGCTGATGCTGAGCCACTGGCGTGATGGGAGGTAGGGCTATGTAGAAATTCATTACCCATGGGCAGGGTGAAGGATGCAATGCACTGTGCCCGTCTCGTTTACCACCCATGAGAATGACTGCCATGGACCAGCGGGAGAGAGAGGAGATTGCCTTGTAGCATCACACCCATCTGCAGAGAAGTCTCTTGCGTACAACACAGAGCGAGTCTGGGATATCCTGTCTGGAGTCTGTTGATGAGAACAGGTAGAGAAAGCAATCATGTCAAAACCACAGGGGTGCAAGATCTGTGTTCACTAGGGCTGCAATTAACTACGCTAAATGAGTTTTGGTACCACCAGGTCTGAAGGGTTTTCATCAGGTTAAGAGCACGGCAGCTTGGTATCTTAATCAGGTTGGATGTGTGCTGATGGCTGGAGCTTCCAGAAAATCCCCAGAGGAGGAGACACACAAGGAAAAGTTAGGAAGAGCCAGTGTCCGCACCTTCAAATGTCCTCCTTTTCAGGAGAAGCGAGGTCAGTGAAACCTCTCTGGGCAGCTCAGAAAGCAGCACGGCTGACTTGGGGCTGGAGCTCGGACGTTGCATTAGCTCCTAAGAGGACAACTGCCGACGCTCTCCAAACCTTTTACCCGTTCAGTCACACCAAATGTTAAAAAGGCCCAGAATTAACCTAGAGAAATGGGTTTAGGTATTTCCCTGGATTTATTATGCACGTTTAATGACTTGAACATCAAGTACGTTGGTACTAAATCCATGAGACAAGTTCTCCCAGAGGAGCACCACAGTCTTTTCAAAAGGATTGCCCATGCTGCTTCATGCGAGTTTCTTTTCTCATTTTTCGCAGCCTGTCTGTGCTTGCAAATGAATTGCTACCTGTCTAATGTTTGGTTTTATATCCACGTCACAACGGACAATTCTCTCGTGCAAGAAAAGGAAGTTGGCATGTACAGCCCAGGATCCCTCCAGAAGAGTTCAGCCCGAGGTGGAAATCGCTGCATTGGGCTTGTATTTAGTGCTTTCCAGCTTATGTGCTAAGCCTGGAAATCTTTCTGCAGCTGTGTGCTTCCTATGATACCTTTAGCGTTTATTTGAACACCATGTTTTATCTTTCTTCTGTTATCGAATGGGAGAAACACCAGATGTGGGTTGTTCTTCGCTCAGCCCTGCCGTCCTGCCTGCACAAGATGCCAACTTCTCATTGCCACAGAATTGTCCAGCTAAAGCCGAAAGCCCTGGGTTCATTCGCAATTGGAAAATAAACCGAAGGTGGTACTTTTTAGAAGAAGAAAATGGAGATGAAGAAAACTGCACTGGCAAAACTTGAGAAATTCAGGTTAATCATCAGTGTGCCACCAATTACCGTCATTATATGCTTCCTTGGTCCCGACTTGCCTATGAAATACGTGTAAATGCTGCCACCGGTGATCTCCTGGGAATGCCCCTCCTGCCCCATCACTCGCTGCTGATCCCATCCTCTCCCTGCCATCAGGCAGCATTGCATCCTCCCCTCCTGATGCATCAGGCTCACCCTCCATTTACTGCCCTGCCTGCTCTTTAAGACTGGGCAAAATCCGCAGGAGAAGGCATGTTTAAGTGCTTTGCTGGATTGGGGCCAGAGCTGGTCGAGTTTACAGACGTGCCTGACCAAGTACTAAACCCTAAATGCCGTCGATCACTGTTGCAGCTTAACATTAAAATGTCCATCAGTGCTCTGAGCAAAAAAGCCTCTTCCCTGCAGCACCCTTGGGAGGCAAACACAAAAAGGAACCGGTTCTAATCCAGGCGATTTCTATCAAAATTTAAAGCCTGGTTCGCAGAGGCTCTCGTCAGCCTTCACCTCGCTCTGGCTGGTACCTGTCGCTCTCCATTGCAAACATCCACTGAATTTTATAACCATTTAGCCCAACTAAAAAGCAGCTAGCAGCCAAAAAACCCTCCGCAAGCTCATTTCAGCATCCAGGTCAATATTTGTTCTCCTTTGGCTCGCTGCAATCCTGCTCGGGTCAGGAGGAGTCTCTCCACAGACAGCAGCGGGCTGGGGGTCAGACCCCAAACTCCCTGGGCAGCCGGTGTTCCCCTGGGGAGCCCATGCTGGGACCCCGACATCCCCGCGGTGCTTCGCACACACCCTCTGCTTTGAATGCGAGCCTGACGTCCGAGAGCCTCTCCCAGGCCTGCTTTCCCAATCGGCTCTTCTGCTCTGCTGGTAATAACTCTTGCTAAGAGCCCAGGCCATGCACGTGTGCTCCCAGCAAAATGCGCTTTGGATTTCCAACGCGACGGGGGCAGATGCAGTAAATTGGAGCATCCCCGATGCTGAGCCCAGCCCGGTGCCTGTTTGCCCACCGCAGGCATTGCGGGTCTTGTTTGTGTCTGTGCACACTGAAAAAAATCCGAGAGGTTGAGTCTTCTGTGTTTTCCCCAAAGCTTTGCTAGTGTCCGTGTGCATCCCAGGGTTGTGATCGTTTTTCCTGGTGATTTGCTGACACGCTCTTTTGAAAGCTGTAAGTGGTGCTGAGGAGGGGCCTCATTAATACCGAAGTGTGTTTATTAGATGGGGAAACCAGATGAGTAATTATCTCTCAAGGAAAGACCATAGTTTGCTGCAATCTTTCCAAATAGCTTTAACTTCTTTTTCTTCTATTAGCAAGACATTGCTAAATAAATATCCTCTTGGAGACCTGATGCCTCAGGAGATAAGCTGGTGGGCTGCAGCTCTGTTTCCCTTGGCCCGAACTCCGCTGTTCCCTGCAGGCACATCCCTCCACGGGGGCTTGCATGGGTCAGCTCTGGGGACACAGCCATTGCCCAGCTCGGGTCAGAGCTACGTCTGATGAGCTGTTGGTTGCGATTGCATCCTCTGGTCCTGTAAGTCTTCTTCATGCCAGTGAAATCCAGCTTGGAGAGTGGCATCGTGCCTTTCCCTGTTGCATCGTGGCTACCAGTGGTACCTCAGCTTGCCCATGGGCAGCCCTCAGAAGCCTCCTGCGTTTGCCAATGTCACCGATCTACTCCAGATAACTAGAGAGGGAGGTAATGAATTTCAGCTGTTTACCTCTTTAAAAAACTCATTTCTGTTTAGACATAATTATCTAGCCACTTCTAAGAAAGGCACCATTGATTGCAGAGCTGAATTAGCATTTTGTTGCGTTGGCTCTGAGAACCGCCTGCACCGATACAAGAGCACTTCATGAACATTAACTCATTTAAAGTGTAAATTGCAACTCCTTTTTCATTTTCCAGCATGAGACCTGGCTAGGCAAAGCTTTGCTTGTGGCTTCTCCGAGTGTCTCCTGTGCCTGTACAACACCAGAGAGCTGGAGCTGCCGGCCGGTGCAAGGGAGGGAGCGAGGCTTCCCTGTTTTGTGAGAAATTTTGGGTGCTCCCACCTCTACGCAGCGATGCTGCGGGGTGAAGATTGCACAGAGAGGTTAGAAATGTTGCTGCGGTGGCCGTGACACCACCTTGGGGCAGAATTGTCAGTAAAGACACTGAAATTCAGGGGCCCCGCTGCCTGCGCTGGGCTGCACAGGTAATTTTGCTCTTGCAGAGCTGCCCTGCTGCAGGCAGCCCGGGGCAGGGTAGGATCGCTGCCCTCGGCTTCAGTGGGAACCAAATTTGGCAAAACGGCTGGAGGAGCATCATTGCCCGGTGCAGGAGCTGGCTGCGGGATGGGGAGGCAGGTCCCTTCACCCCTCCCTTATTCTGCGCTCGCCCAAGCCACTGCACCCAAGTTGTTTTCCACTAGTTCCAAAACACGGCTGATAATCTTGCCCTCCTTTGCAAAACTTATTAAAGCCCAAGGAAGTAAAGGTTTATACAGCAGCAGAGTAATATTATTCATTTAATCTCCAATTTTATAAAAAACAAGTCTGGTTTTAATAAAACCCCAGCCCTTTCCAGCTAGCCCCCGCTGCCAGCATCAACCCAAAGTAAGCCATTAAGAGAACCTGGGCTGGCCGAGGTTAACACCGGCCACAGTTATCTCCTCGAGAGCTGCACTTCCCAAGTTGCAACAGGCACTGCTGGTCCAGACCTGGGGCAGAGCTGGACTGATGTGCTTCCACCTCTGACGCTGCATCGGGATCTGCTGCACCATCAAGGCACAGTCCCGCAGCTCTTAAGTTGCTCGTGAAGCCAGTTAGTCTTTTCTAGCAGGTTTAATCCCAAATGGCATATTGTCCGTGTGTCGTTGCAGCGATCGACGCCCTGGTTTGCAACAGTGGAGAGGGTGCGGAGGGCTCCCCAAGCTCGAGCGCCCCATGAAATCCATCGCTGCTTTGCCCCTTCCTTTATCTTCATTTACAGAGGAGTTGGGGGTAGCTGCAAGCAGGCTCCAGTGGGCACAAAGCAGAGCCCAAGTGCGTTATCTGAGTCACTATTCAGCCAGAAAGCCTCACGATAAATACGCTGCTCTCTCCTCTTTGTAAAAGCTCCTATCGCCTTTTGTGCTGTGGCAGATTTTCCCTTTAACCTTCCAGGGGTAGGGGGTTAGTGCATCGGGAAGGACTTTGCAGTGGAAAGTTGCATTGCCTGCGTTCATCACGGGGCATCTCTGATGTTCATTTTAGTGCAGTTCAGGAAAATTAAGAAAATACAATGATTATTTGGCCGCCCCAGCACACTTGGCTTGAAGTTTTCCCATTCCCGTTCGGAGCGGTTGGAAAGCGAGGCGTTCCGATGTGCAGATCCTCTCAAAACAAAGGATCCATGCACCCCACCTTGCAGCAGGCTGCTTTAAATTTCCTGTATTTTTTCAGGGTTTTCCCTTATTTTGTCCCTCAGCAGGTTGTGCGGCTCTGGAAGGAGCTGATATTACTTTGTCCCTCGCTCAAGGCTTGAAACATGTACGTTTTACTGGGACGGAGCGTGGAGCGGTGCCTGTGCTAGGCACTGCTGGCCCGTGGGGCGGCTTCGCTGCGAAACGCTGACTTTCCAGGTGAAATGCAATAGGGTTTTTTTGGTTTTTTTTTTTTTTTGCAATACCAAACTGGGCTTTTTAGGGCTTACACCCAAGCAGATATTCGGGTGTTTGCCCATTCCCAAAGCATCTGGGGCTCATGCACAGGCCAGGATTTGGGAACGGCTTTGCTGGTCCATCCTAGGGCAGCCCCAGGCTGCTGCTGCGCGGCTTCGATCACCTCCCGGCTGCCCGCCAGCAGCAGAGGAGCCGCCGTGCAGCTTGTGTGGCAGACATCCCACATCCCCACCATCAGCACCGTTTTCTTCTCACCCCCTTCCTCTCCATCCCACATTCCCAAAAGCCACATCCTAAGTAATGCTGTTCCTAACCTCTCCGAGCTCTCCTTTGTGGGAGCGGAGCTGCTACGTGCAGCCCATCCGTGCTGACCGTGACAGCGTGAGCCCTCTGCAATCCCATAGTTTGTGGGTTTTTTCCCCGATTTGAGACAACAGGCCCGTCCTGCCAGCATCCCCCGAGCATCACCCCGGCAGGTGATGGGAGTTCTCCGAGGAAACACCTACCCAGCCCCTCAGCTGGTCCTCTCTGCCAGCTGCAGCTATCAGTACCCACCTCTAACGATCAGGGGCTTAACGAAGCATGAGGCAGCTGGCTGTTCTCCAACCTGGCCTGCTCAGGAGGGAGAGAGAGAAACTCCACTGATGTTTCTCATGGTTGCAAGAACAAATTTCTTTGCTCATCCCTGCCCTGGGATCTGCTTCTCCAGCGCCGGGTTTGCAGGCAGCACCGGGACCCCTGCAAGGGGCAGGGGGTCTCTGCACCCTGCAAACGGGAGCATCCTCCCAGGAAACCCTGCTGATGCCGCGGGTCTCCAGGCTGTGAGAGCACTTGGGTCTGCCGAGCTGAGGTAGGAGAGCTTGGGGACGAGGGTGAAAAGAGCGGGGACAAGGGGGTTAAAGCTTTTCATCACCTCTCCCGGAGCTGCCCTCCGCACGCCTTCTCTGCAGCTCTCGCTCTCGGCTCCTTGTCAGGCTCATTCCTCGTGTGTCAGAATAATGCTGTTTTGTTTGGGTTGCAAACGCTGCAGGGGAATTTTTAAAAAGCTTTCTTTTATGGCTGTGTGAAAAAAAAAGCAGCCCAATAACTTTTCTATTAATATCAAGCTTTGTAAGTCTTTTGTTTGGTTGGTTTGTTTACAAAATCTCTCATTTTGGATCTAAACTACTTGACAGTGTCCCTTTGAATATGTGTTAAAATAGATCTCGGTTTCATTCCACGCATTTTGGGGAGGATATGAAGCAATTTCACTTGTCAGCCGTGAGCGGAAGATGGATGGGGCCATTCCCCGATGGGTCGCCCTCCGGGGAGGGGGAGCGGAGCTGCGCCCACGGGGAGCCGTGCCATCACTTGGCTTCGCTCCCCTCCTCTCGGTGCTTGATGGTGCTTAGTGGGGAGGATCTGACTGGCATGATAGGTTTTAAATGAAAAAATAATGCAGAAAGAAGAGCCTTGTTGGGGACCCAGATGATTTATGCACTGACCGAACCCATGCCATGCTGCCTGCGTCTGTCTGAAGGGCTCTCCAGCCAGCATGGATATTTGGGGATTGCAACGCAGGGCTGAATAAAGCTGGAAGGGAAAGCCCATCTCCAGCAGCATCCTTACCGCAGGCTCCCCAGTCCGTCCTGCTCAAGGCCGACTGGCCCGTGCCAATGGGAGGGAAGGATCAGGCCCTCGGTGGGACGTGCACCCACGGGGGGAAACATGAGCACCACTTTTTGCTCACTGCTTTCAGCTGGGCTTTTTGTGGAGCTGCTTTCCAGATGCAGACCTGACCCCGCAGTACTGTGAGCACCCCCATGGTGCCATCACAGCCCCGGTGCTCGGCGCTTCCTCCCCACCTGTAGCTCCGAGATAGGTGGGAGATCGACTTGGCTTGTTCGGCATCTGCTGTCACCCGACCAGCTGTCCTAGCTGGCCGTGCCAGCACGGCCCAGCTTTTGCAAGCCAGAAAAAGATAACTCTGAGATAATGCAAAAATGCATCTCCCTTCCTTCAGGATGCAGCTGGAGCCCTGGGACGACTCAATTCTCCGGATTTCCCTTGCCCCATCCTGCACCATTCCCTCAAGGTCTGCTTCTATTTCCCCCTCCCTTTGCCTCTGTCCCTCCTGACCCTGTTGCTTTGTTAGCAGTGCAGGTGTTAATCAGCATGACAGTAATGAGGAGCCTGGGTAAAGAGTATGCTCAGCAGTGCTGCCGGTGTCGGGATGCACAGGACTCACGGTCCCCAAAGCGGGCACACCACGCTCCTCCCTGCGGCACTAAGCAGCGCAGAGCGTCATTAGCAAATGCAATACCAGGCTCTGCTCATCAATTCAGGGGGTTAAAAAAAAAAAGAAAAAAAGAAAAGCCCCAGAAAAATCCACAAAACTGAAACCATTTTGTACCAAAATTTAAAAAAAAAAGAAAAAGTAATAAATTGAGGCTGCAGAAAAATCTAGCTCTCCATCAAAGGTCAGCTAGGCAAACGGGTGGTGGAGGTCTGGGTTAGAGACTGCATGTCTGAACCTTGTGTGGCCTGAAAATCTGCTGAGAATTGGCTCGTGTTCCCTCAGTTTGAAAGGGATGGCCAGTGCTCATTCTTTTTTTCTGTCAGCTGCATCTTGAGATCCACTGTTTATTTATTTTGATAATATTCCAGTTGGAGGCAGAAGCAGGAGATAGCAGAAGCAAGCAGAGAGAAAAATTAAGGCTGTTAGGGGCTTTTCCTGGCTTGCAAGAGCCTGGCCGTGCTGGCGTGGCCGGCTGGGACAGCTGTTAGGGTCACAGCTGGTTGCAGACGGCTGCAAAAGTCGATTCCAGGGACCTTTGCTCCTTCCCATTGCACCATCCTTATCCCAGAGCCACTGGGCATCCCCTCGCCATGGCTCTGTGGTCCCCACTGAGGGATTTCAGTCCCTGGCTGGGCAGGAGCGAGCGCCTGGAGGACCGTGCACATGGAGATTAGTTGAGGCTCCCAGGATTTGGCTTGTTGGCTTTTGCACTTGAGCGCAATTACCATTTTCAGCTTTTTTCTAGCACGGGCCGGTTGTCAGGCACGGAGCAGTAAGTCCTGCTCTCACCAGCATGCTGGCGCAGCACCCAGTCTCCATCCCTAGCAAAGGTGGGGTTCAGACGCTGTGTTGCTTTTATTATGCTGGAGACTGGCTTGTCTTCGGGCAGATAAAACATTTGCAGAGGCACCTGAAAATCAGCTTCTAACCAGGAGGTTCACTCACATGGCCAGACTCTTTCTGCAAGGGAAAAAGGAGTTTGTATTTCCAACCCAACGACTGCGGCTGGGTGAAACGTGTTTTCTGGCTCCCCAGTTTTTCCATCAGTCAGAGCAATAGTGCGATCTGAGCCAGAGTCAGCACGCCCTGGTGAAAGGCAGTCACTTGTTTCTGTATCGTCCGGCATTTTTAGGCACCCCTCATGGGAGCACTGAATAGGTCTGACCCCAGCTAGAGCCAGCCCTGGGGCCTTGCAGTGGGTCCCACGTAGAGGGATCTGGGCACCACTGCGAGGATAATAACCAGGCGCTTGCATGTTGGTTTTGTCACGGATGATGCAAGTATACATCACCATGGACCAGAATAACTAGATTTTTTCCTATCCCCCTCTTCTGTCCCCTTTGCAATAGCTGGTCAGGAGCGAGGCACTGAAGAGGGTATTTCCCATTGAGCTTGGAGATGACCAGCGAGCCTTGCCAAAATGCTGGTAGTGAAACATTTTCAGCGGAGCAGACTGTAGAGCCGAGGAGTGGGGGAATCGATAGACTTTTCATGTTGATATAGTTACTAAATGCATGTGTGATCGACGAGCGCTGCATGACTGCAGGATCCAGATCTGGAGGTGGATGCTCTATATCCCATAACCTCAAGAAGTTTGTTATAAAATCATCACACTCCTCAGTTTTACTCTGTTAACATACCGTTCATCCATTCAAAACCTGCCGAAGCTCCAGGTTCAGCTCCAACAAGCTGTGCTGAAACACAGGGACCTGCAATGGCTAAAGCAGCCAGGACAGTGCCACTGCTGTCTGCAAGGTGTGGCTTTGTCCCCCCGATTTCTGTAGCCAGTCCCCGTGGGACAGCCCACAGGCTCCCAGGAAGAGGGTCGGGGCCATTTCCCTGATTTTTGGGTTAGGCATATCTGGGGTCGGTTGTTATCTCAGAAGTGCTGCATCTGAAATGTGCCTCATTTCCTTTGGCATGAAGGGCTGCATTTGTCATCCCAGCACAGACTATGGCTCAGATAAAAGGGAATAAAACTGGAGAGTAGCGCCAAGGAGGAAAAGCTCATAGAGAGGATGAAAGAGCATTTTGGGTGAGATGCATGTAAATGCATTACTCGTGCAAAGAAGCCATTAAAGATCATGAGGCTTTCGGATACCACAACAGCGAGGCTGGTAAGTCCCTGGATAGAAAAGCCACAAAGAACATCTTTGTGAAAGTGGGGGGGAATGTATTTATATTAGCATTATAACTGTTAAACCGCAGGGAGAGCAGATGACATGTCACAGCTCTCGGATTAATTCAGCCATCCAGAAATGCGTGTCCGCCCTGTGGCAGCCCAAGGGAAGGGGTAAGGACCGATGCAGCCCTGGGAGTCACCGGGAAATATTTGTCCAGGCATCCAAACGCGCACCAGGGACAAACATGGCTTGTTTACCAGGAACGAGCCCTCAGGAGGGATTTCCAGTTGGTTTTGCTCCAGGCCAGCAGCTCCCTAGCAAAGTCCTTTTCTCGGTGATGTTGCGGTGTTTCTGGCCGAAGGTTCGGAGGGCGCTACATAAAGGGGACTGCGTGGCATCCCCAGGAAGCAGCGGTTCGGGTTCAGCTCCCATTTGGGGCAAAGGTTCAGGTTTCAGCTGCTCTGTTATGTCCCCGGGGTTCATTCAAGCTTGGTTAGGTGCCAGTGGGATGTATCCAGACCCCACCATTCGCCAGCTAATCCAGGACAGCAAAGCAGAGAGAAAGCACTGAAGCATCCAGCCAAACCCAAGTTTGTCAGAGGAAACCTAAGCATACAACGTAAATGCTACTATAGCGATATAAGGGTTTTGGGGAGGGTGAGAGGGTTCAGAGAGGAAGGTTAACTCCAAAGTCCCTCCAGCCCCACCGTGACGCTTCCATGACCAGCAGCATCCTGCACTGGGATGCTGCGATGCGTCTCCTCTGGCACCGTAATGTACCTGACTGCGCAGGGACCCTGTGCTGCTGCATGGTGTCCCCATCACCTGCCTAAGACCAGAGCGCTTCCCATGACAAAGCAGGTCACTCAGTCATTAAGGTCCTTTGCCTCCTGAGATTATTGTAATTTGGGGAGTTATTACATTGCAAACGTGGGACACGGAGTTATTTAAAGCAGTAAGTAGAAAATCACTAGCTGATAATACAGCTCGGTTTAAATTTGAGCTCATTTAAATGTCAGTCTAAACTGCCCCTTGAATCAAAGCTGCTTAAATTATTCTGAAAAATAATTGCCTCTATTCATCAGAAGAATGTGCCATGGATCCAAGTATAACATGAAGCATTTGAGTGGGGATTTTATTTTATTTTCCCCCCTTTTTTTTCCGATATTGCAGTCAGGAAAAAAACCCCCTCTTCGCTCTCTCTCTTTTAACAGAGCAGGTCAATCCATCAAACCGCAGCACTGAGATAGGTAAGTTTTATCTGTCCGTGATGGATGTTGCTGCTTATGCAAATCTATCACGAGACCCTGGCTGCAGTAGCACTTGGCTCTTTGGGAATAGGACTTCAGTTTCCCACAGCTGAATTAAAGTATGCGGCTGTCCTGACTGAGAAGAGCAAGCCTGGAGGTTGCCTTGGGGCAGACCTTGGGGGCTTCCAGCGTCGGCATGGTCATTCCTAAAACTCAGTGGTAGCAGATACCTCTGTTGGGTACCGAGGATGAGCAGGCAATGAATGGAAGGTGAGGGAAGGTACCAAAGTCCCATCTGCTTATAATGGTTGCAGTTATCATTGTCCTTTATTTTTGCCACTCGTCGCCTCAGTTAGCTCCATGCACGCCCAGGTCCGTGGAGAGCCCAGCTCAGGATCTGCCGGGAGCTCAGCAAGCCCCGAGGGCTCGGCTGCGGCTCCTCTCCAGGGCTGGGACAGGGACCTGTCTGGCAGAGCGGCTGCTGCGTTGAGGCTGCTCAGATCCCAGAGGCAGGGAAGACCCAGGTAAACCCCGTACCATGGGGTTGGCTGAACCACTGCAAATGCACGGCTGTGCTCTTCTACTCATTCAATTGGACTGAAGCTCTTTCATTTTGGGTGCATCGAGGCGTTTGGCAGAGGCTGAAAGCCTTCCCGAGGCCAGTTACAGCTGCCCAGAGCCTGCGCAGAGACCAGTCGAGCTGAGATAGCTTTGCTCACTGAGCTCAAGCGTGAGTTGAGAGTTGCAGTGAAAACATCTGAACGTCATCAGTTAGGTTAAAAGGGCATTTCTTGCGCGGATCAGCCACGCTTCTTGGACCTATTCATCTTCTCCAGCGCAGCACATGGCAGGAGCAGATGTTATAGACAAGAAATCAGAAACACTTTGTCGTTTTGAAACCACCCTCTAAGCCCTGAGCCGGCGATGCTGCCGTCTGCCAGCTCCTCAAGCGGGTTACCCTTCCCTCAGCCCCCGTGCACTAAATGCAGTGCCAGACAGTGGCTGCATTTCCTTTTCACTCAATTGCAGTTGGTGCATTTTCTCCCCTCTACTTCCCAAGTAACCCCGGGAAGGATCATTAGAAATGTCATGGCATAAATCCATCCAGGCCCACGTGCGTGCCAGGAGCCGGCCCTTGAACGGCTCCGCTGGGCTGGCAGGGCAGGCGGTGGGTGCCAGTGCCCTGCGCCTTTCCCTTCCCTGAGAGCAGCTGGAAACCGTGAGTGGGAAGCAGAGGGAGGCAGGCGCTGGTCAGGGTGGATTTTGTGCCCAGGTAAAGTGCAAACACAGAGAGAGCACACGGGCAGCCCCTGCTCACGGCAGCAGAGAAGAGCAAGAGCCGCAGCGGCAGCAGGACCGAATCCAGAAGCTGTCAGAGCTCTGGGCTATGGTGAAATTAGTTTCTTCCTCTAAACAAACTTCATGCCCCATGTGTATCCCTGATTTTTACCTTTGTATTAGCATTTCCCAATTACTCAATGCTTTGGGGCTGGATGACATTTGGTATTGCTGTTTATTGACCCTGGGGACCACAGCGTTGACATTATTGCTACCAAGTGACATTTACATGGACACCAACGTCATGTTGATATCAATAATGGCAGCCAGGTTTATGACACAGCATTAACTATGTGAGGCAAGAAGGGCAGCTTCTGTTATCGATGCTGATACTGTTCAAAAAAAACCCAGCCAGTTTTAACTTCAATTGACCAAATTTCTGCCAAACCTGTTGCCGGGCCGTGAGAGCTGGTCTTGCCGAGCGGCCGGGGCTCGGGGACCTGCAGGGTGGTGATCCCAGCTGCAAACACAGGGGAGCCAGCCCAGCCACGCTCGCTGCCTCCGTTCGTATCAGATCCTCCTGCCCTGATGTTGACAGAATCAATTTTCGCTGCGCGTGAGCAGAGGACCAGGTTTGTTCTGGTGCCGTTTGCTGCTGGTTCGTGGTGGTTGCTCAGTGACTCGTCCCCTTCCGCCCCGGGTCGTGGGCAGCAGCACTCTGCTGCAGGGGTGAGCCCTCGGCTCCATCCCTGGGCTGGGTCACGGTTCCTCCCCCCGCCATACCACGCTTGTCCTTTGCTCATCCTATCCCATAGACTGTTTGCTTCACCGTTATTATTGCCATTATAACTATTATTATTATTATTTCTCCCTATATGCAAAGAGTGTTTTGGCTTTATCCAAAATCCCATGAAGTTCAGCCCAAAGCAGCTCAGCAGCCGGTGGCCGGATCCCATCGGAGGATGAGGATGCAACCGTGCACTGAAAATGCTGGGTCGTCAGGGAACTGGTGTTGGGGCAGGTTTCGAGGGTGTCGCTGGTTAGATCACCCGCGTGCGTGATCACCTCGAGCGGGGCGAGGAAGGGCAGGGTGGGAGTCAGAGCAGTGTTGTTAAAGCACAACATCCCTCCTCGGCTGTTAAATACTTCATACGCGGCTGCGGGGAGAGCCCCAGTGCTTGTATAATTCATGCTCCGAGTTTCTGCTTTGTTTGCTGTTGGAACAATCTTTACTTTTAATGGTGGCTGGTTCTCCCGCCCGGCACGGACACCGGCCATGCAGGGAACCACCGCGAGCGTGGCTGGAAACAGGCAGAGATGGGGCAAACTGAAGTCAAGAAATCCCCCGCTGAGTTGTTACCTTTTCCTCAGGGCTGATCTCGTTTGACTGCAAATATTTAGAAATCCCAGAAAAAGGCTATGGGGCACATTGAATTTAAAAAGGCAACAAAATTTTAATGCGAGTGACCCAATTTTAACATGAAACACTCAAGTGGAGGGAGATAAGATCAGGCTGATGGAAGCATCCCTCTCTCTGGGTGCAGTTTGGCTCATTAAAACAGGGATCAATGCTGACAATAAATGAAATATTTAAGACTTTTGAAACCACCCCCAGCTACTCTGATGCTGTGATGAGATCGATCCTGGCAGTGGGCTGCTGGGGGGAGGTTGCCCCCCGGCTGGGTGTCACCTCATCTCAGCCGGGACCCCAATGACAAAACCAGCAGGGCTGGGGCTGGTTTATGGAGGGAGACGTCGCTGAAATGCAGCGGGTCAGTTTTTTTTTTTTAAAGTCTTGACCCTTTTTTTTAAAAAGCTTGACCCAATGCAGCTGAATTGTCGTAGAAACAAGAAAAAAACTCCGTGGCTGCTCTCCAAGCCCTTGCAGGCACCAACCCTGAATGCCATGATGGGATACTAACAGTGTGTAAAACCCCTGAAGCATCTAAGGTAGGGAAGAAAACCACAGTTTTTCTCTTTCCTGAGAATCAGGTTAAAAATTCTTCCTGAAATTATTGCAGCATGGGACATCTCGGCACAAAGTGAGTATTGAGGAGCCTACATTAGGGAAATACAGGCTCTTTCCTGCGGCAGGCACGGTGGTGTTGGGGTCACTGGTCCTTCGGGAGGTTTTTCTTGTCCTCTTATCATCTAAAGGCCAGTTCACGCTATCCCCAGGGTTACTGGGGTGCGTTGCATCTTTAGTCCCACGCAGCTTTGTCTGTAGCTGGAGTGAAGGACAGAAGAAAGAAAAAGTACAGCCATTTCTCTCCCAGCATCTTTTATCTTTTGGCCTTTTGTTTGCCCTTGGAAACCTGGAGGAGCATTTGGGTTTGGATGAGGTCGGAGTGAGGCGTCCGCGTCTCGCGTGGCATCTGCCTGTGCAGCTGCGCGGAGGTTTGTGAGCCCTGTTTGAAGGGGATCTGCAGTGGGTACAAGAGTCCTGTACCTGCTGCAAGAGCATTACTCAGAGCGGTTGATCCGATAATCCCTGGAGTGAGATCCACATCCCCACAAATGATATTTTCAAGGGAAATACTAGCTCTCATCCTGCTAATGCAAACACAGCCTGAGGTCCTGCTGTCCCTGCTTGGATGATGCCGGTTATTCGGGCCTGGGAGGTGGCTCAGGGTGCTAAGGATGGGGTACAATTTCTGCCTGACACCCACCCCAATTTGGGCGACTCACATGGGGCTGTATTTTGTCTCCTTGGCTTGTACTGCACTGCGTGGGTGCAAACTGGGCTTGGGAGCAGGAGCGCTGGTCCTCACAAACCATCCCTCCGACCTCTTTCTCTGCTGATGTTTCCCATCTGTAAAAGGGGGTTTTTCTTACCCACCACATGGCGCTTCTGGAAAGTTTAATTTATTTGCTTGCTTTTTCTTGTAAATCACTTTTCCCCTGGCTGGATAGATGAGGCAGAGAAGACAAAGTCATCCTCTTCTGTTTGTTTTCAGGATTCCAGCTGAGTTTGGCTTCCCAAGGGCTGCGCTTTTGAGGCAGGGAGCTAGTAGAGCAATTTAGCCGAGTGCAGGCTGGGAGTGGCATGCATTTTGCTAGGGGCACGTGTAGGGAAAAGGCAGATGGGATGCAAAGGTGATGCATTTCCAGGAGAACTGCAGCCCTGGAGCAGCTTCATCTTTGCGCTGACCTTCCTCAGAAGGAGATGCTGCGATGTTTGTCACCTGCGCGGTCCCCTGTGGGTAACGGCTCCTACTCCTCAGCACCGAGGGCACGGGGGAAGGCTCCTTCCCCTCCTCAGCCCACCTAATTCAGCAGGATACTGGTGTAAATGGGAGAAGCCATGCTTGGTCCAGACCTGCCGACACACCAGCTGCATGAGGCCAGCGGTATTCGCTCTGAACCTACCTGTGTGTCTCCCTGCAGGAAAAGCACGTTTGCATTTACCCACAGACAGAAAGCAAAAACCAGAAAGCAAAATAAACCCCAGAAGCACTGCTCCATCGCTTCATATGATGCACGAGCCGAGCCCAGCAAGGGGAGGACCGGTGGCAGGCAGCTGATGAGCCACATCTCCCCCATCCTCTCCCTGCAACCCCGTCCAGCATTGCCCACCACTGAGCAAAGCTGGCACAGGAGATATTTAGGGCTCAACCTCCCTCCCGGGGTTCACCCCCAGCAGCATCGTTTCAGGAAGCCAAGCTGCAGCACTGAGTTGCCATGACACTGAGCCGCCCCTGAGGATGCGGCTGCGGCTCTATGCCCTCCATGACCCGTTTCCCCGAGTATTTGGCGTCTCACCCACACACCCGTCTCTCTCAAGCAATTACCTGCTCTGATTGCTCACCCTCGCATGTCACGGCTTGGATAGGTGCTTACATGTATTTTAATCGAGTCACGCAGGTGGAGGGGGTTAGGCAAAACACTTTCTGCCCTTGTCTCCTTGCTGGGTAAATGATGGCTGGGAATTTACTGAGTGTGAAATGCTCTCATTTGTGTGGGTTTAGTGGATTTGGTGGCTGAGTGGGTTGTGATGTGTTTAGAGATCATTTGGGTTTATTTTGGGTGAAGTGGTAGGGACTTGATCTCTGGCCCCGAGATGTCCGTGCACCTTCAGTCAGGAATAGCACCTTTGAATGACTGAGGGTTTTTATCACGATATGTGGAAGTGGCAGGAACGGAGGCTTTCCTGGATGGTCTGAACCCACCGCTTGAGGGCTTCGGAGCAGTGGTCACAGGCAGGAAAACCATGGTAACCCCAACTCATCTGGCATGGCCTGGCCATGGGGTTCCAGCTGCAGTATTTAAGCCATGTAAGATGATGTTTTCCATCATATAATAGAAATGAAAATTCAGAGGGCAGCTCCTGAGCCGGCCCAGTGCAGCGTGGCTGTGCCAAAGTCCATTTATGTCACTTTAATCGATACAACCTTGTTTCCTCTCAGGGCACCTTGCAGCAGTTAAGGATGCCTTAACGACACGCTAAATCCATTTGCTATCATCACTCTGGGCGTTAACAGGCACTAATTTAACACAGGCAGGGCAGGTGACGTTTCCAGGGTGATGCATGCCGGCAGGCTGACGTGGGGAGGTTTTCCTGTGGGTTCGGCTGTAGCAATGGTTTGCGTTGCCTTGATTTCCCCACTGAGCTTGTTTGGGAGGTACGAGATCCGCTGGGACAGGTTTGTGCTGGGGACGCACATGGCAGGGAAGAGCAACGGTAGCGATCGGGTTTTACGGATCCTGGTTTTATGCTCGGAAAGCCCCAAGAACAGGGGGGATTAGCGTTGCATCGACTGAGCCACATCGGGAGGCAGCGCGAGCATGTGCACCCCTCGAGGTGCTTTTATGTCTGTATCATCCTTTTAGTTTGAAGTTTAATCCCCGATAGCTGCGACTTGCTGCATCGCCTGTCTCGTAACAGCCTTACAAAGCTGTGACAACAGGCAGGGAAAATGAAGCTGTCTGACAAATGACGCATGACAAGGACTTGGAGTTAACTGCTTTTAAATTCATTATGGCTCCAAAAGATTGGCTTGAGCAAGGTGAATGATTTAAGGTGCGTAATGAGATGGGTTTAGCCTCCTTTTACTGCCGATGAATGATCTGTTAACAAGCTTTGATCTCTGCATTAGTCATTACCAAGATTTGTCAGTAAGGGGGGGTTATTGGAGGACCACTGGCCATTTGCGGCCGTGGCTCGGTTGCACACTAGTGAGTTTTCCCTGGCAGGACAAATGCCAACCTCTCGGTGCTTTCAGAGCAAATACCTTCCGTGCTGCCCAGAGTGCCAAAACCAAAGAGGAGGCGTTCAGAGGGCACGTGGGCGACCTGGGCACCGAACGCAGACACTGTGCAGCAGGTCTCTGGTTTGCAGAGAGCTGTGCTTGTGCAAGGGTCTCAGGAGCCGCACCAAGGTTTCTGCGTTGCGTGATGGCGAACATCACAACGGAGAAGTCTTCCAGGTTTGGGATGCCCTGGCCGTAGCACGTACAGCACATCTGGGAGGCCCAGGGCTGCAATCTGCCATGCTTCAGCCAAAAATCATCTAGCAAGGCCAGATTCAGGAGCTCTGCTCCAAAATCAGCTCCCCGGTCTCTGGCTGTGCAAGGCAAAGGGAATTATTCACATTTTGGGGGAGAAAGGCGCGTCCTGCAGCAGACCAGCAGAACAGCCTGTCCCTCAAGGTCCATTGGGGGCTGGTACCGGGTTGGAGTCCCGTTCTGGTTACTTTATAGCAAACTAGTGGGATGCAATTATTCCAGTAACTCAGGCTAATCCTTTCTTAAACAAGAATTCTCTGCAGTCAGCCCCATCTCCAAAGCCATGTGCCAACTTGGTGTCTTTCAGGCTGAAATATTACTTCTGGTCTGCGTGTTTGTGGTGCTGGTGGGGAGGTATATATTTCTGAAGTGCAGCTGCTTCATTTTGTTTTACAATTCATAAGCAAACGAACCCGAATGATCCAGTGCAGTATGGGCACTAAAAATAGCTTTAATCAATCAACTTTTTAAAAATAAGAATGTTCCTTAAAATTATGCCAGCACCAACCAGCGCTGCCTCTTGGGAATTTTATTCCGACTCATTTTTTTTCCAGTTCTGTTCTTTCTTTTTCTTTCTCTTTATTTTTTTCCTGCTCCTATTTACCAAATATCATCGAGTTTGGACTGTTTTCTGTTACTTAGCATACAGGATGAGGTGGATATTGCAGACTTCTAAAGCTATTTTTGTCACTGGTGGCATGCAGGGATGGGAAGCATTATCACAGTCATTCGCCAATATTTGGGCAGCACCCCTAAATAAAACAAGCACTAGGTACTTTTAATTCAATATTTCTACACTGGAGCAGCTTCCCACCCGTACCCAAACTTTTCAGGGTGGTCCATCCATCAGTCAGAGGTCATGGACACACAGATGCGGTGGCAGTGCCGTGGGGCTTGGTGGGACAAGGCAGCAGCCATGCCCACCCCAGACCCTGCTCTCCCCCATCCCCATCACCTTTTCCTGCTCCACAGCTTTGCAGGAGCCCCGTTGCCATCTCATGCAGCACCTGCTTTGTGGTCTGGCCAAGCACTTGGGCATCCTTGTGGCCTCAGGGTCTGCTGGACCACTTGGGTGGAGGACTGAGCCCTTCTCATGCCTCCATGAGCACTCCTCCTGCAGCCAGTTGCACTCTTGCCGCTTGCCAGGTTGGGCGGTTTACAAGCAGGTCCTCAGCTTTCTGACCGGCCTCGTTTCTAAAGGCAAATAAGGCTGTGATTTTTGCAAAGGAGGAATTACACGCCCGAGTCCTGCTGCTCTCTGATGAGCAGTAGATACCCAGCTCACCAAGGGTGCCCTGAAAATCCCAGTCTCTCAGACGTGTGTGTGTATATATATATATATATATGTGTATGTGTGTGTATATTTAGTGCATTAGTCACATCTTAGACTATAAAAACTGAAACTTCAGTTGGCTGCTTCTTCTGTAAACATATGTTCTCCTTGTAACTATAACTTGGCTTTTATTGCTTTGTGTTATTCCTCAGCATCGTGCGCAGTACGTACAGATACGATAACAGTAATACTCACAATACTGCCAAATCCAAGCGTTTGAAATAATGGGTTAAGTCTCCAAAATCCCTTGACTGGCTTAAAAATAATAAGATTATGTGAAAATAGTAAGCACCATGATCTCGTCTTGCTGCTTTTCAGTTGCTGGGTGTTTAGGTTTTTGGCTCCTGCCTCTCTCCAACGTGGGCATTTAGAAACGAGCGCTGGGGTTGGGGAGGGGAACTTTTAAATGAAGGTGAGACTGATCCCTCTGAAGGACCTGGGAATTGGAAGCAGCATGTCCTTCATCACGAGGCATGGGATGAAAGCAAGGGAGTTTGCGACGCGCTGGTGATACAGTCCTGGCATTTTTTTACTGTGTTTATTGCAGAAATATTTTTAGAATTAGAGTGATGGATGGTATAGATTATCTCCCTGAAAATGGGGAGGCACAGGCTGGCTGAACCGCTTAGTGAAGGAGAGCGGCTGCGTTATGGTACGGCTGAGCCTGACCTATCCCCGCGTCACTGGAGGATTCTGTGCTCGTTATTTGGAGTGGGGAAATGACCGACACAAAGTCAACACAACACAAACTAGGGCTGCAGACATGGCAGTCTACTCTGTACCTGTGCAGTTTTAATGTAGATATTGAAAACCTAGCTTTGTAACACGACAAGCAGTTTCTTTTTAAGTCTTTCATTTTTGTTTTTAAGAAGACCTTCAAATTTTTAAAGAAAATATTAAACTTTGACCTGCAGGCCTTATAGCATTGCACAAATGTGTAAGAATCTGAAAGTCTTCTAGAAACAGGAACTATCGACATCATTTTGCTGGCCAAAATGTGTGAAACAGAGATCCAAGTTGCATCATTGCAGTTAATTTTACATTTCTCTTTGGGCCAAGAATTGGAGGTTTATGGCGGGAAGGAGCTGGGGAATGCTGGGTTTGGCGTTTTTCAGTTCAGCAGAGTCATTCTTTTCTTCTGCCTGAAACCATCCATGTCATGGTGTACAAACCATCTCCGGAGGAGATGGAGCCGTCAGGCCCGGCTGGGACTGGTGTTCCAGTTTAATTAGATCCGTGCCTAAACCAGTTGAACTAAACGGATGCAAAGCACAGCATGAGTGCTGTGAGCGCGGTAAGGACACAGCTTATTTCTGCTTTTGCTAAGGTTTGTTCTGTTGCCATAAACTCAACGGAATTAAGTCTCTTTTAAAGTTAAATGTGAGGGTCTGGAGGCCAGGGTGTTAAAGTTCTCCCGCTGGGTTTCATCCTTGCGACCCGCAGGCAGGTCTGCGTGCCACCGGCGGAGGTGCGGCAGTGGCACCGGTCTGCCTTATTCCTCTGCTCCTTGGTTTGGGGTCTAAGGTCAGCAAGGCAAAAAGTCACAAGTGCACTGCTTTAAAGAGGGAGAGAGGAAAAGAACAAGTTAAATCAGAGGCCAAATGCAAACTTGTCTTCAGGAAACGCTTGCTGCACTAAGAAAAATTGTTGGTTCGCTGCTTTGAAATGCCGTACCACTGCAGGCGTCCTCGGTCAGCTCTTCACCCTAAGATGCAAAGCGACTCCGATGTCCCGGTCTGCTCTGGATCCGCCAGAGAGCAGGTTTAAAGACAAAATTTTTTTTCTGTGTTTGTTACCTGGATTCCTTAATTAATCGGTACCGTCCTTAGGAGATGACAGTCTTGCTGTATTGCTGCCTCGGTGATGGAGGAGCCCTTTCTAACTCCGCTGCCAGTGGCAGAGGGCAGGGGCTGCTGACGGAGGCAGGAGGTGCCAGGAGGTCTCCCTCTGGGCAGGACACATGCACAGCTCCTACCCAGTTTTATTTTGAGTTGCCTACTCCTCAGACACGTCCACGGGCACTGATACCAGTGGCTAGGTGATGTGGAGCCGACAAGCGGCCACCCAACCCCAACTCTCTGCGTTGGGCTCCTGCCGTTCGGTTTTACTGCTGGAAACACTCACGCCGTCTTGAGCAACAGCTTCAACACACCCTTGAATTCCCATCTCGCTTTTTGAATCAAGTCAAGGCCTTACCAGCTAAACTGGCATGGCAGAGGTAGCAGGAAAAGCGGGTCTTGTCCATGCTGAGGCATCTTCTGGCAACCAGAGCTTTTCATCCTCAAGCCACTGGAGAACAGCAGCATCAGCCGTTGCACTAACAGCAGGTGGGGCTGGCAACATTTTGGGGCAGAACCTGGTTTCCGTCTTGCCACTTCTAAACTCGGGACTAGATCTTAGTGCAAGAGACTGTGTCGATCCCACAGTGCGGTGCTGTGTGGCTGGCAGCAGCCCCCCGAGGCAGGCAGGGCTCTGCTGCTCCCCAGCTCCTGCCTGAAGGGCATCTGGGGGATTTGAGCTCAGCCCAGATACGCTGGGGATTTCATTGCCCTGGAATTTGTGGTAGAGGAGGAAATATTAAGCAAATCTTTTGCAATTATCTTTGCCTCCAGCGGTTAGTCTAGATAGCCCCTTTGCATCTTTTTCTTTTCAAATCTCCTAGTCGCGAAGTTGGCTGCTTTTAAACTGGGTGGTGCTTCGGTGGCCTTGAGAGCAGCAGTTTCCATGGTAACTCAGAAGTATCCGTTTTTGCACAGTCACGGTTTTAGCAGGTCACAGCCACCACTGCTGCTGGAAGATCCCGAGCCAGTCCCATCCCAGCTCCAGCAGCACGAGAGCCAGTGCCACTTGGGGTGTGAGCAAGGAGCCCCGTATGGCTGACTTTGGTGTTACTGTCCCTCAGCTCCCTTGACCTCCTGGTTGCAAAAAAGCCGGGCAGGGTGTGTGGCAATGCTGCAGGGTCACCCACGAGGCCATTCTGTGCCGTGGGGCTTCTGTCTCCAACCACATCCTTGCTATTTGTGCTGGCACAAGCCCGCCATCGGATTGCTGTGGACTTTTTTCACCTTTTCCTCTCTCTTTTTCTCTTCTGGGTGTTTTCCCGTCATTATCAGAATGGGGTTTTTCTTTCTTGATGAGCATTTCAAACTGGCCGAGGCTCCGTGGGAAGGATGCTGTGAAAAGGTGCCCTCTACAATCCCACCCTGCAAAGCAGCATCACCTCCCGCTGCCCAGGGGGCATCTGAGGGGTGCTGGGGCATCTCCACGTGGCTGCTGAAGGCCAGATGGCTTGGGGGGGGGGCTCTGGAAAAGCAGCCGGCCAGGGGTTAAATCACAGCTTTTGGGCTCCTCCGGAGGCAGGAGCAAGGAAGGGGGGAGTGAACTGAATATCTGTGCACCAGAGGGAGGGAGGATTAGTCCCATTAGGGCAGAGCACTCGGGTAATCCCGCTTTCGAATTAGGGATTTCACTGTCATTAATCTGATGTGAAAATAAATAGAGCAGGAGCTTAATGCTTTTGAGGAAGCCGCAGGCACAGGAGGAGAAGGTGGGGTGGAGGGGCTGAGCAGGGACAGGACCATTCAGCTCAGACACCTCCAGCCCCAAACCCTTGAGAAAGGTCCAGGGACAAGGGAGGAGAGGAGCATTCCTGAGAAACATTCGAGCCCTGAGCAGGGGCTTCATCCTCCCTCCTCCAGTCTGTTCTCCAGCCAAAGCAAAACTGTTCCCTACAGTGGATTTTCTTCCCCCTTTTCAGCCTTTTCTTCAAAGGCAGCACAAGTTTTCTTTTGTCTCTTTTCTTTCTACATGCGGCAGCGTTGCCGTTCTGCATCTCGCTGCTGTGGCTGACCTTTGCTGACTATACTGACAGCCTCTAAACTTCTGTGGCCACAAAGCTATGGGAAAGCCCTTCTTCCTTCTGTTAGAAAATTAAAACAACTCTTCTGATGTCCTGGAAGACACTGAGTTCAGTTTTGGCGTTAGATGGACAGGGGTCAGCAGTCGCTCTGTCTGTCTTTAAGAAATCGGGGCACTCATTTCAACTCCAGTGACAACTCTTCTCATGCAGGTGATTATTTAACCATAAAAACCACAATTAGAACATTTAGAAGAAAGAAAGAAAGACCTTTTTTAGAGATCTGATGAGCAGAGCACTTGAACAAAGGTCTGGGGTAGCTCAGCAGAATGGTGGCTTTACCCCGCAAACATCTTCAGCCTTAGGCTTCAGTCGCTCCACTGAAATAAAAAATCAGGGGCAGGTGCCAGATCCAGAGGGCAGGCAGGTTTTCTGCTCAGAAAATTTTCTTTTTGAAATGTTATTGATGAGAGTGATCTGAGCAGCAAAAGGCACCGACCCAGAAGCCAGGAAGAGCCCGGGATGTGGGAGACCCCGGCATCCTTCAGGGTTTTCCGTACTCCTGAGGACTCCCTTCAGCAACGCGCTGTGCCTCCGCCTTTCTGGGGACAGACCCTTCCATGTTTTATGTGAAAAAGTCCATCGCGATCGAATGTTGCCATCAAAAGTGGTCCAAGCTGACAATTCACTTTTGACAAATGAATTTTTTCTAATGGAAAACAAAACCTAATTCTTGATCAATTCTGCTAGAAACAAGGGCTCAGGCAGTGGAGAGCAGGATGGAGAACAGCAACATAACCAGCAACCCTTGGTGGATGATGGATTCAAAAGCCTTATCGCTCCTGTGGCAGGGAAAAGCCTAGGTTGTACGTTTCCCCATTGCTGGAGCAGCAGGGGATGGAGCCGGCACGAGCCCAGGATCAGTGTCCCGGGGCAGGGCAGAGGAGCAAGGTTGGAGCAACCCAGTACAGGGCCAGTGTGCTCCCCTCCTCCGGGGGAAGCAGGAGACCTAATTCATCAGCATAGTTATGCCTTTTTTTAACAGTTCAAAATCTGCATGCTTTTATTTTTTTACTTTAAAGGAAAAAAAAAATGTGCAAGTATAATAAGTGAAATGAACGCAACTGCAGGCACCCTGGGAATAGCGCAGGAGCCGTGTTTACAGGGAGTTCCACATGAATCCCATCAAGCAATGCAAATATTGTAAGTAGGATGTGACCATGGGCTGGGCTTTGTTTGGGACTGATGCAGGCTGTTTTCTCTATGGAGCAGGATTACCACTCTGCTTCTAATTAGGCGAAAGGGAAGGGGATCCAAAGAGCCCCTAAAGATGTCAAAAATCAGAAAGAAGTCATTGAAGGGAGGGAGAAATTAAAATAAACCAACGTTGGTATTTCAGCGATGCACAAGTCCTCTGGGGCTGCGGCCAGGAGCTTCGCCTGCTCCATCTCCTTCTACATCGCTGACGGGGTGACCTGGGTTTTTATTTCATTTGTTTATTTGAATTCATGCATTTCCATTTTAGACAAGTGGGTTTCCAAGTCTGACGTGTTTGGTCTCTAGCATGGACTCCAAGGTGTTCCTAGCTCTGAATTTTCAAATTAAAGCCCTCTGTAAAACAAGAAGTGGTTTGGGTTCAGATTTTAGGGAAGCTGCAGGACCTGACCCTGCTGAGGTCTCTTTTTACTTTTAATCTGGATAAATGAGAGCGTGTGTGCAA
Source organism: Fregata magnificens (assembly GCA_013389945.1). Lineage (NCBI taxonomy): Eukaryota > Metazoa > Chordata > Aves > Suliformes > Fregatidae > Fregata > Fregata magnificens. The sequence goes on from WAAD01002608.1 coordinate 798,459, forward strand.
ATGTAGTTTGAGACTGCAGCCCTGCGCTTGCCTAATCTTCTGCTGTGATAAATCTTACACTGAACTGCTAAAATGCCAGATAAAATACTTCTAAAAGCAGCAGGGATAAATATGGTAGGTATTTTTGTTCAGGTTTCCAGAGCAGGAGAATTGTTGTTATCAGAAATAAGACAATGTCTACGTGCTTCTTTCTCCATGATCCCTTGCTCACGTACACTTGTGTGTTTGAAAGCATAAAGGTTTATTCATACACAGATGTTTCCAATTATTTTCCTAAGAACAGTTCTCTCATTCATGCTTAATTTGTGAAACTCCTGTTTAGTTCCCCCAAATCTTTTTTTTATTATTTTTAATAGTCATACCAATAGCAGTAATCATAAGCTCTGGGCCTATTTTGCTCTGATGCAAATCATCACTGACTACTTTGAAACTATTAACGTTAGGGCAGTTGAGCACTGCTGGGTCCTGTAAGAGAATATGGTCTTTTTTTTTTGTTGACTGGAGACATCCAACCTTGAGCCCTTTCCTTCCCTTTCGAAGCCTGTGCTGTGCGCCCTGGGTCCCGGTTTACATCCCATATCCCAACATACCACCATCCTGGGCCCTAGCAGCTTGTGCCACCAGCTTAGCTTTGTTTTGCCTTCATCCTCAGTCACGATGTAGAGCTCAAAAAGGACTCTATAGCTCCTTGAAACTTAGAAACTGGGTAGGAAGGAGATAGCCTGCATTCAGCACCCATTCCCATGACTCGAGATGGAAACAAGGGGAGCAACCTCACTGGTTGGAGCAAGGAGCCGGGCACGAGCCGGGTTTCTGGTGGTGCCTGAATTAATTCTTCTTTCTTTGTCTTGCTTTCTTTAGCTTGGTGATGAAAGAGTTAATGCTAGCGGACATGTGGGGTGATTCACTGATAAAACCCTTTGAGATCTGGAGGTGAAAGTTGCTGTGGGAGGAGGACAGAGGCAGTTGTGCTCTCAGCTGCCCCTGGCATGCATGAAGTACAGAAGAGGATCGCAGTGTGGAGGAGTTGACAAGGAAAGCGTAGCCACGGGCCTGTTGGTGCTTTTCTGACTTTGCTGCTCTGTAGGAAATGAAAGGCATCCTTTGTCCCTTCATCTCAACAGGACTACCCTTTCTAAGGCCCTCTCCTCAGTTGCCAAAAACTTCAAACCTTAGCAAATCTGGGCTGTTTGGCAGTGTTTTCTTTTGTGCTTGCATGAGGAGTGAAGGCTTTTTGACGTGTAAATAGCATGGTCCTTCAGCTTCCCCCCTCCCGATGGCCACTGACGCGTGCGCTCTCCTTAACGCCCTCCTCTCACCTGGTTCGAGCATGTCAGCATGCTGGTCATCCTGCTGAACTGCGTCACCCTGGGCATGTTCCAGCCCTGCGAGGACGTGGAGTGCCAGTCGGAGCGGTGCACCATCCTGGAGGTAAGGATCCCATGCTGCCCCGCTTGCCTGGGACATGTGGGTTGCAGGGGGGTGGCCGTCCTGGGAACTGGGACCCCCATCTTGTCCCTTTTCCCCAGGATCCAGCCATGAAAGCCCTTCCCATAGGGATAGTGGTTCCAATAAGCCACACTTCAGCATGCTAAGTCTGTCCTCCGAGGAGACCTCCTGCCATGGCTCTAGGTGAGACCCAAAGGCTGGCTGATTTGGACTTAGCCCAGCAAGATCCTTTCTCTACACAATTAATAAGGGTAGGGTGGCTCAAAACTGGGCATCCAGCTCCCACTGGAGGTGTTGAACACTTTTTAATTACAGGATGGCCAATGCCACAGGGAACCTCTTGCTCGCAGTCAGTCGGTTCCACCCCAGCCAGGTCACTAGCGGCACCTCTCGGATTGCTGCAGTCTGGTCTGTGCAATACGGCACCAATGACTTTGCCATTTCATTCCCTTCTTGATGAACAAAAATGCATGGGACGGGTCCATGCCTGCTCTCCTCCGCAGCGCAGCCCACCAGCTGAAGTGCAGCATTGCCAAGTGCCAGGATAACTGACCTTTGGGAAATGCATATGTGTACAAAGCTCACAGACCCGTGTTTGTTGGCCACCCCAAGCTTAGTGGGGCGTCACGCTTATCACTTCATCCCTCATTGTGTCCTGGCAATCCCCTCACTGCCATATGCCCGCAGGATTCGTTTTGGAAGCACATCCCGGCAGCATCTGGTGTGTGGGCTGCACCTTGGCGCTGGGCTTCCTGCAGCAACTCAGTTCTCAGGCTTGGAACCAACTTTTGTTGTTGCTAATGCATTACATCAACCTAGGCAGGGACTACTGACATGTGGTAGTGTAACAGGCTTGGTTCGTTTGAATCCCGCACAGACCTGCTGCTTTACTTCCTTTTGGGCATTTCAGCCGTACAGGAAGGCCGGTGGGATCCTTCCAACCAGCCTCTCCTGCCTCTTTCAAAGATTGGTCCAGAACTGCCTGCAGATGCCAGGAGTAGCAGAGTTTATCATCAAACCCTCTTTCAACCTTAAAAGAGGATCTGTTAAATGCAGAGCCAAGTCAACCAGATGAATTGAGAAGTCACTAAAGGTTTGTTGTGGAATGAGATCAATTTTGGAGAAACTGTTGCCGCCAGAGGTATCCAACATAGGGATCGATCGTCTCAGAGGGTCAGGCTCAGGGTTGGTGCGGAGTAGCATCCAGAGGTGGCACCAGAAAATGTCACACTGCAGGCAGCTGTGGGGTAAGCTGCCCCCAGAGAGCCCATCAGAAAGTGTCTGATCTCCCCTGAAAAGTTACCCTCCACATGCCTGCTGGTTTTCTGCATGTATTCACCCATGTGGGACTTTGTTTGGAGGATGTCCATCCCTGCCAAAATGTCCAGGCAGACAAAGGGAATCCTGCCTGGACGAGGAGGTGACATTCTTGAATGCTCCTTATTTGCTTCCTTTTTTTCATACTTCAATCAGGTTGCAAACACACGGCTTGCATGGTCTGTTCTCCTCAGAATAGATGCTCATACGTCTGCGAGGAGCCCAGGCACTGAATTTGGTTTCTAATACCAGCTTAATGATTACAACATATATTTGCAAAACCCAAAGTTATCCTGGAGGGCTTGCAGGCAGAAAAGGGCTGCAAGTAAAGCCATCGTTATCCCTCACCCTGCCACAGCTTGCAGGAGGGAATGGAAGCCAGAGCATGAGGTAGAAAAGCCTGAACTTCTTTATGGAGGCGTTCGGATGCCAATTATTAAATGAACTGAAATAAGGGAGCAAAACTTCAGTGTAGTTTATCAAGGGAAAAGTTGGTTGATACAGCCAACAGCCAGAGAAGACGGTGCTCACATGCAGCCACGCAGAGGTACATGCATGCGCAGTGGGAACTTGGCTGCCAAGTGGATGCTCTGTTAATTTTACCATTAATCCACTCAGGCCTCAAACTGAAAGTGCCAGAGACACAATACCAAACAGTGTGGCCATTAAGAGAGTGGTTTGGACAGCAGCAGTCATGTCTGTAGATTGAGAGGTTCCTGTGCTTTATCAAGTCTGCAGTTGAAAACAACAAAGTCTCTGCATGTGATTTAAAAGCGATCTGTATCGCCTGACGTTCAAGTTCACAGGCAACATGTAGAAGAGTATTTACAGCAGAGTCCATTTCATGGTATCTTCAAATACGTCCACATTTCATGCATGTACATGTAGTCTCCAGGAAGGCTGGAGAAATCACAGCTATCCAAGTCCCCACTACCCTACAGAAGTCATTCTTTAAGTAAAGGCTGAGGCATGTTCTACAGGGCAGCACTGGATTAATTTGTACATTCTTATTTTCTCTTCTTGTTTTCACAGTAATCTAAAACACAGAATTTTGGCCTTCCTCAAGAGGCTCCTGCGCTTGGGCACACAGGCTTGCCACCGGGATGCCCGGAGCCTCTGCACCACGAGGAACCACTCCAGTCATTCCTCACGTGCAGCAGAACTGCCCTTATAGTTACTGCTTCAGCCTCTGCTTCATGTGCACATTCACTGCCAGCTGTGTCTGTGTCTGTGAGTAGGAACCTGGTCCCTTCAGGAGTCCATAAAGGCATCAGAGGTGAAGCACATCCTCCTGTGTTAGATGGGACAAATTCTTTCTAGGAGGTATGAGCTGCTCAGGCTGGAAACACAGCTTCCGTGGCAAGTTGCTGAGACCTCCTGGACCCAACCACAAGCTGCTGTTGAATGCATAGGCTTTAAATGCCAAGAAACATATCCAGCCTGTACAACAGTGGTGTCCTTGTATCTTTGTCAGTAGATTAATAGAAGCTTCTAATGCTTCCCAGGCAGTGGGCTGACCCAGGAGCTGTGCTCAGGGGTTGCCATCACCCATCAGGTATTGCAGGTTTTATTTCTGGAGTTCAGTAGGTGGAACTTTGGTGCTTTGCCTTGCAGCGTCTGCCAGGGTATACAGAGCGCCTCCGTGGTGGGAGTGCTCATGTCTCTGCTTTCCCTTTCCCCGATAAGAAAGCACAGCAGAACTGACTGTAATAATCTTTTACTGGTCCCCAGGCATTTGACGACTTCATTTTCGCTTTCTTTGCGGTGGAGATGGTCATCAAGATGGTGGCTCTGGGGATCTTCGGGCAGAAGTGTTACCTTGGAGATACGTGGAATCGCCTGGACTTCTTCATCGTGATGGCGGGGTCAGTAACAAAACCTCATAAAACTGCTTTTTGCAGTGAAAGCAAGAAAGCCCCAGAGAGCCAAATCTGTAGGTTGTCCTGGCTGGTTTTCATAGCGTCTTGTGGAAGCTGCCAGACTCAAGCCAAGGCAAAGTCTCATAAGTCTCATTTGGTTTCACCTCTGGCAACCATGCCGGATTATGGGGTGGGGTATGAATGTCAGGGCAAAAGCCATCGGGTTTTCAGTAGCAATCTTTTTGTCAGTGTCATCTCTGTCAAATCAACTGCATGCTGATCTAGTCCTTGCGATGGCCGCTATGTCCCGGTGCTCGCGGTTAAGACTGCTGTGTCCAGAATGGGTGGAAAAAGCACACAGCAGCTCAGCCCCGCTCCTGCTATGTGACACCATTAGAGTGAGGCAGAGAGGCAGAAATTGGCCAAACAAGGAGAATTTAGCCCAAAAATCTGCTTCAGAAGGTTGAAATCCCAGTGGAAGAAGCTGGCCAGAAGCTGACCCAAATTACAAGTGCATGCAAATGCCTCCTGTAAACTTCTCTTGGTTTACATTTTATTAAGTCTCCCACAGCTGCTTCTTTGCGCTGGATGTGTTAATAAACAGATATAAGGAAGATCTGGGTGCTTTTGACACCAGTTCCCTCACAGCCATAGGGAAAAACTGAGTGGACTAAAAGCTTGGCAAGTCTAAAACTTTTTTCTGTAAATAAATGGATTTTAGAAACCCCAGGCTCTCTTACCTGCTTAGTATACCCTAGAAAGGGATAGACTGCTTTAATTACAGAGCTCTGCCTTATTTCTGAATTCCTGGGTTTATAATGACCAGCCTGGGGTTAATTAGAACATTCCTGTAATATGTTGGGGCATTTTTACCCTTACATTAGTGATGTACAATCTTCACTGCACTAATGGAGTTTTGTTTTGCTCCGTGTTATTTGTCTGGAATACAATTAGGAATGGCCTTACTGGTTTGAATAAAACATGAGCTCTCCTGCGCAGAGCTTCCTTTGAACCCGTGTGCGGTTACAGCCCATGAAAGAACAGGAGGGACAACAAAAGAAGCAGTTAATTATTTTTTTCTTTCCAAAGCTGGTGCAGTGTTTAAGCCAGAAGTAGTAGGGGAAGAGCGAGGCTATGGTTGCAGGGGGAACTCGGGATCAGAAATCTGCCATCCATAACCAACGTGCCGACAGTGTTTCCCCACGCTGAACCTGCAGGATGAGCTCTCCTGATGGACGAGCAGAGGTTCCCCACATCATCAAACAGATCATCCCAGCGAAGCGGGAGAACAAAATAGCCTGTGCAGGCAGAAAGGCTGAGCCCTCTGCTCATACCTCAGAGTCAGGTTTGGCACTAGGATCGTTGTTCACGTAGCACCTGGGATGAGGGAGAAGGTGGCCGGTGAGTCAGTTTTCCAGGGCATTTCCCCACCCTCCGTGGCTGGCATATGTTTGAGAAGAATGAAAACAGCAGGAGCACCAGGAGACACCGACGGGAAGCCTCGCGTCCAGTCTGGCATTACTCAGGCTGAAGATGAGAAGAGGAACCCTTCTCTGGCTGATCCTGGGCCATCTCCAGATGATTTCGGTGTATTCGAGCCATACCTGTGACATTATTTCCCATCTCTCAGAAGAGAGGCTGGTCTGGGAGCTGGGCTGGCTGGTAACACTGGTGGAGGGCAAGGAGAAGCTGTGCGATGGGCTGGGGTTCTTCACCTCTCCTACCACCACCGTTCGATCCAGTGTCTGCTCCTGAAACGGGAGGTGGTTTAGCAGGGATCATGCTACTGGAATAACAAGAGTTGCTTTTTCCAGCAAACGGATGGATGTGATGAAGTTGTTATGAGGCTTTTTCTGATAAGAAGGGAAACAAGTGATAGGCAGTGCTGCCTGCTTTGTTTGTCCCATTTGGTCTCCTCAAATAAGCTGATTTGGCTTACTAGCAAGTATACCAAGGAGAGCGGAGGGTAAGCAGGGAAACTACAAAATAAACATATCTTCTGCCTCTAGCAACAGATTGTGTCTGAAGTTTGTTCCAGCACTGAAAGCCCTTTCATGTTTTGCTCGCCTGAGAAATGTACCCTGGAAAATTTCAGACCGAATGGAGCTTACAACCTTTTAGTCTGTCCAGCAGCCAAGTTGAAAGCATTTCCCGAGCATCAAAAATGTTGTCCACAAGAGCTGAAACCAGAGAGGTTTCTTGTGCATCCAGTCCCTGGAGATGTTGCAGGCTCATATGATATGCTTTGGACATCTTTAACTTGACAGCTGAAGGACTGGAAACTGTTCATGACAGAAGACATCGCAAAGGCTTGTGCCTCCTTTTTTTCAGTACTCAGGGGCTGTAGGGAATCACCTACCCAGTGCCAGTCCACCCAGACCTCTGGACCCTGCATACCCAAAGTTTCCAACTCCAGCAGGTTTCTGTCAGGCATTTCCAGGGTATTCTTGGTTTACAAGCATGATATGAGAACAGGACCCCAAGCTTGGCCTTGCCAAGAAACCTTTGACTTTTTCATGAAGGTTTCAGATGTTTTCACTGCTTGTAGATGGTCCAATCTGGAATCCATCAAGTGTTTCAGGTTGGCTTCAGTGGGCAATGTAGATCCCCCTGGGACTTACTTTCACATCCTAAATGGAATGTCATGGAAGTCCAAAGTATCAGGGTCAGAAAGTCTGTTTCCTAGGCCAAATCCTGCATATTTCCTCTTTTAGCAGCCCCACTGAAACTCCAAGGGCCAAGTAAAAGTGAGGCCCCAGGAGCCGGCCCTTTTAACACGCTAATAGTTGCGTGCGCTCTCTGGAGTACAAAACCAACTTCCACTGGAGCCTTTCATACTCCTTTTACATGCTATTAGTAGTTCAAAAACTGTATCAGTTACACTAAAATCCACTTACTCAGCCACCCGATAAATTGTGAGTGTGCTGTGTTGGGACCATGCCAGCAAACAGATTCAGGCTTCGGTGCTGTTCACTTCAGGGACTTTAAACAATGCTTTGTCTATTCCTGCAAGGTCTGTTTAGAGCAGACACCTGGTGCTGGCTCCAGGCCCCTCGACGCAGGTGTGAACGGGCATTTCCGATGGCTTTCCCACTGTGTGGTCCTTCGTGCGGCTCCAGGCTGCTTCCCACTGCTCTGCTCCGGCTGCTTAATGAACACACGTTAGATTTAAAACCTGTTTTCGTGCTGTGCTGAGTTTTAAAGCTATTCATCATGTTCGGCTCAGTTCCTATGTACAAGCTTTAAGGTGGTTTTGATTTATAAAGACTCACTAACTACTTCAGAAAAAAAAAATATCTCTGGAAGGTTATCACTAAAAACAGCTCAAAATCACTGGGGCCTCTGCACGGCACATTAAGGCTAACGGGCCAAAGTCACCTCAGTGTAATGCCAGTGGTATTGTGGGGTTACCCCAAAGAGCTTCAGGACAAAGACAAAAGAGAAGCAAACATCAAAACATCTAAGTATTCCCAATTAAACTTTGTAGAGCAGGGCAAGGCATCAAATACGAAGTGCAAGGCTCCAGCAGAGCAGGGCATGGGCACACGGGCAATGATGCGCCTGAGCAAGGCTGGCCCGAAACCAAACCTCCCTCTGCTGTTGCCTGAAATCCATTCAGCTGTTGCCTCAGTCCATTCAGCTGTTGCTTCTTGATGGGACATAACGATTTCAGTCCATCCTGGCTGCAGGATGCTTCAGTTGAAAATCTTTCTTTCCACTGAAGCTTCTGAAGCGCCTGGTTGCAGCAGTTCAGCTCGTATTTGCCTTCCTCCTTCCATATCTGTTTGTTTATTTTAAAAAAACCAAAACAAAAGCTCTTTCTCCATGGGATCCAACAGCTTACTCACAGGGTTGCTTTTGATGCTGTTATGTTATTTGAACAGGCGTGGTGAGAGATTTGTGACATATTTACAAGTGCTTCCCTGTAGTCAAACTCATAAATTGTAATTACAGCCATGCTAACTAGCCATAACCCTATTAAAAAAACAACACTACACACATTTGCCACTCATTGCTATAAAAGAGCAAGAAAACCGACTGAACTTAACATCGTTCCCAGCCTGGGAGAGAAATGTTTATGTGAAATGGAGACAGAGCATGAAAAAGAAAATATTCCCTATTCTTAAGAATAAAATGGAAACCAAACTACTTTAACGTCATTTGTCGGCTTGGTTATTCACATTTTTGTCATAGGGGGAGAGATAAGCTGGCGTGAAAGTACGCTGGGGTGCTAGTGGGGGGTATAATATCAGAAACGTCTTATTGACTTTGAGCTGCATGGAGTTGTGCAGTAATCTCCCCGGGAAGGCTGCGGATGCACCGCCGTCCAGAGCATGATAAGCTAATGGAAAGGGAGAGCAGCACGGCTGCGGGAGCTGAGCAGATAGTTGGGGGCTCCCCCTCTGCCTCGATTTCTGTGGCCGTGACTTCGCAGCTCCTTGTCGTGCCAAGTCCTGCTTTCAGATGTGTTACTTGTGCCGTTAGCCTGGGAGCACATCTGCCTGCCGGTCCGTGCACCATCGCTGCTCGCGTGGGTATTTTCAGTCTCTTAGAGGCTGAAATATCCCTTGTACCCCCATTGACAGCATGATGCACATTATGAGCTGCAAACACAGAGTAGGTGGTTTTGCAACGCAGGCAGTGACAGCCCCAACCCCGGGCAGCCCCAGCACCCTCATGCCCAGAGACTGAGCATCCCACATCCTGACGCCTTTCCTCTTTCCCCCGCAGCATGATGGAGTATTCTCTGGACGGACACAACGTGAGCTTGTCTGCGATCCGCACCGTCCGGGTACTTCGGCCGCTACGAGCCATTAACAGGGTCCCAAGTAAGTAATGCCTTCATCTGCACTGCAGCCACGCTGCCGGGCTGGCCGGCTGCAGCTCGGGCTCTGCCTGGCTCGCCCCCCTGGGAAAACCAGGGGGTTAAAGCCACGCTGGCTGGCTCTCTGCGTGCTAAGCCTTGCAGTAGTAGTCTACTCTCCTGCTGCTGAGAGCAAGTTCATTTATTTTAATTTTTAATGGCAAGTTAGAGATCATTTATTAGAATTATCAGTGTTAGTAAAGGGCAAGGGAGCAGATTTTATACCTGGGAGGCCAAATTTTCATGGCTGTTTTCCAATGTTTTTGTGAACTCTCTGAGGCAAGTAACTCTCTGCTCCTAGTGCAAAGTAAATAACAAAGTTCCTATAAAAAAAGGGGAAAGGTCGGTTCTAAGAAGGATCTTCTTGCCCTGGATGGGTTCATTCTCCCCTCTCAGCTGTTTAAGGTCTTTCCATTTCTTTGTGTTCAGGATTAGACGCGCGGCAGCTTCCATTGCTGGTAAAATACCACAGAGGGTTTGCTGTCATGTAGAACAAAATTGGGTTCATCCACGATAGAAAGTTCAAGTGGCCCCTAAATCCATTTTCAAGTGGCTTCAGCTGCTTGTCTTCTAAATCCAATTTGAAAGATGAACCAACAAGTTGAAATAATTTCCTGCCGGAATCAGCCGTCTGCTGAGCAATCCTTTGTAAGGTACTAATTTCATAGCGCTTTCATCATTTTTTAACCAAAATCCACTCAATTCAAAATGCAGCGGCATTGTATGGAAATCATAGAGGCTCCTTGCAAAAAAAATACATTTCCTGTTCTTTTTAAAAGCGCGTTTGAGTGACACAGCCCCGCCGGTCCTCGCTGAACATCCTTCCTAGATTAATTGCCCATCATGTCGGCACATCTAGGGACAGCAAAACAAACTCCCCCGGAAGGGTTTCAGTTCCAGTACCTCAGATGAACATGCAAGGGAACAGATGGATGTTTACGCACAGGAGTCTTTGAAGTTTCTCTCTGAGCTCAAATTCTTCAGGAATTTTCTTTAAAAAGAAAAAAAATCTGTAAATTCAACTATGACATCATTAGAAGTTAAAAACAAGACAAAAAGAAACGACAGGCTAAAAGGGACCATGAAACCCTCCGGAGCTTGGTTTTCCTAATGAGGTTTTGTTACCAGGGTTTCGGAGCAGCCCGAAAGCACAACACAAAGGTTTTCTCTGGGTTTTTGAGCGCGGTAGCAACATGGCCTTGCTGGGACGGGGAGGAGCGGATGGACGCTGGCACATGCTCAGCTCAGAGCCCCGCTGAGGTTTCAGGCTGGGACGAGGATCAGGCTCGCTCTGAAGTTATTTAAATCCATGAAGCCCTTCATAACTCTCCCTTGAAATAGTGGGAGTCTCAAGCTGGGATTCAGCTGGGCTGAGAGCAGAAGCCGGGGGAATTTGAGGATTTACATGCCTATTAAACCGAGGCCCAGGGATCCAAACGCCTCCAAGTCTAGGTGAAATTTTGATCTGGGTCCAGCTTGTGTTTTTCTTCCTTAGGAGTCTGATATTGAAGCTTTGAAGTAAGCCTTTTAGGCTGTCTTCTGCTACACTTGCCACTTTGATTTTTTATCTTTTTCAAAAGACAGGCAGTAGAAAATATTCAATTTTTTGTTAATAGTATGTGAGATTAAATCCAAAGAGCTCAATCCATGTTCGGAGTTGAGTTGCCCAGCTTGACGAGCAGCTAGGCTGGTCTTACAACACTACCAGTGTCTTGAACAAGCGCCAGGGCAGGATTAGTATTCTTAGAAATATCTCAGTTCCTGGAGGGCAGATACTCACAGACTTCACTTGTTTATGAGACACTAACTCCATCCACTTTCAACATTGGTACTTTTACTGTTTCAGACTGATATAATCCAGGGTCTGTGGAGAATGGATAGCGACAACCCTCTATTTTGTTGTATTTTTGCAGTTTCCGGTAATAACAGAGTTACATTTCTAGTCTTTCATCCATGGGGATGCTACAGCTCAGCCAGGGGATTACCTCGGACATCCACCGCATCCCAGCCAGCTGCGCGGCAGCAGGTCCCGCTCAGCCCTGTCCGTGCCCTTCCCAGCGCTGGGGCAGCGACGCTCCCCCGGCCACTGCACCGCTGGCAGGAGCGGGGTTTTCAGCTCAGTGGCAGTCACAAAAGGACGTCGAGCAGATACAAATTATGGCTGGGTCAGAAGAGACGAGCTTGGCATTCAGTTGCAGGCACAGGGGAAGCAGGGACCCATGAGAAACGGCCTGGCTGTTTATCCCTCTGATGCCTGGGCACTTTCCTGGGTTCCAGCCAGTGCTATTAGCTCTTCACTTCCAGGCACAATAAATTCACCCGCAAGATTATGTCATTTTTATTTTATTTGTTAAGAAAAGAAAGGAGAACCCCAGCCAATAAAAACATCATCTCTATTAGAAATTATTCCTTGAAAATGACTGGAAAAATATAATTCCTGCGATTTATATGTTTGGCAGGGGCTGTAGTTAGGGGGGTTTTTTAGTAGTGGTCACTGTTTTTTCAAATCAATTTTACTGCTTTATTTTTATTTTTCTACTATGTGGTTTAAACCAGGCATCACATGGAATGGGAACGAAAAGAAATCCTGATCCTCGTTGCAGCCTAACCGATGCTCTTGCTCTTTTCCCATGGCACACTTGAGATGTTGCTGAGAGCCCAGAGCACCTTAGCGGATAGCGAACAGATGGATTCAATCTCGAGAATGGTGCCACTAAACAACCCAAAATACCAAAAGTAGCTGAGCAGAAAAAAGTTGTCTGGCACAGGGAGATAAATTTTAATCATTTTTGGAAAAAAAAGAGCAAGGATATTAGTGAGAGTGGGGGGAAAAAAAGAAGAAAAGCCCAGCATCGTCTTTCCAGTGGGAATTAAATGAGTCTTTTCTGCTTTTCCAAAGATAGATTTGCAAGGAAAGTCTGAAGGGTAGTGCTGTGGGAAGTGCTCCTGGAGGGCTTATGAAGACAGCATGTGTTGGGAACAAGCGTTACAAAATCAAACCCCCATTTGCCTCCAGCTCTGGGTTTCCCCCTGTGCATGGAACGCAGGCCGGTGCTGTCCCCGTGGCTGGCACCAGTGTTGCGGTTACGGGGGATGGCAGGGACGCTGGCTGGCATCCCGCACCACCCGTGGTGCTCGCCGACGCAGCCTGCCTGCCAGCACTGTGTCCCTTCCCCGCGGGGTGACACTGGCGCCGGGGCGGCACGGGGACAGGGTTTGGAGGGCAGCCGGCAGGGCTGGCACGGGGATGGGCACCAGGATCGCGGCTCCTCCAGAGAGGCATCTGCTGCCGGCGCCAGCAGCGGGGAGCCACTCTGGAGCCAAGATGCAGCTGGGCATGGAGACCTTGAAAGTCTCTTGCCCTGGGATGCAGAGGTTATTACTCACACCTAATTATTTATTAGCACAGACTTCTTGGCCGGGGCGGTTTATCCACTCGTGCTGTGCTGACAAGGTAACGTGGGCTCCGGCCCTGCTTGGCTGGGTTGCATTTCCGCTGGCAGAGCGACACGAGGAGGCGGGTAAGGCAGCGTAACGGGGCTCCAGCTCCTGCTAGTGCTGCCTGCCGTGGCCTGGGAGGTGCCAGGTTGGACAGGCGCTGCTCTCCTGAAGACTCTGCTCCTCCCAACACCCATCCCTGGGGTCTACAGATGCCAGGCTGCAGCCCAGCATCGTCATTGAATTAGCAGGAGAGTCGTCAGGCATGACTTGGGAGCTGGCTGAGGGAAGAAGCCAGTGTGGAAATTGGTGGGGGAGGAGAGACTGTGTCAGAGTAAATGCCGCTCTCTGTTCAAATGGGGTGACTAATGGAGAGCAGCATCCTGCTAGGGGAAAGGGAGGAAGAAAAAGCTCCATGCAGACAGGCAAGAAAAGGTGTTTGCAGAGCAGCATTTTACTGGGATAAAATGCCTCCAAAGGCAGCAGTGTCACCTTACCCAACAGCCACATTGATTTCCACCATGTCATAAGCTTGAGCCCTGCTCTCTGCTGAGCGTCAGGCTCCCAAGGCTCGGTTTCTGGTTTTATTCTTTTCTATAATTTAACATTGGCCTTTGTCTCTTCCTCTTTTCATTAGTTCTCCTCTCATCAATTATCAGCTGTTGAAATGATGGCTGGTCGGTGTCTCAGAGGTTCATTTAACCTCTGTTGAACTGCTGAGCTGCAAGTCATTATTCCCTTTTTATTCCTATTTTATCCTTGAGTTTGAAGGTGCCCAGATGTGTGAGATAGGGCAGCCCCCAGGTGCCAGCCCAGTCCCTGCCTCCTTGCCCAGTCTCCCCTGGGCAGCAATGCTGGGAGCATGCTGGATGGAGATGCGAGGGTTAGCTGAGGCTCTGCAAGGGTGACTCATTCCTCAATCTTCTTATTTAGGATGGAAGATCTTGCACAGAAATCAGCATTTCCCTGGCAGCAGAGGTGCTGGGGGAGCCCCTGCTCTGCACACAGGTTCATAGGGAGCCTTGCAGAGAGGTGTGGGACTGGCTGGGAAGGTCTCCTGGCAGCCTGCACAGGAGGAGGGGAAGGGAGCAGAGCTGAGAGCTTTGCTTAGAGGAAGAAACATTTGCATCCTGCTTTCCCCCCCTCAAAAAAGTAAAAAATTCTCCTGCCTCCCCTGCTTGGCAGTCCTGCAAGCTTTGGAGCGTGAATGGCTCTCAGCTGCTGGTGGTGGCCAGCAAGGGGAGGAGTCCTCTGTGGAAGAAGCGTTGTCCACGGAGGAGGCCCAGAGGGGAGCCGCAGCTATCGTCCTACACAAGGCTCTGAATTGTTTAGGGGAACAATTTGTGTGACTCATGAGAGATGTTCAATATGTTTATAAATATATATTTTGACAATTTCTCGGGAGGCTGATGGTTTGCGGGGGCGTTTCTCCAGGAAAGACTGTCTTGCAGCTTTGCCCATGTTTGCATGCTGTTGAGTGCTGTGTTACTGAAAACATCTGAAAATCCCACTCTTAAGTCCACCCTTTGGAGATACGCTGTTTGTTCCCATGTGCTGCTAAGCCTTTTGCACTCTCACCTTCCTTAAGGTTTAGGGGAAAACATAAACATCCCAATTCCTCTGCCCAGGATGCACTGGCTGCACGACCAAGCCTGAGAGCAGCAGGGATCGGTGTGGCATTCACGCTCTACCCATCAAAGGGCTCCTCTAACCTGTTTTCTCCTTCTCCCCACAGGTATGCGAATACTCGTCACCCTGCTGTTAGATACTCTGCCTATGTTAGGCAACGTCCTCCTCTTATGCTTCTTTGTCTTCTTCATCTTTGGGATTGTCGGTGTGCAGCTCTGGGCAGGGCTGCTGAGAAACAGGTGTTTCCTAGACAGGAATTTTGCAATGTAAGTACAGAAGAAAAATCTCCACCTTCTCTTCTTTTCTCCCTCTCCCCTGCCGGAGAAACCCCGGCGGTCAGCAGGGTTAGTGTCCAGCCAGGGTGCAGCCAGGGCTGGGATCCAGGAGCACATGGATGAGAGTGCGACGTGCCCATGCCACACAGCTGCAGTGGCAGCTCTTAACAGGGCTGTCATCTTGATTCACAAGGTTGTTGGCTTCAGGACTCCGAGTCTGGCTAGGTACTTTTTTTATGAAAAAACCCCACTTATTGAGCAAGTTGCTGAGGGTTTGGAGTGGCTTCTTCCTCTGCACCTGAAGGACAAGGATGTTAGTGTTTGGATTATCTCTGTCCGGGGAAGCTGAGATTCCTGACTCCGGGAATTTGAGGATTTAGAACAAACAAAAGTGTTAAAGCTCTCCTAAAATTGCCAGTTCCCAAAACTGTACAGGTCTGGGAGGTCACCTAGCACACCACACCACCTGGCAGTGGGTTGATGAGATGTTCTGCATGCTGGTACAGGCAGCACCACGGAGATGCTGCTGAAACAGAGTTTCTGTGATTCTGTGAAACACACAAATCTTTGTAGTATTAAGATAAGAAGCTTGATGTGAAAGGCATTAAAGACATTTGTACACCACTCTCAGTCTGGCACAGGCATCAGGGATGGGCAGCACATTTGATCACCTGCTCTTTTTGATGCAAACTTTAGTTTTGGTTCTTCCAGGCTAAGCAGTTGTATGGACCAGCATCCCTGCCAGGTGCTGAGGGTGCTACTAGGCCTTAATTACCCTGATGAGCCTCACCTAGGACCCCCACCCACACCCTGCCCATGGCCCAGGAGCTCTATTTAAGCTCAGCCTGTGGCTATTAGTCCTAGTTTGAGTTGTGCTGTTGGTGTGTCTGTCTCTAGCTCTGTCTTTGTTCCTGGTGTCTTTGGCTCCTGCCTGAGTTCCCTGGATGGGTCCTGGATCTGGTTCATCACTTGCCATGTCTGAGGCTTTGAATGGACCCTGCTGCCAGCCCTGGGCTTTGCCTGCTGTGTTCAGACTCTGTCCGTGCAGGTGCTGCTAGCACTGGGATGACCCTTGGCTCCTGGCTCTTCCCCTGCTGTGGGACAGTCCTGCTCTTGCTGCTCCCCAGTAATCCCTCAGCATGATACTGAGCTTGGGCTGTTCTGTACTTGCCCCTTCAGAGGTGCAATGTAAGGACACACGTTAAAACCCATCAGCACAACAGATCAAAACCAAGAGCAGCCTGCAAGCTCCTGCAGAAAAGGGAGGTCTGCCTGGGAAAATCCTTCTGAAGGGCTCCTGTCAGAGGTGAGGAAATGCCTGAGACCAGCTAATCAGGGCAACTCTAGCTCTGTAAGAGAAGATAGAGCCTGTAATTATATCTGCTTGTAATCATCTGCTGTCTACAACTTGTATTGTGTCTGGAAGACAAGCAGAGATTATCCCTCAGCTCTACCCCAGGTCCTGTTCCTGCCTCTCACTGATTAGTCCTGTGGCTTTCAGCTCTCAGCCTTTCTCTGTGCTGCAGACCATCTCTGATGGAAAGGCAGAAAATCGATGAGTCTGCCATGTGTGTATGCTTCTGCTCCTGCATCTTGATGCTCCAACCTCGTGAACCCTCTTCTGCACCCATGGCAGGTGTTTGCTGGTCACCAAGACCCTCCGTCACTCAGAGTAACCCCGAGCTGTCATTTCAAAGCCCAAAGAGTGGTGTTAAATCTGTGCTCGGGTGGCCCCATTGCATGGGGCAGGCACCGTGTGCGGGTGGTGCTTTCTGCACAAGGAGTGCAGACCTGTAATTAGCTTCGGCGAGTCCCTCTCATCTCTTTGACCAGATTTCTAAAATGCTGTGTGATTTCCTGCAAAGTGGAACTTTTAAAATTAACCACAGGGGGAACATTTGCTAAGTAGAGATATTAAGCAGCCCAGAGAAAGCAGACTGTTATGTAATGGCCATTAGCAGCATCAAAGGCATCGCAGGATTTTCTTATCAGGGTCTTGGTCCGGGTCACTGAAGGCAAAATCAGGCTCCCTGCCTGTGCAAAGCCTCAGGACCTGTGTTTGGAGAGGCAGGAGGTTTGTAAGAGGTCTTCTCCTTCCCGCTTCACCGCAGCTCTGCACTGGTTCCTGGGTCCCCCCCAGCAGCGGGTAGTGGTGAGTTTGGGTGGCTGTGGGCTATCCATTGCATGTGCCCAAGTTCTGTTTCTTGATTCCGTGTCCTCAGGAATACTGTCAACAAAGTTATAGCATTCCAGAGAAATTTGGAGAAATGAGGCTTCTGGCATGCCTATGGGGCAGCTCTGCTGCGGTACAGGGCGACTCCAGCTCTGCTGGTGCCGGTATCAGTGTAACAAATGTGGGTTGCTCTGGTACCATCACCCAGACTGAAGCTACTGTCTTGGTCTGTGTTTTGCTGGGTTAGCTTTAGACCTGAGAAACCTGGCTGCGATGAACCAGTCCCTCCATTTCCAGCTAGAAGCTATCCCAGGTTGATTGGAGCTTGGTGTGAAAGTTTTGGGGAATCCAGATAAAACTATTCCCATCTTTTCTGTTATTCCTGATTCATCCTCCTGAATCCATAGTTCTAGGCATCGGGATATGGTTCACCCCTGCAGTGATCTTTAACACCCCAACAGCAAGTTTTATAGTGGGAAAAGGCATTGAGTGACTTGGGTGTGGCAGTAACAGGGAAAGCACTTCAGAGTTACATCATTCTGCTACTGTAAAGAAGGGCTAAAACATACAGCACTGGGCCCAAACTAGCAGGTCGTGCTGACCAGCAGCAAGATGCCATCTGCCTGCAAGACAGTGTGGAGATATAGGCAAAGTCAAGCCCAGGGTTGGACTGGAGAGGGTCCATCACTCTGTGTCATCGTGCTCCATCCCTGTGCTGAGCTGCCGTGCTCGGCATCGGTGCTGGAGAGCCTTGACATCTGTCCCCTTCCAGGGACTGCTGCCAAAGAGAACAAAGCCTTCATGCAGGGGATGCAGGATTAAAGTTAAGCTCTGGTTTTGGTTAGAAGTAAACAGAATAGAGCTCTGTGGGAAAGGGGGAATGAGATTCTGGTCATTTAGTTTTGTCTGCCAAGTCCCACTAAATCCCAGCATTGTTGTCCTCAGCAGGCTGTGAGGGGCTGGAGGATGGACAGGCATGCCGTGCACCTGGGTTGGGGCTTAGCAGATGATGGTCCTGGTTCAGATTTTCCTTACAGCCCCGTAAAGGGGAAGTCCTGAGTTACTGGCAGGACTCACCTTAGTGGTGGTGTCAAACCCTCCCAGAGGAAAACAGAACTGCTTTAAAGTGAGGGTGAGCATCTGAACACAATCCAGGGTGCCAGGCAAGGAAGGGTCATAGCTCCAAAGGTTTTCTGGAGTAAAGCAAGTGTAAGCGAGCTCAGAGACCGATGCTTCAAATATAGTTTATCTGCTGCATGCTTCTTTGCACACTCACTGCTAGCAGCTTTCTGGCATTCGACTTTACAGCAGGCATCAATTGGAAGAAGTGACTTTGATTTTGCCATCATTCTCCTTCCTGTGGAAACCTTTTCTTTTAAATTCCCCTTGAAAGTTAGCTGCTTCAAGTGAAGAAACTATTTTTAAATATAGTACATTCTGATAAAAATTTGGGGACTTCTTTGAGGTGCACTGGAAATATCTGCTTCCTCTCTCTCTTTGAAAATTGCACTGTTGCAATGCAAAATCATGCTGGAAGGAGGTTGTTTTATTAAGGACTCTTTTAGTAGTGACTTTGAAGGAATTACAGGCAGTTACTGGGCTGTTACAGTAGCAAGTTGGTCAGCAATAAACTGGAGTGGGTCACTGCTGTCCAGGACATGTGAGCAGCTGTCACTCCCTGGCCAGCCCTGGAAACCAGAGTGGTGCTTCAGAGGTCTCTGGTGGCTCGGACACCTCTTCAGACCCCTAGGGAGCTCGCTGGCTGGACTGCGCTTCCCCTGGCATTGCACAGCAGTGGGGAACAGCAGTGCCAGGATGGTCTCCACTGCTATGTGAGCGAGTGCAGGAGATCCCTGACAGAGGGAGCTGGAGGGGGAATTCCACAAGGGCTTTTTGGTTGGTCTGGTCTGAGAGAGGAAGGCTCTGTATGCATGCATGGGAAGGGCAAGCAAAGCCAGCAGTTTATCTGTAAGATCTCCAGGATGTGTGTCTCCCCCACACAGCCCCTCTGGCTCCCCCCTGCCATAGTGAACTGCTATCACTGTAAATAAAGGAACTGGGTCACCCCCAGCTTGTCTGGGTTGTTGCTGCTGGGGCTGCTCCTTGCTTGTGTGTTGTTATGCAGGGGAGCGTTTTCCCCCTCGTGGAGCCTTTCAAGGAACGCAGTGCGTTGGAAGCAGGAGAGGTGAGAGAGCTGTGAAGTGCTTTGTATTTATCTAATGCTGCAGGACAGCTATAATGTGAGCACTTCGGTCTTAATTAACTCTGTACCTGCTTGGCATTGTACCGCCTTTGGCTCCTTGGCTTTTGTAGAGCTGCAAGAAGGCACAGACGGCCAAGGCAGATGACTCTGAGTTTGTCTGAAAGGTTCTTCTGAGTTCTGCTTAATTGCTCCTCCTAGCATCACTCTGTGCTGCAACGTTGGGTTGTCAGCAGGATTTCCTCCAGAGAGCAGCCGCCTCTTGGAGGGGACAGATCCTGCTTGGTGCTGAGTTTCCTCCACCTTTTCCCTTTCCTCCTCTGCTCCTCGGAAAGTTGAAGTAGGATTGTTCTCAGTGCACACACACCCCCCATACTCCAGAGGTTGTGGATGATGTCCTGCATGGGATGGTTGGGCTGGGAGGACAGCCTGGGGGAAGATGGAGCAGAGAATAATTGTTCAGCCTCCTTTGACATGAGAGTGAATGGACTTTCCTGCCCCACTGTTGTCCTTCCTGCACATGAACATGCCCAGGGACAGAGAAAGGAAAATAGATTGCAGAGCTGCTGCAAGCCCAGAGAAAGATGTGCACTGGGCAGCTGGCCGAGAAAGGGGTGTTAATCCCTTCTAATGTGATAACAAGATCCATTCGGGGGCTTAGTTTCTCATGTCTTTTCCCCAGAGCACAAGGGTCTTGTGATTAGTGGATTCATTACCATTAATAAGAAGTTATTTGGGCTATGCCTGTTGGCAAGTAACAAGGAAGTCAGATTGACCTTTCCTGCGTGTGGAGGTAGATGGTTTTGGCAGAGCTAATACATTCATTTTGCAGATATTGGGGATTCCCTCATTCTGCAACACTGTTGTTTCTCATTCTTGCTATCGTTCCTTCTTTCACCGTTTTGCTTTTGCCAGCAGGGTCATCAAGCAGAGGAACTAGAAAAAGGCCTTAAATTTGCAGTGCTTGATGTCAGTTGGTGTGTCCCTTCCCCTTCCCCACTCAGTGATGGCAGAGCATCATGCAGGTGCAGGTCCCTCCCCGCTGGATGGATGCTCATGGTGTCTCTGTGCCCAGGGCAGACATGGAAGAGGGAAGAGCTTGAAAAGGGCTGGGCAGAAATTGGCCCCCATGTAGGCTGATTTTGGCCTGTCATAGGGAGGAGTTTCTTTTAGTTTGTAAATGATTTGGAGGACAATTGCAAAAATGAGCAAGGCAGAGAAAAGGGAGGATAAAATCAGTTAGGCAGCAGCAGAACCATGTCAAGCTTCATCCACCCTTTGCAGTCAAGCTGTGCTTTGTTTTCCTGGTTTTATTTTCCTCCCACAGCCACCAAAGTGTGCCATTCTTTTGGTTCTCCAGAGGGTTTGTGCCCAGATCTTTTCTACGCAGCTTATTAGATCACAGCCCAGGGCGCTGTGTGTGCAGGCAGTATTTCTCCTTCAGCCCAAGGCTTCCTAAATGGTGACTCATGGGAAACATGCAGCCTCTCAAATCTGTGTATGTGGGTTATCAAGGGCCTTCCAAGTTGCAATGTGTAGTGAATAGAGAAGCATTGCATGGGAAGGGAATTGGTCCTGGAGGTCCCTGGCCTGGCTGCATCCCCTCCTTCCAACAAAACTGGGTACATGGGCTCCAGCAGAATTGACTGGCACACTGCTCTCTGGCTAGCTGTGTCCCTGTCCAGCCTGCCCAGCTGGGGTGGGCATATCAGGAGATCAGAGATCAGCTCTGGGGACTGAAATAAAGATCATTAATCTGGGACAACGAACACGTCAGAGTCCTGCAACTGGGAGGGCGGACAGCTGCAGAGTCACACGTGGCGCTGAATGTTGTGTGTATTGTGCTGTGGTGGGAGAGGGAGCTCGGGTGTGAGGTCGGAGCATCACGCTCATGCATCAGCCCTTTTGTCTGAACACTTCTTCCATGGTCAGTGTTCTTGGCATGGGCATGTGCGTGTCTGCATCTAAACATGAAACTGCTCCCAGGAAAGGAGCTTGTGCAGCCATAGCTGCTAATTACACAGTCATCCCTCCAGATGGTCCGTCTCCCTCTGTAAGTCCAGCTTTGCTCTGGGTAGAATTCTAATTACGCTGGCCCGCGAGCTGCGGTGTGCTGAGCCTTCCCATCCTGCCCGCTGCCAAAAGGTGTTTGTGGTCAGGAGACTCCTGCTGCTGGTGGTGTCGTGGGCTGTTGCTCCCAGGGTGGTGAAGGAAATAAATTTTTGCTGAGTTTCACAGCTCCACCTGGCTCTGGAGCAAGTTTTCCTGGATGATCAGTTCTAGTTTGGAAGAGTATGTCACTGGAGTGGCACATCCAGATCAAAGAGTCTTGGTCAGCATTGTTTGAAGGGAAATGAGAAAGAGGAAGGGATGTTCCCAAGATCACAGAGGGTTGTTGCAGGGCTGGGAGTTCAATGTGTAGTTTTAGGGTTACAGATTACTGTCTGAGGCTCACCTCTGTGGCTGTCTCTGCTGCAAGCACCAGGTTAGGGCTTTGAGCTGCCCAGACAAAGTTTTGAGTTTGCATGACTTGTCACATCGAGGATTTGAGAACTGCAGAGATCTGTTGAGCCTGAGCTGGAGGTCCAGGCGCTTTGATGAGAAGGTACCAAATGAGGCCTCTCCTGCCATCATCTTAGGGACTTAGAGTAGCTCTTTGCCTGTAACCCACAAAGTCCTGGTTTCAAGAGTGGTGAAGTCAGCCCCAGGGGTGCCAGTCATACCCCAGAGTCCTGTGGCCATGCTACTTTGCTGTATCAGGCAGTGCACAGCATAGTCCAGGCTTGATCTGGGCTCTGGGGATGTTAGACCCCTGTTACCACCACAGAGTGTGGAACGCCCTGATCCCAGTGTCCCATTGGAAAGACTTCAGAGCTACTGAGCACCTGCTATTGAGTTCCTTGGGAGGAGGCTAATGAGACGTGCACCCATGGCCTCTCAAACCTGGAGGTTTTAGACGAAAACGTCCTTCATGAGGCTGGTGGGGCTGGGTGGCTCTGCCCTGGGCTGCGTCCTGTCTCACGGAGGTGCAGAGCCCTCCCAGCAC
Organism: Fregata magnificens; assembly: GCA_013389945.1. Taxonomy (NCBI): domain Eukaryota; kingdom Metazoa; phylum Chordata; class Aves; order Suliformes; family Fregatidae; genus Fregata; species Fregata magnificens. The sequence goes on from WAAD01002608.1 coordinate 820,709, forward strand.
CTCCCTGCGTGAGCAGGCTCAGGCAGGCACTATGGCTGTAAGCAGAGATGTCCCGGGTGTGGGGTCCCCACCACATTCATTTGAGGGTGCAGGAACCCTTTGCATCTGAACTGAGCCCCTCTCAGTGTACCCACTAAGGCCCAAACAGAGCTGCAGGGGCTCTGCCTGCCACTTGTGAGTTAGAAGTCACTTCTCAGGTGTCTCTTCTCCTCCTCCATCTTTCAAGTTCCCCAGCTGTCTTTGCCCACAGTCTGTAGCACTCCCAGTCACATCCCTCTGCCTCGGTGTGTTTTAATCCTTCGCAAGCCTCTGCAGTACCCCTCCTCTGTGTGACAAACTCTGCTGGTTGTAGTATCTGATCTTCTAGCAAATGCCGTGCTAGCGTAGCACTCAGCCTTTTCTTCAGCTTGTTTTATATGGAAATTTCCTCCAAGTGAAACCAGTTTGTGGGAGGGGAAGGAGAAGGCTTTTAGGCACTCCTGGAGGAAAAACATTTTTCAAGTTTCTTCCTTGTCTCTTGAATCTAAGGCATAGGAACTGGGAGGATATTACAGTTTTGTCTAGAGGTATGGGAACACTGTGCAATGGGAGGGGAATAGCTGGTGAATAAGTTTAATTACCAGCGAACAATGCCCAAGTCCTCTGGTGTGCTACTTTGCCTGTTCCTGAAGCTGGATGAACCCTCAACACCCATCTCAAGTAATTCATTGACGGAGGAGAACCAAATTCCCCGGGAAGGTTGTTCAGAGTTAATTTCCCCTCAGCTCTGCCCTGCAGCAATTGCTGTCTCCTTAAAGTGCATTTGCTGAGTGACTCCTGCTTGACTCAAGGGTTTTGGGGAGCAATTTCAAGCAATTGTATGGAGTAACACTAGTTTGGCACTCATTAGAGCCAAGTCTATTCAATAGTTAGGTACATTCAGAAACACATAAAAATACAGCTGTCCTGTCTTGAAGAATTACCTGCTTATCTTCTACCCACATCTCACTTGGTTGTGTAATTTGAGGTTGCCTTTTCCCTTATCTCCTGACTGATTATGTAGCATCTTAGATCCCTGCAGCTCTGAACACAGCAGATAAAGTCAGCTCCAGGACTTTGCACCTTCTCATTTTGAGCAGTGCTTCAGCAGTGTGAGTGCCGGTGGGTCTCACTAATGCTAATTAAACAGCATGAAAAGTTCTGGGCTCTGGTTGTTCGCTGATCTGCCCCAGAGCATGGCTTGGGAAAAGGCACATCCCTGCCATGCTGCAATTAGAGCACTCGCTTATCTTAGCTGTAACAGAGCCATAAACTTTATCCAGGCCAATTAAATCAGATATGCAGTAAGCATACAGTTCCCATTAATGTGGCCTCTTTCTTTTCTGATGTAAGTACAGAAGGAATTTGAGATGGCCTGTGGCTGGGTCTCTCCCTGTTAGAGTTCAGCTCACTCATCCTGGAGAGGTGCTGAGGGGTAAATTTATTGGAAAGCTGCTTTGCCATCAGCTTTTCTGAAGCATGTTCCGAGCATCAGAAGCGCTATCTTAAAATCCTTAGATGGAAACAAAAGGTTCCCTGGATTTTTGGGAAGCACCTGGCCTGCTGGGATTTTCTCTATATCCCCTCTCATTTCATCTTTCAACTGCCCTGTTTGCTTGGGAAAGCTCAGGCTGATCTTTAACTGAAAGATCGCTGGTGTGTTACAGGATGCTGTAAGCAAAAAGCTTTGTAGACAAAGGTAGGGGCTGATATCTCAACTGTGGCTTGCTGTCCCCAGTCTGGTGGGGCTGGAGGGCAAAGGAGAAATAACACACCCAAACCAGGGACAGGAACCAGTACCTTTTGCTGCTGATGAAACAAGGGGTGCATTGTTTGTTCTCATCCTTCTCTTTCTTTCCCCTCCAGGACGTACAACCTTACCTTCCTGCATCCGTACTACCGGACAGACGAAGCAGAGGAGAATCCATTCATCTGCTCATCACATCGTGAAAACGGCATGCAGAAATGCTCCAACATCCCAAACAGGAAGGAGTACAAGGTGGAGTGCACCTTGAGCATGGACTCCTACACCCCGAGTTTATACAACCCTGACTTCAGCAGCAGGAATGCCTGCATAAACTGGAACCAGTATTACAATGTATGCATGGCGGGGGATGTAAACCCACACAACGGAGCTATCAATTTTGATAATATTGGATACGCCTGGATAGCTATTTTTCAGGTAGGATTCTGCTAAAGATTTTTCTGTTTCTTTTTGGTTTGTCATCTTTTGCTTGGAAAGATTTTGATAGATGCATCAGAGGAGAAAGGAATTTGCTTGCCCCTGTGTGAAACTGCCAATAAGGACACATCGAGTAAATGAATCACACGATAGCCTGCACAAATGTTGCAAGAGAGCATTTGGAGAGAACAGCCATTTTTTCAGCCCATGTTAGAAGAGGGGGAAAATACTTGGGGCAAGTTCTAGCACTGCAAATCAGACCTGGATAAATGCTGGGGATTTTTTGGAGTTAGAGTCTTTATTGCTGTAGTATCAGGAAATGGGGAGTGTTGTCCAAGCTCTTAAGCAAGACTTAATACCATTCTAAAACGTAGGAACTAGCTCGAAGGCATGGTTTGGGCTTGATTCTAGAATTGCAGGGTTATATTGGTTAGCATGGTATGCTGGAGGGAGGAAGAAATAATCCTAATGGTCCCTTCTAGCTGGAATACCTGTGAAGGGATACTGCTCACATGGAATTTGAGTCTCTCTTTATCCACAGCTACACAGCTCTTCACTAAAGACCAAAGTGCTTCTAGCTCAGACTGGGGGAGCCTTTACAGGTGACAAAAAACACTCCAGCAACTGAAGCATTTTCAAAGCATTTGTAGCTCTGGAACAATGGATAGCTCATCTATACAGTCCGGAGGCTATGGTCTCTTAGGGCTAGCCTATTTTAAATGATCCGTGTACTGTTTGACACTTTCTGTTTTTAATACAAATTTCTTTATGCTTTTGGGTAGATGTCCTGTTTTATGTAGACCTCCTGAAGTGTAGGTGACGTCTATTCCCAAAAGAGAAAAAGTTCTCCTTTTAGTTTTGTTAATGATAAATAATTACTCATTCAGAGCTCTAAATTTCATTTATGAATTTCATTCTAGTTTCATGTTATAATATGAACTTAATAACTTCCAGTTTTCATCTGGGAGTTGTAAAGGGGCGATTGCTTGCTTTGAGCATCTTGTTTGCTCTCATGCTGTCACAGTAGCACACCTTGAATCACACTGCCGCTGGTGTCAGAGGCTTAAAACCAAATCCAGAAGGGTTCGGACAGATCCCAAGTCTCTGCTAGGCTATGTTTTTAAAAATGCTTTGGTGTTCTCCTGGAATTAGTATGTCACGAGAGGAGCTGCTGTAGTAATTTTGAATATGCCTGAGTGGTAGTGAGTGTTGCATAAAGGAAAGAGGGAGATCAAAGCGAGAATAGTAGATAGGTCTCTGGCTGCACTTGCATTCTCCTTTTTCTGCTCTTGCACAGTTCTTTGACAGAGCTTGATGGATGTGCCTAGGAGGTCCCATCTGGCTCCCACGACGGGGCAGCGATGTTCTTGCCAGAGAAAGGGCAGAGGGTGTTGCAGAGTGCCTGTGCTAGTGCATTGAAAATGAGCAGGTGCTTCTCGAGGGGTCCTGCTTCCTTTTTACTTCCCGAGCCTTTTTGCAGGCTGCAAGTTTTCATTTCATGTTGGTATTTCATTTCCTCAGCCTGAAAATGTACAGTTTTAAGCCAGGAAGAACACACCAGCTACAGCAGAGGTTTCAACTGATTCCTTTGGGCAGAGCAGAGTGTCTAGCAAAGTTGGATATTGTATCCATAGATCATTTTGGCAGCTGCCAGGAGGTTTATGATTGGTTTTAGTGCTGCTTAGGCCATCCAAATGCTAAAGAGTATTTCCAGCCAAAAACTCTTCTTACATCTTTATTCCTTTCAGAAGAAAGGGCTCACTTTTAGAAGCTGAAAACAATGTAACTCCAGGTAAAGAAGCAGCTGTTGGGAGTAAGGTGCTTGCTTAACTTTAATACGGGAAGAGTAAATCATTACTGCAAGAGGTTGGATGCTAAATCAAAACAATTGCTGTAAGCAGAGAACATTTAACAAATAAAGCTATTGAGTTGTGCTCTCATTACATTTAATAGTTGAGGCTGGGTAGCACCAGGTCAGCAGCTAGATGAGGCCTCAAAGTAAGTAGTGCAGAAAGTAGAACTGATGGTTTTAGTAGCTCAGGAGCTTCCCTGCGAATTGGTATTGAATTACTGGGCAGAAAGCACTCTGCTGTGTTTTGGATGAGACTGGTCCAATTGTCCTGATCCCTTCTGGGGAATAATGAATATGTGGTACTTTGCAAGAGTTATAATGGTGGACTGAACCTCAAGGTCTGGCAAGCCTCCAGTTTGCATAATGGCAATCTTAGGACTCAGCTGGATAGAGCATCCCTCATGATTTATCCTAAATGAGTTGGAAATCTAGCATGGTTTAAGGGCTGTCAGAAGGGAGGTTGCTGAAATGAGCCCCACAGGTAAGATTCGGAAAGAAGTTTCCAAGTGCTGTGACTGCAAGTCATGCCCAAGAGTTTCCAAGGGCACAGTTTGATACTGTGCAGACTGCGAACAAACAAAACCAAAAGCAGACTTTGACAGGGAAGTCTGAAGATCTCTAGTCCAAAATGTCCTTGCGAATGGTGTGCCAAGGCAGGAGGCTAGCAGTATGGCCAAGCTCTTTCAGCTGCCAGAATTTGGATTCAAGCAGCCAAGCTGAAAGACATTTAACTTCATGGTAGTGATCCTGAACTTGCAAGTAACCTGGCATGTGGCAGCGGGGCGTACCAAACAGTGAAATGCATTGTTGACCTTCAAAGCAAAAGAGTAAGTCAGAGGCATCAGACACAAGAACCAACCTAGTGCAAATAATAAAATCTTAAAGCAATAAAAACGACGGCTGCATCCACGGGTGTTTGAAAGGATAATAATTCCTTATGTAATCCTGCAAAGGATTGGTGTTTTGATTCCCCTCATTTGTTGTGTAATAGGCTAATTCATGTATGTATTTGTTACAAAGGCACGTTCAATGGCAAATTATGGGAACTAATTAGCTTATTACAGAATAAATGAAAGGAGATGGAACCTAAATTAACTGTGAGGTTTGGCATGATATTAAGATCCCTTTATTGCACATGAATTTCAGCCGCAACAGTAAGAGCAGTAATTACAGGTATTGTTGTCACACTGCAAATGATGAATTACCCACCTAACCAAAGTCCAATTTAATTTGAATTACTGACAGTCTCAGTGGAGCAACCGAAACACTGCCACCTTCCTAACCATCAGTCTTGGTGTGGCCAGGCCTGAAGACAGAAACCCCATTAAAACAACAGGGGGTTGGATGGCTGGTAAGATCCACAGTTTGGGAAGAAGAGATTATTTAGGCTACTTTGCAAACCACAAAACCATTGCTTGGATGATTTCATGTCTGACTTCCAGAAAAGTAAGACCTATAATAGCACTTTACATCAGGAGGCAATGCTTTTGGCAAAACTAGTGAGGCAAAGTTGAAGGAGCAATAACATTCAGCTAGGCAGAACCAAGACGAGATCAAGGGAACAAGCTGTTCCTCTGTGCCTTCTTCCAGGATGTAGTTGGAAGGACTGAACTTCGAGGGCAAATGTACAGGAAAAAATTACATGGACATTTCAGGAAATGTCCATCCAATGCAAGAGGGAAGATTTGTCTGACAGTTCAGAGGGGCTCTGACACTGGTGCTGGCTGAGTTACCTTTTCTATGGCCTCTTCTTCACATGTTGTATTTCAGAAGTAGCTGCATTTTCTAAGGGTCTTCCTTAATGAAAGACTCTCTTGAAATTAGTCCTTGGATGCAGCTCTCAGATTCACGATTCTGTTTCTGGCTTATGTTATTCTGAGTGCATATGGCTTCTACGAGGTTTTGCTTAAGAAGACATCTCAGTTAACAAGTTAAGTCATACAAATAACACATCTCTGGCCCATCATCAGAAGGCCCTAGTGAGGGAATTCTCAGAGGAGACTGGTTTGCATTCAGCAGCCCCCTTGCTGCTGTCGGGGGCGGGGGGGGAAGCCTGGTTGTGTTCATGAGAACTGAAGACAGCCCAGCAGGCACACGACATGATAAGAATGCCTAAGAAAGGAAAGGCTGAATCAGCTTCTGAAGAAAGATGTCTGGAAGTAGAGCAGCATTAAAGGAACTGTCAGCAGCAGCAAGAGTTCAAGGTGTTATCTTGATGCTGTGCTTAGATGGAGAATTCATCTTTGCACCTGGTCTCACCAAAGCTAGGAGTATGTTACAGCCACGAAGGTGTGGGTGACCAGCTCAGGAGAGAGAACAAGTTTGGGGTGGGAAAGTGGGGGAATTGATGCCACCCACTTCTTCCTTCATTTGTCCTTCTGCGGATACTTTACTCCTAATGCGATGGCAGGCTGCCTGAGCAGGTACGACAGCTGGCGGTGACAGCCGTATGCTGCAGGCCACCTGCCGAAATAGCCCTTTTGTTTCAATGCGAAGTTACCTCTTCCGTGCTCTCGCTTGTCAAAAAAGCCCCTGGGAGCTTGTGTAAGCTATCTCAATCTAATCAAGGATTTATTCATTTTGACCCTGCGCTATGTGCTGACGAGGAGCTTGTTTTGTCTCCGTGTTGCTGACTCTGCTTCTGCCAGGATCTCCACCCCTGCTAGCTGTGCCTGTGGATGGGCCAGCTGAGAAGGTACAGACCTTGCGGGGAGGTGTCAGGTTTGGAAAGGTTCATTTGTCTCATTTCACCATTGTTTGGTGCCCTGATCTTGTTCCACAGCCATTGCCCGCTTCACATTGTTTCAGCCTCTGTTCATCATGATTGAAATCCTTCCCTGAGGATTTCTCCCTTGCCTGGAAGTCTTTCAGCTAAATCTGTAATAAGAACCATATCTTCCATTCGAATTAAAGGAAAAATGGCATGCACTTCAATGCACTTCTATGGCCAAACACAAGAATGATCTTGAAGTCCCTCCTCATCTATACTATCACTCAGTCAAGAAAAGATCCCGTTCAGGGAGACAAGACCTGAAGCTCTAACATTGCTTTCCCTTAGAGTAAGCACAAACCTCCATCCCGGAACCTGCTGGCAGGACAGAATTGGCAGGGTCATTCCTCTTGGTTCCTGCTCGCACATTGTCCTCTTAGCTGGGCTGTCACACAGATGGATAATTAATATCCATTATTATCCAAAAGGGACCTTTTTGGGGCCTGTTTCTCTTGCTTTGTTGCTGGGACCTCAGGATGCCTCAACCAAGTTCCTTACAAAATGACAGCTCAGGAATGGTTACCCCAATGTCTCAAGAGTATTGTACCCGAGATGCTACTAATACGCTTGCTTGCCTGTCTGCTGCAACCTCTGTTCTTCCACTTTCAGTAGTCTTAAATATTTTGGGGAACAGCCAAAAGGCACACTGAAGCAGAAGGAAGTGAAAGAGCCTGAGGCTTCCGACTGCAATTGTATTTGTGGGTGCAACATGTAGTTTTGTGGGCCATGTTTTTCAGAAGCAGCTGTCACACTGGGTGCCCATGTTTTCAGAGTTCATTGAGTAGATAATTTTTTGGCCACAAGGGCATTTTGTCAAATGGTTCATTCTTTAAACTGATGATATGCGTCAGCAGTGCTTATCTGTGCTGAATTTGGCAAGAAGTTTTGGCTGGGGAGAAAAAAAAGAGAAAAGAGTTCTAAGCTTTTCATTTCCACTGCTTCAAGATGATGCTTTGTCACTAGATTTGAATTTGTTTTGGATCACCAAAAATATTTCGCTCTAAATGATGGGATTTGAGTTTTGTTGGTGTTTCTTTTTTTAATTTGGTCAGCCAAATAAACATCGTTTTCTGCATTTGAAGAGCTTTCATGCTGAACACCCAATCTAAAAATATTCAGCCCCTTTAAAGCATCTCAGAGTGTGCTTCCAACAGGAGTAGTTGCTTTTGAAAAATCTCTTTCATTTTGAAGGCTAGAAGGAATTGTCCCATATAGCACAAGTCAGAGAGGCCATCCTGATTCCAGGTCTGGGCCTGCTGACCTATGGGAGGTATTGGAGGAACCCAGCGTGATGCAGAAACCTGCAAACTCTGTAGCTTTGGAAGGGTTTCATCCTACCTCAATCATAGATTCTTTTATCCAGAGCAGAAAGAGGGGTGCTTGCAGCAATTCATGGTCTAATCTGGAGTCCAGTTAGGTGATGAAAAAGCTACTGGTCTTGAGGTACATCAACAATTCTTACAGGGAAATCTTACTTTGGTTTGATTGCCCCAAACTCGCTCCATGATCAGTTGCTGCTATTGCACCTTGCACTGTGAGTTGCACGTAGCCTAGGGGAGACTTGTATGCTAAGCCAAAGGTTCACCTCCTTTACCCTGATGTCCCCACACAACTGTCTCCAGACTGTGTTGAGTTGGCAGATCCATCCAGGAGAACAAGACACCCCCCAACTCTGATTAGCGTGAGTGGGTAAAGCTTAGACACTTGGACACCTGAAATGTGTTTTGTGTCATAGTCCTGCACAGAGGGCTAGTTGTGCTTGAAGCTGTGCACCCTTTGTCCCTAATAGTCTCTAATATAATTTGAAGCAAGGTGTAACAATACAATTAACAAAAGTCCTTGCTTTTTTGCATTTGGGCCAGTACCCCAAACTGCTGCTGTGTCCAGACAGTGGTGTCTGGAGAAGCGCTGTCATTCATATAATTGTTATATGGTACACTCATCTGTAAGCAAGGATCTCAGTCTGGCTTCGGTTCCCTTCTCATTGCAGACTCTTCATCTTTCAGCTTTTCTCTGCTATGAAACTCTGATTTATGGCGCTCTCTATGATAATGGACTCATTATTGCTGAAGCTAAACAGTAAAATACATTCCCTGTGCATAAGATACTTTACACAAACAATGAAGACAGAGGATAATTATCACAGTAAATCAAACCTCATGAATATGGACTGAGATGTGATTTGTTACAAGCAGCAGTCATCTGAAATCAGTGATGTGTTTGCTATCGGATGAGGATCTTGCATTATTTAGTGTGAAACGGAGAGGTGGCAACTAACCTTCCTTTTGTAGCAAAAGTTGTTAAGTTTTTATGCCATTTTTAAGCTTGTAGATTCACTTTCGTGAGGTTCTGGGCCACCAATAACAGCATCAGTGATACATCCAACTTTATTGTGCGCTGGCTGCGCTCTGCTTTTCAAGATCTGCTGTGAACTGGTAACGTTGACCAGAGATCACATTTATGTGGAACAAATTTGAGGGGTCACAAATCAAAAACAAATGCAAGGTTGCACAGTTTCCTTTTATTTTCTGTTTTGCAGGGCCACTTTTCAGAGCAGATGCATGCTTTGCAAGACTCTCAATTTATAAAGAAATGGCTGAAGTCTCTTTGGAAGTAAGCAGGTCCTCAAAGTGAAAGGAGAAGCATCTGTTGAAGGGACGTTACTCAGAATATAATAAAACTTGTTTTTCTGACCACAGAGGTTACTTAACAACGTGTGTCATGAGGAAATAATTAAAATTGTGAAGTTGACTTCAAAAATAGTGATTTGATTAGCTGCCAAGCACTCCGCAGACGGAAAAGGAATACTCCATTATTCACTGGTCAGTGCTTGCTAGCCAAATCAATATGCCCGAGAGGGCAGAATACATAGATAAGAGGCTTTCAGAAATGAATAGCGAAGGCCTTATAGAACTTACTGAGACCATCGTAGTAATTAATAACTCTCGCAATTTATGATGTCATTGGATGTTGTCTTGTTGAGGTTTACAAAAATAAGAAATAAAAAAACCTTGCAGCAGGGCCAGGGAAATGATGAGAGAAAAAGTAAACAAAAGCAAATAATCATGACAGTCCTCAGAGTTGCTGTTCAGTTCAGCATAATTGATTTTGATGCAGATAATGCCCATCTTTTCCCCAAAGGACCCAATTTAGGCCAAAGAAAAAGAGGCTGCGTGCAAATTATATATGTCAATTAAGGCGAACACTTCAAATGGTTTGGAAACACTTGGGTATCTCTGTATCATCTCCTGCTTCGACCGGGCACTAAGTTGAACAAGCACCTGCAATTCTGAAATCAACCACCAAGGAAATTTCTGTTTGCCAGGGCTATGCTTTTTAGGGGTTTTGATCAAAGTGTGAATGCTGATTTTGGTTCCCATGCTTGGGGAGGCTGTCTCTACAAATGAAGTCTGTTCAAGTAATCACAGAAGTGAAATCTTGCCATGAGAAAGATCAGCCCTCGGGGCTGGGCTAGAGTTTTGTACGCTGTGCATTCAGTTCTTATAATGTTTTCAGCTTCACTTCACACAGTAATTTTCCAAACTTTCCTCGATTGATTAGTGGCACCTCAAGGTTGATTTCTATCTGCAGCAGTCCATCTGGCACTAGCTATTAGTGCTTTCTAATACACAGAAACTAATTCAGTGTTTGACTTCACTGATTAAAGTAGTTTGGGTTGGAGTTTGCGTGTTGGTTTTTTTCCCCTGAATGATTCTTTTTTTTCTTTTTCTTAACTGACACTAAAGCAAAAAATAACCTGCTCTTGAATCGATTATAGCCAAGAACTTGCAAAAAATTTGGCAGGGCTCAAAGACAAGGATTTTTATGATGAAAACTTCTTGACATAATAAAAGAAATTGTTCTGCAGAGATCTTTGAAGTGACCCCAGAAAAAACAAAGTAAACCTCCTGTCTCCCTGGGAACAGTGAGGAGATCTGAGTTAATTGCCAGTGTCTTTAATCTACATCTCCCTTGTGATTTTCACTCCAGGGTTTTAGATTGATTCTGATTAGCTTGACTGGAAGACCTGATTCTGTCCCCAATTATGCTACTATAAATCAGACGAGCATCTTTGTTACAACTGATGAAATTATTGTGGCACGAGCAAACCAAGAGGATCAGAATCACAGAACAGAAGACATTAAAAAAAAAAAAAAATTCTGATTGCCCGCTCTCGTCCTGCTCATATTAGTGTGGTGATCAGGGAGTGCCTGACTGGGGACTGCATGAATGGTGTCCAAGCCAAAGATCAATGAAGTCAAAATCTGTCTTGACATTCAGCTGAGTGAGCTTTCTGTTAAATCCTTGCAGTGATGGGAGAGAGGATCAGACACAAGACTCAGGGCTTTAGTACCCAGCCTCATAGGTATTAATGGGAGACAAATGATTTATCCCATCCCTGCCCATGCTGTGTAAGAGGTAAAGAACTGAATGAGCAGGCAAGGAGAATCAGACTGACCATCATACAGGATCTCCAATGGAATGGAGGACAGCTCTGTTCTCTGCCCATAGTCTCAGTCCTTTGAAGGCAAAAATCATTTCCCCATGCTAAGGGGGCAGCATGTGATTACAGTCGGCAGCACTCTCCGACAGCCTTGCCAATCATCTTAATTGAATCTTTCAGCTATTTCCCTGCAGCTGCCAATTTTACTGTGCCACGTATCTTGCACATCTTTTTCATCAGAGCAGAATTAGGAAACGTGTTTCTTGCCGACTTATCTCTGTTGATAAATAATTGTATGTTGCATTTATTGGAAGCTTTAAACTGATACATTTGGAGACACTGTTTAATATGTCTGTCTGTGAACAACCATGGCTTGAACAGAATTTAATTACTGAGAATGGATTGCTGAGATTGGAAAGCACAAGAAAGGTGCTCCAGGTCCTTGGAAAACATCTATAAAGGCCTTGGAGGGCCAAGTGCTGGAGCTACAGTCAACTGGATTAATCAGATTGGAAAGTGAAGAGAGGAGGAAGTCACTTCTGCTTAGCGAAGTAGGTGGTACTGCATTCAGGGTGCCCCAAGTGAGGAACAGTAGGCAAAGCAACGCTGAAAGAATATATCCATGTTCTTGGGAGAATAGTGAGAGTTGCTAGCTTTCCCTCTGAGTTCATCTGGTCTGAGAATAGGTGTGTAGGATCAAACTGTGCATTGCAGCAGTGAACCTTGCTCCAGTGCAGATGCCTTTGACTTGGTTCCAAAAATACTTGAAGAGTTTAGTTTGTGGTGTATAGACCAGCTGTTGGCAAATTCAAATGGTCTGGTTCCTATTTACGACAAGGCTTTGCTGGGGATATGCAATGAGATCTTGGAGTAGGTAAAAATGTACTCATAAAGTCATTCGGAGCACTTTCAAGGACAGCAGGAAAGAAGTCCACAGCATGGCAAGAATCAGGCTGTAAAAATCATAGACACTGTTTCAGTCCAGACAGGTGACTACGCATGTGTGTTGTCCTGCATTTCTCCAGAGCTATTTGATTAAAAAAAGTAGACAGATGTCTGTGAGCACGCTCTCTTATGGGATTGCTAGTACTCTCTAATCCTCGGCAGCTCAGGAATCCTTCCCCTAGGTACTGCTGCATTTATACTGGGTGATGAGTCCAAGAATGAATCCACAAAGATGTCAAACAGGAGAACAAAAGCCCAGCGGTCTGTTTATCCCTCCTGTATCCCTTTGGTTTACAAGTGAGTAGTAAATAATGCAAATTCTAATTACATCTTAAATATTCTGCAAGCCGGATGAGCATTTTCAGCCCTCCAGAGGAGAAATGTGGTATGTTGATTGATTCTTGCTGAAAATGCTGTCTAGCATGCAAGAAAAATACCTCTATAACTGTTGGTTGGCCCTCACTCTTGTCTCAGCAGCTGTTTCCCAGGTGGGGAGCTGGCAGTGCCTGCAGAAGCCCAACAGCAGCCCTCAGGTAACTCCTTTTGTAGAGAGGGCTCTGCGTTTAATCGTTTTAATACATTTGTTTTGAGGATTGCCAGCCAAATGCAAATTCGGTGAAGAGGTGTATCCAATATGTTTGGAGTCCCTGGGCTCATTTTTCATCCCCAAGTGTAAATGGATGGAGCCTCTGCTGTGCCAGCTGTGGCAGCCTGACTCTGAAATGCCCATCCAAATAGAGGGGGAGGAAGGAAGGGAACTTTGAACCGCACAAAGGAGACTATTTCTTAGGTAGTTGGCAGTGATTTGGTTTAGCCTTGTGTCACCTCCCGACTTGATCCCTCCAGATTCCCCGTGAACCTACACAAGCATCGAGTGCAAGAGATGATGGGCTGCTGTGCACAGCCCACACAGGCAAGGAATGTAGCCAAAAAGAACTTTGCTCTCTATAAATGTTTCAACCATGTTAAAGGAAAGGCAGAAAAGGGCAGTTTGAGTTTGATTGCTTGTCCGTTTCACACCACTGAACAGACTGATTACTGCCGGTGTCTGCCCAGGCAGCTTAACCTGTTCTCAAACTCCAGGGTGAATAACAGCACTTGCATCCACACAAAAAAATGTGTCTGTTGCTGAAAAATTTCTACCACAGATTGATCTCTGGGGTTCATGTTGACCAAAAGCATTCTTTTAGGTTTTGTTAAACCCACGCCGCTGGAAGCATAGCATTGCTGTCTGATACCTGTACATCACTAACCAGCAGCAAGGATGTGATATGAAAGAATATCTAATGCGTGTAATGAGGAACAGGAGAGGTGGGTGCAGTTTGTGTAAATGCAGCCCACGTCATCAGACCTGATTGCTTAAAGTCTTTAGCAACGCTGACAGAGTTAAACAGCTGCAGAGACAATTTTTACCTGCTCCTTGGCAGATCATGTTTATTGGTTTTAGCATGGAGCTGCATTCGCTGGTAGCTTCTCACTCAGCTGCATGGGTGGGTGTTAAGTTACATGTGCTTCAACATGGAAAGTGGGTTTGAAAACTTGCTGGTAAGACATCACCACATTTGACTTTAGGGTGAGAGGAATCAAGAGTAGGTAGTGTTTCTCTTCCAGCACCCCTGAGCTGATGCAAGGTGCTCTGAGAGTCTCAGGGAAACTGTGAGTACTGATGGTTGTGTGTACAGCAATGCTCTCCCCCTTGCAGATGTGGTCCTATACCAAAGATCCATATCTAGGAGCTTCTTCCAGCTCCTTGAGTAAAAAAAACAGGAGAAAAGTGGCAAGGATTCGTGTCTGACTTCCCTGCAAGTGTTTTGCCCTGATGCTCCAGGTGTGACAAGAACATTGTTTTATTCGCTGCCTCAACAGCAAGTGCTTTATGGATCAGCTTTTCTGTACATGCCATACAGAAAGTCCTCTACACTGTACACTGATCAGGCTTGATCCTTTTCTTGTTCACAGCAAGCTAATTCACAGTTCCTTCACTGCAAACATGGTTTAAATCAGGAATAATGCCACTGAAATTGGAGGCAGGCGGCAATTCTAGGTTTATGCTAGAACCACCAAGGCTCACATTAGGTGTAGCAAATAGGGTACATCCATGCAAGTGGATTTAGGCAGGAGTTTTGATTTTGATGGAAATTGTGCTGGAATTTCAGCTCTAGGACTAGTAACAAGATAGCGCTAGAAGGTTGGTATGTTTTATCTAAATAAAAAGTGTGAATTACATGGCAGAATTCGCTTTGCTCTGCACACAGCCTGTGTGGTGGTAATTAAATCCTCAGCTTCTTTTTTAGTGGAAGGAAGACTGAGAAAATGAGTATGAAATCAATTCTACATTTAATTAAAGTAACTCTCTTCTATTCAGGTGCTTTCCCACTATGATATTGGTGATGCAGTTGTAACGGTGAGCCAGTAGGAATCACAAAGAAATTGGTTTTACAGAAACAAAATTAACTTAAAAACTTAGGAATTTTATGGGTAGCATTACAAAACCGGGAGCCTAAGGTAAAAGCCCAGATCTTTGCACAGGGAGCCTTTTGCTTTGTTTATAATCCCTCCTTGAAATTTCTTTGTGCTGGCTCAGAACCAGTGTTTCAGATGTTTTATTGTAATGTTGTATCATTTTAATAGTACCAGATTCCTACGGAAACCTCAGGCCAGTCCTTAGGTCACACATTGCTGCTATCCTAAGCCAACTGGGAAAAGAAGTGCAGCAGGTCTGGATGGATCCTGAGAGATGATGTGGAGTGATGAGTACCAGGCACTATCAGAAGATTGATGTTTACTAACTTTTTGGTTGACTTTTGTTCTTACACTTTCTTTCTCTGTCTTCCTATAGGTTATAACCCTGGAAGGATGGGTTGACATCATGTATTATGTGATGGATGCACATTCTTTTTACAATTTTATATATTTTATATTGCTTATAATAGTAAGTATGAACTGTGCGATGTTCCCATTCCTTGTCCTTGGGGGGTAAAGTTGTTCCCTGGTCTTTTCACAGAGAAGAGCCAGCTCGGATTCAGAGTGGGAGACCTTCCTCCCGCCATAAAGCGTAATCATACAGGTTGTGATTAGCATTGTGGGGACAGATTATTGGCTACAACAGTCCTTTTTAGCGTCACATGTGATGCATAGTCACCGCTTGTCAAGCCATATGGTCATCCCTCCCTCTTACTCTCCCAGTCTTGGTCTTGTCACCTTGATGCGTCCTAACTATCGTGCCTTGGCCAAGCAACTGCTAATCAGAACAAAAAGCGGAGAGGGTGTAGCTCTTTTTCCTTTAGCCTCCTCAATGTGCCGGAGGACACCTCATTTCAGTGAAGGGCCTTCAAACTATTGAACTTCACCTGAGCCCTTTAAATAACAGTAATAGTAGCAGTGCACCTTTCTGAGGTCTTACGGTGCTGTCGTTCCTAAAAACAAAGTATTACTCACTGGAGGTGCTGGAGGTTGCCTTCAGAAGCTGCCATTCCATGTTAGCAAGGTTCTTTTTTTACAGTGGGCACAACCTTCTCCAGGCGTCTACATCTGTGGAAAAGTTAACCATTTAAGTCGGGAGGAGAGCAGAGGGAAAAGTACCATGTAGATGTCAGGCAGGACATGGGACAGAGGCACTTCAAAGTGCTTTTGTGGCTAGATGTTCTTTATGTATAACCCCATCCTCATCAACATGGTTTCGAAGGCCTTGGGAAGTCAAACCACCACAGCTCCCACCACCAGCGGGAAAGGCATGGATCAGAGCAGTGTGAGAGTTTCACACTAATGGATAGCATTCTGAAGCCAGTGATTTTTGAGTCTTTAGCAATGGGCCATGCACAGTAGAGATTTACGCTCCACTCTTTTGAGCCCTTCTCTACATATGGATCCTTGCAGAAAAGCCAGAAGGTGACTAATCTCCAAGTCACTTGGAGCTGGGAATGGCACCCTTGCTGCTTCTCAAACAGTATGCAGGCTGGTATTACAAACTGGAGAATAGCACTGCAAACCATCTCCCTATGGCTTCCCCTGAGGATTCACCAGACAATGGTCCAGATTAAATCCATACGTGTCCTACTGAGCACAGCACAGAGGTTTGGCCATGTAGACAGTGGCACTTTCTTGACGTCAGTCCCTTTCACGCCTAAGGGCACTGATTCTCTGATGGGAATATCTGACATTTTCCTTTGGCTGATTTATGAACCCAAGTGGTGAAAAACCAGTTTGTGGACTCAATAGCTGAGGGAAGGATGTAGCCTTAGGTCACGTCACATTCTTGTCCTTAGGACTTCATTTTGAAAACGTGGTATCACCCAAGAACACATCAGCTCAACCAGACAATAAATCAGGCTTTTCTAGGAGCACTAAATCTCCTGGAGATGCATTTCTCTGTGTCAGAGAGATACAAGAGTACAAGGTCACAGATGCATGGACCCTGACTGTCCTCCTCAAAATGAGGGCACGCTATGCCAGGGTGTGAAGTGATAGAGGAGGAGAAGAGGCAGTTTCAGTACAGCACAAATTGGACTTCAGACCATCTTTCCTTTCAGGTTAGCCGGGTGATTCCTAGTGATCTGTTTTGTGGTGGTAACTGCTTGCGTTGTGTTTCATACACCCTGCGTTAGTAGCAAATGTCATCACTGTTGAGGGGAGGAAAGTGGTGAAGGCTATTGTTAACAGCTTTCTTTGCCATTGCCAAAATAATTGAACATGGCTTAGGAGGAAATTTAGCAGCTCAGGCACATGTTGACATAACATTTGGTGAGCAGACCCTGAGATTTGGCATGTTTGGAAATCTCGGGATTTCTAAGAACCACACTTCAAGTCCAGACAGCATGTCGTGGTGAAGAGCGTGTCTTGCTTTGTAAAGTCCCTGCTAATTCCTTTCCCTGTGTTTTCTCCAGGTTGGTTCCTTCTTCATGATTAACTTGTGCCTGGTTGTGATAGCAACACAGTTTTCTGAAACAAAGCAGCGGGAGAACCAGCTGATGCAGGAGCAGCGGGCCCGTTATCTCTCCAATGACAGCACAATTGCCAGCTTCTCGGAGCCAGGTAGCTGCTATGAGGAGCTGCTCAAGTACATCGGCCACATCTTCAGGAAGGTGAAACGGCGGACAATACGCCTGTACAATAACTGGCAGAGTAAGCGCCGGAAAAAAGTTAACCCAAACAGCACTACAAATGGGCAAAGCCACCGAGGCAAAAAGCACATCACCTCCATACACCACCTCATCCACCATCACCACCACCACCACCACCACCACTATCACATCAGCAACGGAAGCCCTCGGGGGCCACGCTCCAACCCTGAGATCTGCGACCTGGAACTGAAGGTCATGAAACCTGGAGGCCAACTGATGCTTCCTTCTCCATCACCCAACTTGCAGAGCCCTGCTCCTCCTCCAGATTCGGAGTCTGTGCACAGCATTTACCATGCAGACTGTCATGTCGAAGGACCACAAGTGAACTGTAAGTCTTCCAATGCCCCTGCAAGCATTAAACTGACTGCCGGACTCTCTAACCATGGCAACATGAACTATCCTACCATCCTGCCTTCTCCAACTAGCAAAGCCAGTTCTGTTCCGGTTCCCAAAGGAAAGAAGAATGGCAATTCACCTGTGGCTGTGGTTAATAGCCCTGTAAATTTGGGCATGGATTCTTGTGGGAAGCTGCAGCAACTGGTAGGAGAGCATGGTAAGGACAAACAAGCTGATTTGTTTTGCTGTAGGAAAACTGGGTGAAGGGCAAATTGCTCAAGAGTTAAGGTGCTAATGATAGCCATGTAGGGTGCTGAAGATGGAGACTGTTTTGTGAATGTGGTTTGAACTGAGTGCTGAAGCCCAAAGTAGGACAGGTTGAGGGACTGAGACCTCTGTTCCTTCTACCCTTGTACTTGCAGTCATTGGGTAAAGCAAGATACAGGATGGTCCGGGCAGTGAGTTCAGGCCACTGCTGGAGGCCTCTTTCCCGTGGTTACAAAGCATGTGTTTTTGAGCTCCTCTCATGCACTTAGCGATATCCTGGAGGTTCTCCCTCTGTTCCCACCCAAGAACAGATCTATGCAGCCCCTGGAATTAACATCTTTGGTGAATGACGGACCTGCTGGCTGCAGCCCTGCAGCAGAGAAGCCCCAGCTGCTGGAAGACAGTACCTTGAAAGGGAAGAGCAGGTGGAAGCTGGTGGAGAAGCATAAGGTATAGGAAACATAAGAAGTTTAAAACAGGGAGGCACTGAAAGAACTTGAAACAGACACTTGTAGAAACCCCTAGTTCTGTTCTGACAGGCCCCTGAATTTCTTTTTCGCAACAAGAAGCAGAAGGTTTGGAGGAAGGCCCATGGCCACTGCAGGGTCTTGCTCTGTGCTAGTCCTCAGAGGATGCGTGTGCGGGCAGGAGTGTAGCAGAGCTACAGGTCTCAGGCTTTCCCTCTCATCTTTCCCCATGTGCAGAAGAAATGTGGGACTGAGTGTTACTGCAGATTTGGACCTCCATTCAATCTGAATGAATGAGGAACATCTTGGGGACTCTGTCCCATCCCTATCTGTACAGACTGCAGCCACACCAGCACTGCTGATCAGTGTAGTTTTATCTTTCTTCACATATAAATCACCCACTGCTGGAGTAGTGATTACATGCAACACTCAGGTTTCTATTTTGCAAAATGTTTCCAGTCCTCATGGCTGAAGCTAAAGGCTGAAAAATAGTCTTAAGCCCTCAAACAGTAAAAAGTAAAAAAGATCTAGCTTCATTCTTTAATCTCTTTAAGCCAAACTCGTCATCTGTTTTCTTCAATGCCTGTGTTTTCCAAAACCATTTATCTGCGTGTGCGTGGACACAAATATTTATCCTAGTGATGTATGTGCTGAAAAAATGCCAAGCCTAGCTTGGGGGGGGTCACAGTAAAGGTTGCTTGCCAAATAGGTAGGGTGGCTTGTCTTTGTTAATATTTTTTTTAAGTGACCATACAAAAGGGTAAAGTGGATTGTTTATAGAAGTTGCCTTCAGCGGACATTTCTGTATGCTTGGGAGCATACAGAGGAGGGCAGAAGGGGGCAAGGTTAGTTGCAACGTTCTTCCGTTGTTAAGCAAGGGCTGTATATGAATCACTGGTTCATCTTTGACTATGCAAGTTAATGAAGGTTATTATGAGAATGTGTATTTACCTTGAGATAAAAGCCCAGGCTCTGCAGAAGTCTGGAACTGGGAAAGCAAGGATGAGCAGAAGAGCTGTTACTTGGAAGGCAGTGCTCAAGTCAGAGGTTTGGTTCTTCATGCTTGCAAAGGGATCTGCTGCTGGGGTCCTCTTCAGGAGAAGAAAGTCCCAGATCTCAGTCCCAACTGTGACATCTCAGGGCCACTTCAATGACTTAGGAGATTTTCACGTAGCCTGTGGTGGTTCTTTGAAAGCCGGAGGTTAGATGGAGTTGCTATTAATAATGCAATTATAGTATCCTCTTTTTACAGAGGCATTTCAGCCCAGAGGATGCCAAAATGCTTTAAACAAATCTCCTGAAGTTGTTTTGTCTCTTTCAGAAGTGTGGTCATATCTAGGGGAAGGGGTGGATGCCGCAGCTCTTGGCTGGTGAGCGGCAACTTATCTGGCACCCTGAGGAGCACTGGGGCTGGGAAGTGAAGCACGTCAGCTGGGTCCATCTGGAGACCCTGTCACAGGATGTGTCAGTGCCCAGCTCTTCCCCTCCGTGGCTCTGGCTCTTTCCATGCCCTCCTTCCCACTCCTGCCACAGCCCCTCCTGCCACACCAACAGGGCTGAGTTGGATTCACTTCTGCACCGCAACCATCTTTGTACAGCAGGGATGATGGATGTGTCTTCCAGGCTTCAGGAGAATCTTTAAGTGCCAAACAAGCTAGCTCCTGAGTGTGTACCTCTGCCAGGCACAGCTCCCAACTCATGTTTCTCCATCCCAGCCTAAACATAGCAAAGGAGCCATGTTAAGTCCCTATCCTGTGCTCGGTGGGGAAGGTGAGGTGGGCTCAACAAGCTCACGCCACCCTCCTGCCCTCAGCCTCTTTGGGCAAACAAAGAGCTATTTCACTTAATTCTCTCTCCACTCTTGCAAGTCAACAAGCAGAGTCTGTTCACTGCAAGACTTGTGCAAGGAGAGCACACAAGTGATAACTGAGAGCATTAAGGAGGTATTAACAGCCAGGACACTCACAGCCCCAGCTGGAAACACGGTTAGTGTCTGCTGGGAAAGATGCAATTGTGGGAGAGAGTATTCTCTTCCCTTCTTTTGTTGTGGAATTGAACAGCATAAAGTACAGCCTGTTCCTCCGTGTTCTCGTGCCCTGCAATGCTGTGAGGTTATTTTAGCAGGCAGCCAAGGAGACTCTGGTATTTTGAAGACATCTGCGGCGCCAGTATTTTTCATATAATTTTTAACACTTTGATAGCATTGAAAGATGTCTGGCAAGCCCACTACCTCTGCTATCTGCGCTACCGTGGATGCGCTGCAGCCTTTCCTCGATTAGTCCCGATCGGAAATGCTGTGCTAATGTGCAGTGCTGCACCGGTGCTGCTTGCGGGTTGAATAAGGGGGCAAATATTTCTGATCGTCCTCTTGTCTTTGACATAATGACCAGGAGGAGGATAGTCTTCTCCTGCAAGGTTGTTTTGAAGGCCAGTGATATCTGAGTGACATTCAGGCAAGTAAAATATATTTTGATTTGTCACAACCCAGTTTTCAACCTAATGGGGTGCTTTATTTTGTTTGGTGTTGCCTTCTCTTTAAAGACGTCCTCAGGTGTCAGCCAGGAGTAGCTGAAATCAGCAGCATTACTGCTGGGTGAGCTCCAAGCTCCTGGGCCCAGAGCCAGGAGCATCCACTGCCTTTTGCTTGGTCTCCCCAAAACCTATCCAAGTGTCCCCATCCAACCTCCAGTCAGTAGCATGTTACAGGGCAAAACTGTCTGCTCACCTCATTTCCCTGAACCTCAAGGAAAGTTTTCATTGATGCTTGAATGGCATTTTGTAGGAAGGATCCCATGCTCACAGTATTGCATTCCTGTTGGGTTTTTTCTGCCATTAATATCTGGTTGCTAAATATGAGGAAACTAGGAATTTAGTTTCTAAGTAAGAGGAAATAAAATCTGGTTCCTGTTCCACCCAAATCATCCTTATTACGCTTGTCGGTATCATCTCCATACCCTGGCTCTTGCGAGGGCAGCCAGCATTTCTCCTCACACCACAAAACATGTGGCAATGTGTTTGATTTTAAAACACTCTGAACGCTCAGTCCTGTGCCTCCAGCAAAGAATTCACCTGAGCTTTATTAAAGGCTGAAGGAGGGATGAAGGAAACTGAAGAGACTACATGACTCTCTGAGCTGTGATCCGTGGTCTGTAGCCACCTTTGGTCCATTTCTTCCTCTCCCTCCTCATTATTAGCTAAATAGAAGCGCTATCTAAATTGGGTGTAGCAGCTTGGTAGCGCTCAGATCGCCACTAATGATGTTAGCCTGGTCAGATATAATAAAAAATAATTGAAAGTGAGAGGTGTGCCAGTCAGTCTTCCCCTAGCAGCAGAAAACAAAATGGCTGCCATGCTGCGTGGAGGGAGGCCCCTCGGCCCCACATCCATGGAGGGAGCTAGAGGGTGGGTGTCGGGGCTTGGGGAGAGGGGACAGAGCAAAAAATGAGGCAAAGCGAGAGCCGCTTGCTAAGATGGATGACTAGAAGGCTGTATTCGGGTATTATATTTATTTGAGGATGTGGCAGAAGCTGCTCTGGCCCAGACAGGCCCAGCACCGCCCGAGTGGGGACACGGGGCTGTCCGCCATGTTGAGGGCGTGAGGTGGCTCACGGTGTGCATCTCCCCTTGCAGGTCTGCGGCGGACGCCCAGCCGGCTGTCGGGGCTGAGCGCGGCCTGCCCGCTGCCCAGCCCGCCGGGTGGCACGCTGACCTGCGAGCTGCAGGACTGTCCCTTCTGCGCCAGCCTCCTGGAGGACCCCGAGTTCGCCTTCAGCGAGTCCGACAGCTGCGACTCCGACAGCAATGGTGTCTACGAGTTCACCCAGGACCTGCGGCACGGTGACCACAGAGACCAGCTCCAGCAGCAGCGGGGCAGGAGGAGGAAGAAGAAGAAAAAACCCAAGGAGAGGAACAAGGTGACCCGCCTGTGGAAGGCTTTTGGCAGCAAGCTGAAGAGGATCGTGGAGAGCAAGTACTTCAACCGGGGGATTATGATAGCCATTCTCATCAACACGCTGAGCATGGGCATTGAGTACCACGAGCAGGTGAGTGTGGGACTGACCTGAACAGCCCTGAGGGTCTGTTGTTTCAGGTGCTCATGGCATGGCAGCTTGCATGGTGGCTTAGGGCGACTCTTGAAGCCATGCCAGAGGAGGAGCAAGCGGTTTTCATGCAAGTTGGAAACACCAAATGGGGCCGAGGGCCTGGTGCTGCAGACGTGTGATGATCAGGAGCATCCTTTTGTGGGCAAAAAGCCTGGAAGGTGGCTGGCAGCGCTGCTGAGGTGTGGAGAGTTTAAATGTGTGTGTTGGGACGCAGAGGCTCAGAGCCTGACTGCTTAAGTTGTTCGCTGTGAATTATTCATATAAGTGTGAATTGTTCTAGTGGAAATACTCCTTTGGTCTGGTGGTGGTGGTGCGCAACAGACCTTGTAGTGTGAATAACCCACACACAAGTTTCTTCTTTGATCCTGGACCTTTAAATAAAGACTTAAACTGTCAGGCAATGCTAAAAGCAACAAAGAAAAAAAAAGTTAGTTTCTCCCTGAAGGCTCCAAAACCTTTAATTTGATCACATAAGGTGCAAGTAGGTCTTTCTTTTAAGTGTTTGGAGGGAGTGAAAAATCATGCTGTTCCCAGTATTAGTCTGAACATGATGACGGCAGAAAGCAGTGCTGGCAGCTGAGGACAGCTTGTCCTTGTTGTTGGCTGATGGGAGCTTGAGGGGCTGTGCAGTGGGAGAGGGAGGCAAGTCATCTGAGTATCTCCAGTTGGTCACTCTGGGGAAAGCTGTGCTTTTCTGGGCTTTTCTTTCTCGGAAAAACTGGTTACGTTCAACTGTTTTCTCAAGATACGCTCTGGAATTTCTCATGCTGCCTCTGTATTGGGTGCAGAAAATGCATCCCAGTGAGGCCAGGTGATCCTCATACTGATCATCTGTGAGGTGGATAGTCAAAGGTTCATCCAGTGCTCCCCCAAAATCTCCACTGCAGGATCAGGACCAGGTCAAGGTTATTTATAAAGCTATTCCTCCTCTCTGCCTTGGTCTGTCCACTCAGGAGTGAGGAGGAAAGGCAGGCAGAGTAGCATAGTACATCCAAAGGCAGGACAAGAGGCTCTGCATTTTCTTCTCCATCATTTCCCAGGATTAAGTCCTGCTCGGGACCATGGCAAACAATCCTCCAGAGTGCTGCTACTTTATTTTCTCTCCACTTGTGTGCTTTAAACCCCCATATTCTATGCTATCTGAGACATATTTTCTTTCAGAAAAGCAAGTACTCAGCTAAAATACGTGAACCTCAACCGAGCAACAATAAATTAGTTCACACTTACAGCAGAGAGCATCCAAACCCAACAAAGAAATAGCTGTTTCTGTCAGCTTTCTGTGTGGTTAGTTGTTCCACAAGTTTTAAAATTAGGAAATACACCTTGTCAGTAGCCTTTGAATAGACCATTCATTCCTTGTGGCAGCTGCATTTCTGCATGGATACTCTTTTGTCAGGCGGATACAGCTTTGTCAGTCCTTGGATATTGCCATGACGGGTGCTGGGGGAAAGCCTTAGGCAGGCTGCAGTAAGAAAGCCCAGGGATCGCATGGAGTCTGTCCACAATCACTTGCAGAAAGGTAAATTGTGATAATCACATCCTTGCTGCTAACAAAGGAAAACTGTAGCTGGCAGGTTTATATTGGATTTTACCTTGTAAAAGATTTGCTTTAAACCATCTCAAAGCCAATGGCAATAAAGATTCTGAAGCTTTTGGCTACGGAGCATCAGACTCCCGCCAGCTTTGCTCACAGGCACTGCCCAGCATGGGCCCAATAAAAAGGGAGGAATTTTGAAGTGAAAACTGTAAAAGTTCCTCCACGTGCCTGACTGCAGAGTGTCTCTAGTACACAGTGGGGATAAGGAGCCATGGAGCTGTCAGAGCCCAGCTTTGAAACACCTCGCCCAAGCACTCTCCTATCAACAGAGTGACCTCCAGGGCATCGCCAGAGGCTGAGACACTATCCGAAAGCAATAGAAAACGGCTCTAGGCTCGCAGACTGTTTGGCATGGAAGTTTGGAGCTTCTGTGAGCAAAGTGGGGTGATTTCAGAACCCACAGCCCTCCTCGTGTGAGAACTGGCTGCAAGACTCAGGGTGAGGGGCTGGCTTTGTGTGGAGATAAGGAGGAGATGCCTGAGCGAAGCTGTCATGAGCCCACAGCATGGTGTTGGGACAGAGGGGAAGTGAGAATGGCTCATTTTGGGTATGCCATGATCCTTGCCAGGAAAAACAGTTTAACCACAGCTTTCTGGTTACTGAGTGATGGCTGCTGCCCAGTCACTCTGCACCTCTGCTCAGAGCAGGTATTACAAAGTGAGAAGGTGTGAGCCTTCCCCAGGCTGTTAACCAGGTGTGGGTGTTGCCATCATCTCCTCCTCCATCCTCCCAAGGGCAAACCTGGAGGCCATTCCCCAAGTCATAAAGATTTAGGAGCTACCTACAAGGATAGCTACTCTGTGGCTCTTCTCTGCTTTCCTTGCTGCCATGGAGCTGTTCAGTGTTACTCAGAGAGCAGGGTTCAGGGGCTCCCGTTGGGGAGGCCTCCTGTGCTCTGTGCCTGCTGACAGCAGCATGGGCAGGGAACTCCTGGGCCCTGAAGCCCTGCAAAACATCACCTACCATGGAGACATTTGCTCTGGGTGGAACAGCTTAAGCAGGTTCCCTGGTTTCGACTCTTGCCACTTGTTTTCAGCCATCAACTGGTTTTATCAAACTGGGCTGCAATCAGTGCAGCAGCCACAGGGAAGCCCTCCCCAAACCTCACTGTCTGTAAGGAAATGCCCAATCGCTTTTATAAAAAATTATTAATGGCTGCTTGCTTTTCTTTGCCAGCTTCTCAGACTTCATAGTCATCAGTAGCTTTGCAAATAGATGGGCACACCATATATATTTTTATTTCAGAGCGCTATTCAAAGCCAAGGCATCAGTCCTCTGTGTATGGGGGAGGGGTGGAGGGTACTGAACAACATACGGCCTGGGAGATAGAGCAGTACTAGTCCTTAATGCATTATCTCGCCTTTCATCCCGGGACATAGCAGCGCTCTTCGAAGAAGTCTCATGGAGCCCTCTTGAGGCAAGCGAGCATTATTGTCCCTATCTTCTGGATGAGGAAATCGAGGTTGCAAGGTGCCAGGCTGGAGGCAAAACCCAGTGGGCTTTGCTGCTGGCCCTTATTGTAGCCCCAGGGCAAGGGGGCATGCGTGCCATAGCAGCACTTTGGTAACACCCTTTGACAAGGCAGGAAGGTGATCTGTGTCTATACTGCCACAGTTCTGGATGCTACTTCCAGATGAATGAGAGAGACCTGTCAATATCCAAATCCCCTCAAGGCTTCAATATGTGTTTTTATGGGAATTTGAAGCTCACAGCAGTCTGCTCACATGGTTACTCTGGCTGCTCTTGGCTAACATAGCTGGCACCACCCCATTTAATGTACGTAGCCCACGTAATACCCTTTTAGGCAAGGATCCTGTCCAGTGGCTAAGGGCACAACCGCTGTAGCAGCTAGCTGACTCACAGGAAAGATGAGGAGATGCTAGAACTGCTTTGCACAGAGCTGTCCTTTAGGAGTCCTGCTCTTCTCAGGGGCAGATTGAAGATTTCATGGCAGCACAGCCGGTTTGTGGCAGGAGATCCGGCTAGCAGGAGGCAGCTGATGATGGGAAGCGAGTTTCTTTGGGACTTCAGTCATCAGTGGCAATTGGATCCTCCCGCACAGCGCATCCGCGGGGTTAACAGCAAGCTCTGTCTCCAACTGCCACGTTGTACACGGCTGGTAATTAGGAGGTTACAGGATGCTGTTAGCAGCAGCACAACTTGTATTTCAAAGGTTAATTGGCTGGTTTGGAGTTCCTTTTTTTTTTTTTTCTTCTCTCATGCTTTATTTATTTATTTGTCTATCTTCAGCACGAATAAGCACTCCCACAGATGAGGAAAGCCAAGTACAAAGAAGGCAGCAATCCTTGCATTAATCTTCCAGGCAATTTCAATACATTGCATGATTTTGTTATGCATTCATTGCAGCTGACAATTCTCCAGAGTATCTGAGAACATGCCATGGTACCGCAGCAGCCAAGCAGGATCAGTGCACTCCAAAAGCACGACCTCTGCCATGCCTTTGGGGCAGTGGGGAGAGATGCCTGGCCCAGGCAGGTCCTGTTCCAGGAGCTGTGTTTCCAAGTGCCTCTCTGCCACTGAAAGCTGATACCTATTTGTCCCAGTCAGCTCCTGTGTGTGCTTCACCGACTGGTCTGAAGAAGTAATTGCTACTTCTTCAGTCTGCCAGCTCCCCGATTGTCCAGTACAAGGACAGTCCTGTTCATTTGTCCAAGAGAGATGCTGGCGTTATCCCTGCAGAGGGGTGAGCTCTGAATTCATTCCTGAGGACTTCTGGTTTAAGTTGTTAGGAGGAACCCCCACTTGGCTTCCCAGAGGAATTTGCAGAAGTAGCTGTTGATACTTGTAATGATTCCACATAAAAGGCTCAATTTACATCAAATGGCACTAGAAATGCTATTTTATATTCACTTCTCAGAAGAGAAGTACAAATTAATATTTGTTCCAAGCTATTGCTGTTCAAAGAGCTTTTAATTGCTTTTCTGATCCCTCATCCATGGCATGTTTCGTTCAGAGCAGCTGTCTTCGGAGTAGGATGGAGCTGACCTTGGTGGGTACCCAGTGGTCCATTGCTTATCAGTGTAAGAGAAGTATTGGTTTTGAGCAGCACATTTTATTCTTCTGGAGTAAAAGTAATTCTTTGTGATTTAAGGTAGCAACTAGCTTCTCTAGTGACGTTCTATTTTAGCATTTGTCAATTTTGGCTTGAAAAATTGGTTTGGCCTGGAAAGCTCAACACTTACTCAGCAAGCAGAGGAGAATCTTTCAGCGGTGTTTGAAGCAAATTGCCTAAACTCCTTTTGAGTTGTGAGTCAATAAAATATTATCCTGATCTGAGATTCTCACTTTCAGCTAGCAAAACTTGTTCTCTCTTCCAACTTTTTGCATGATCGAATTTTAAGAACTCACACACTGGCTGGACTTGAAGCAAACAGATTCCCCCAGCCCAGCCTGGGATGTGAAAATTCATCCCAGTGTGTTTGTGCTTATTGCGTAAATGATGTGAGACTCATTCTGCCCTTAGTAGTCCTTTGTTCTATGTGTTTGGGCTTTGTCAGCTACATACGAAGGCATCCCTCCCTGCTCCCCCTCTGAGGTCCCAGCAGTAAGTGTGGGGTGGACGGCTTTCACCATGTGCTGGTTTGGTAGGGAAGCTGTGTTGGTTGAGAACACATGCTGGGTCTCCTGAGCAGAGCGACAGAAATTTGGCTCGTTCAGCAAACACCTTGTGATAATCTGAATTCTGTCTCCACCTCTTGGGAGGGAAGAGAAGGGCTTTGTCTGGAGACCTTGAGGAAGACAGGTGTTTCCCATCCTCTTTTGTGCCCCAAGATCATACCACCTTTTTAGTACTCTCCAGACCACCTTTATCCAGGCCCCCTTTTCTGCAGACGGCCACTCTGCCAGGACATTAACAGATCTGGTAACAGTTTGGGGATCCCCTCTGCACAGTTTAGGCTGCAAGGCTTCTGATGAGAGCCAGCAGCAGCTCCTACATGGAGCATTTACACCTGGCAAGGTGTCATTCCCATGTTAGAGGGAATCAAGGGTCAGAGGTAAGATAGCATGAAGTGATGGCAAATGTTTGCAGTTAAAAGCCAGGTGTCCCGGCTCAGGACTAGATCCCTGTCTGCTAGACCTTAGCAGCTTTCATGGCAAAGGGTGTAAATCACGTCCTTCCACAGGGAGCCTGCCATGACTGGTGTTCATGGAGCCTTCTCTCTCTCTTACTCTCTTCTGTAATTTAACTGACTCCACTGCTCTGTTTTCGTTCTGTTGGATTGTATGTTCTTGGTATATTTTTTTTTACTATATAAGGGAAAGCATCCTAGAGATCCATCCGTTCCTCTGCCTCCTACCAGACAGGAACAGCACCTCTCCAATGCAGAAACTGGGTGCAATAACTCATTTGAGTGCTGACATACTGAGCAGTCAGGGGAGAGTCAGGAGAACAACAGAGCTAGTCATGGCGAGGGGAGTTTGCACTCTGATCTGGTTCCTATAGATGTGCTCATTAGTCTAGGGAATAATATTAGGATATTCCCTGTGGAACCGTAGGCACGTTTTACCACCACCAATGGTTCAGTTCCTTCCCCTCACTTATGCCATTAGTTGTTCTCTGTGGTGAGGGATTGGCCATATAAATCACATCTGCTCTCTGCCAAGATGACAGACTACTTAAGCAGGTGATAGTAACATGCTTCCCAGCATAAGCTGTTGCATGGAGACTGGAGATCTGCACAGCGCCGGTAACAGACCCACGCCGTGTAGCCACAGTGTGTGGGACCCACCAGATGCGTTTCTTCCATCTGGGTCATGCAGTGAGTCAGCTGAGACAGTCACGGTGCCCTCCAAGGCTTCATAAACATACATGAAGGCAACGGGTGGTTATATATAGAATGTAGACAGATTGTTTGCATTTCAACCAGCAGGTAAAATAAACCAAGTGTAATACAGCCCCAAGAATGAAAGCAGAGTGCACTTGCCAGCTGCATTTCATCACAAAAATGTGTGTAAATCACAGCCATGGGCGGCCAGCTTCAAATGTTATGCTGACAATGGCTCTAATGTGCTCCAAGGCAGGGAGGCTTGACACAGCTGGACAGCGGGGTGTTTGCTTTCTGCAACGGGAAACTGTGATGAGAGAGGGCCTGTAATGAAGAAGGTGGCTTTCACAAACAAGGAGTGCGGCGTTGCATTGTGCCTGTGTCTTCCTGCTGGCTATCAGCTGAATGCTTTTCATCTGGGAGTGGGTTTGGTGAGGGGGCTTTGATCAGGTAAGCAGGCCTCGGAGTGAGCACGCTCCATGCTCCAAAGCAGGCGTACCTGGTAGTTCCTTGCCTGAGTGATGACAAGATACAAGTTCGAGGAAGAGCTCGAGCGTCTGGTTTGTGGCAGCTGTGATCAGCAGCTCCAGAGAGATCATGATGCCTGCAGGCAACATGCAAGCCCCAGTCAGGTACCTCCGAGCAGCCCACGTGCCTCCATGAAAGGCAGCTGGGCTGCAGGGACAAGAGCAGGGTTAGCAGAGAACAGCAGAGGATGAAATGCAAAAGTCTGAGACAGCCAAACCAACTGATGGGGGCAGGAAAACATGGCAAGGCTTGGAGAGGAACATGCCCTGGAGTGACAGGAAGCAAGGAACGGCTTGGATTGTCTCAGGAGCTCTGGGGAGGATGCAACTGCTGGTCTAACAGGAACACCACCTCCCATGTTAGCTGAGGCTGTCTCTTTGTTTCCTCACACTTCCCAGTCTGTCTGCATCCATCTTTTGTGTTCTTGGATTTTTCGTTCCACAAGATGAGGATTGCATTTTGTTCTGTGTACATCACCTCACCATGTGGGGCTCCTGGGCAGGGTCTGCTAGATGTTATTACAAGTAATAATAACAGTGGGAATGGAAACAGAGCACTGCACCTCTCCCGGCACCAGTTTTTATGCCTGGAGGTTGCAGGTAGGCTCTGTGAAACTGAGTTTACAGCCCAAATTCGAACCAAATGCAACAGGAGTATAACACAAGGGGATATGCAGATAAGAGGGTGGGGAGGGCAGTACATGATGATGCTGTGCCATGGACTAATGGTGCCTATAGATTAGTGGTTCCCACCTGTTAGGAGGCAAAAGGAATAGTCATGTTTAATTTAATACTTTTGTGCATTTCCAACCACTCCCTGTGGATGATTGCTTTCTCTGTAGACCTGGAAAATACAGAAAGGCTTAAAAAGAGATTTAACTGAGAAAATGTTAAGAAGGTGTAGAAAAGACAGTCATACCACACCTGAGAGCAAAGCGGGGTTAGTATTTGACAGTAAATACGAAATGATGGCAACTTAGTCTGAAAGCTCTGTGTGGAGATTCAGTGGTATTGCTAAGGTGCCCTGTACACTGCCCTTCTCTGGGTACCTCGGAGCTGAGAGGCAGAGCCAGCTGTCCCCATCAGCAGGCAGAGGATTAGAGATGCTCAGGATAGCAATCTAGCTCCTTACACCAGAGGAGAACCACCACTGCAAGGAAATAAACTGGTATGTTTACTGCTGCTGTCAACTGAGTCATGAATTTTCCTCAGGTTTTAACCAGGGTTCTCCAGCTGGGATGGTGAGATTTTCCAGAATTATGAATGAAGCTTTAAATGTCTCCTTGCAACCTCCTTCTGGATCTTTTGTTACAAGATCAGGATGCTTTTTTATAAATGGTTTTGAGAGGTGGGGGGAGAAAGCTGCATCTGAAAGGAGTGAGACTCTTACTCGAAAATGAGGGAGATTTGGCATGCCTGCATGCATTCTTTTAAAGCTCTATTTTTGTTTGCTCTGTCTGGTTTACAGCCTTAAAGACAGCCTGACTCCCAATTTGGGAAAAACACTGTGCACAGGCCTTGTAGCATCAGTGGTAAAGCTTGCTAGAGCAGGGAGTCTGCCACCGAGGAGGACGGGGCAGGAAGACCACTTGGCTTCTTTCCCCCAGTGAACGCATTTCTCAGGAGTTTTCTCTCCTGCCTGATGCCTGTACAAATTAATACCTCCTCTCTCCCTGTTCTGTCCATGTCCCACGCATGGACAAATCCAAAACATTTTACCATAGTGCCCCTGGAGAAAGCAGCAGAAAGAGAGTCTTTTATTTATTTTATATACTCCAAAGGGAATTGACTTTGCTGCAGACAGACGGATCCTGTAATTCCCTGACTCTTGGCATGACTATACATGGACTTGTCTATGCTTTAAAGTTGTTTTGGATTGAGGTGGTTTATGAAGCCAGAGTGTGCTGTCTGCTCCTAGGAGCTCTACCTGGAGCTTGGTGATGGGACCAGGGGAGCAAAGCCCTGGCTCTGTGTTCCCCAGGTATGTCTTGCTCTCAGAGCTATCCAGAGTCTAGGCAGAAACTTCACAGCTCCAGCCTGCCCCAAATCCAATCAATAAGAGGAAATAAATCAAACCGCAGGGAACTGCTCAATATGGGAGAGAATCAGAGTTTTCCTTTTGTTCGTGAAGGGTTGAGAGGCAAAACATCAACCGTGTCAGCATTGTTCATCTCCGGTCACTGCTGCCTGGGAGTGCAAACAGTTTAAAGTTATTTTTGTAAATTAGTTTCAGCCAGAGAGTCTGAAAGCAGTGTGGGTTGCCGGGCAATTATCTCCTTGCAAATGGCCTGTGTTATGGGGCCATATTGCAGAAGATCTGTCACTTGTGCTAAGGTCTCTTGAAGCTGCCAGAACAAGAGATCAGCATCTTGAATGTCTTTAAAGCAGAACTACTAATACGGTGTGTTGGAGTGCTGGCAGGTATCAGCTGATGTGTGTGCCAAAGTACGAAGGACTGAACTGCAGAGCAGGAGGGTTTAAATGCCAGAAATCTCAGTTTATGCTGAGGACTATTGGGAGCTGCAAATGCCTCTGAAAGTCCCTAGAGCCAGAGGTGAGTGGGAGGACAGCTCCCCACTTCCTCTGAGGACAACATAACCCACCAAAACACTTTTCAAAGATATCCAAAAGAGGATTCCCCTTCCTCTTCTTGTTCCACATTCTTCTTTCCTTAGCTGTGTCCTCTCTTTAGGGTGCCACTGGGATCTCCTAAGGTTCAGGCTGGAATTATGTTATTTACATCCCTTCCTTCCCGCTGCCAGAGTACCAGCATAAACAGATACCTCCCAAAGTAGCAGGAATGACTCCCTTGCTGTAGTGTGGGGAGTTTGATGGCTGAGGACGTGCCTCTGCTCCTTCGTTTCTCATGCACAGGTTCTCCCTGTTCCTGAGACTAAGTTGAACCTGTGAGTGAGTGATGGACAGGTAGGCTGAGACCAACAGACAGATACTGACCCTGCAGCTGACAGTGAAGCAGATGTTTCCCACCTGAGCTTGCAAAAGTTCTTTTGTATTTCAGAAATTATTTAATGCTATGGGTTTCCTCCCACTCCTTTTTTTCCCCCCTTACTAGTCGGTGTGTAATAGCAGAGGGTTTCATACATATTTGATTTTTTAACTATAGCATGAAATCTGAATGCTCTATTTATGACTGCAGCTGTCACTCCTCTGAAAACATGCAGTGAAATGAAGGTTAACAAGTTTGGGCTCTCGGGAAGGCATGTAAAACAGCACTACAGAAGACTTTGTGTCATCACACCGGAATGAAGAACAGATATTTTCTGAGGTTCTCCAGTCCAGGGTTATTTATCATCATCTGAAGCAAATACTTTTCTAATTGTATACCCTTGTTTGAAATTCTCGAAACCCCAAATCAAATTCTTTTCCCTTGTACAATATACACAGAAAGTACAGGATACAGAGCCTGGAGGGGATGGTTTAATACTTTAAGAATCAGGTTGGCACTAGCCAGACTTGATGCAGCCATATGTTCAAATCCCAGGGGTGACCACTCACCAGGAGGTAGACAATGCTCCATACCATTTATTGTGTGTTCACTTAAAAACAGATGTCCTGATTACTGTGGCTGGAGGAAGAGATTTTCTGCCTCTCTTCCAAAGAGCAAGGGCACGCCGTGCTGCTCAGTCCCCGCTGCCACATTTGTACTGTTGTGTGCTTCCGTACTCCTGTGTGTGCACGGTCTGAAGTTTGAAGGCCTGGCTGGTTGATTTTAATGGTGATTTGCTCAAATAAGACAAAATAGCTTTTGGCCTTTGTTTAAACAGAACTTTGCTCTGAAAAGTATCAAATATACTTGGGAATAGTGTACTTGGTATAGAAGGTCTTGTTAGAGCCTTAGGGCTCGTGGCTGTGTCTCTCTAGGGTCACGGCACTCAGGTTTGGGCTCTGTGTAGCTCAACATAGTTGTATCAACACAAGACGTGACGTTTCAGCTGTGCCTGCGGGTCTTTCTGTGTCTGACTCGGTGCCTGGGAAAAGCAGAGCGGAGCCAAACTGGGACCTAGCATGGGTGTTGAGGGAGTTGGGCACCAGTGCAGACCAGAGCTCTGACCCAGCAGGACCATATGGATGGGATGGGATGTGAAAGCTCTGTCTTAACGATGCAAACGGTGAAGCCATCAAGATTGATGGGGCTGGGGTGTGGGAGAGTTCAGACATATTTCTAGTAATCGCATCCTTCCTGTTGTGTGTTGGTTTTGTTTCTAAGACTCTAAAATAGACCGTGTAGGAAGTTGCAAGATTTGGACTCCTCTGCCCAGTTTTGCATATTAAGGAGAGAGAGCTGCTCTGAGAGGCAGCCAAACGCAGCTCCAGTGCTCTTCTGAGAAACCTCTTAACGCCTGAAGATTGCTTCTGCCTTGCAAATGCTCACGTCCCTCCCTCTCCCTATCATGCTCACACTGTAAGAAAATCCGGCAGGCTGTCCTCCCCTGTATTAATGCCCCGTTGCCTGCAGTTAATTACACTCTGCGTGATACTCAATGCAGCGTGTCAGTTTGGTTAACGTCTGTCAGCCAAAGCGGTAACTTACCCCCATTATCTGTGGCTCTGAGTAAGCAGTTGTATTCTGGGTCTCTAATTCACTCCTCACATTCCTCTCGGCCAGCATTTGCTGCTCACCCAAGTTTTTGCTGTGCAGAATTCGGCACCCAGAAGGTGCCGTTCCATTTTTTTGGCATCTCCATAGAAACCACTTTGGAGTTGCAGAGTGCAGGGTTTGCGCAAATTTAAAAAGAAACTAATGTAATGCTTCAGTTCGATCAGGTTTCAGACTGCCAGTTGCTTGGAAGGAGTGTGTGTTTCAATGATAAAGTTGAGAAGAAAAGCAGCAGAAGTTCTCAAAGGCAGAGATGCAACAATTTTCTGCTATATGAGCCCAGGATAAAGCTTTTATGATAGCACAAAGTTTATCTGAAGATTGTGTGGAGGGAGATGCAGACACATTTTTTACCTTTCCACAGAAATCTATGTAAATTTCTTGCCTAGGAGGATACCTGTTTATGTGCAAAGCTGCTTTTTTACGTGCAAGCTCACTTCTTCACCTTGTTAACACGACCGTCTCTCAGTTTGACCTCTCTTAAAAGGTTTAAATGCATATAGATTAATGTACTTCTGATGTCTGGGCTAATGAAGTTCTGTGCCGCCTCTGCTTAATTTTCTAGTTTATAGATAGAGGCTCAGCACTGCTCAGGAGCAGCCAGGATTGGACCTAGGGTTGGTTTGCACCTGGCTGATAGAAAAGTTAATTCTGGGTTGGGTAGCAGAGACGCAAGCGTGAACAGAGGATGCTTCTCTGTAGTAATTTGTGCTTCTCTGTCTCTAGCACAACCACCTAAGGCAACTTTTAGACGGGGATGAACTCAGAAATAAAAACCCCATCACTAGGCAGCAGAGGAGGAAACTCCTTGCTGTGCTCAGATGTCCAAAGGTTGCGGTGGTTTAACAGCACCAGTCCAGGTCCACGGTCACCAAGGCAATAGCTCATTGCCATGGAAACACTCGCCACCTTCTCAAGCAAGAGCATTTGAGCAAGTCCTGAAAAATAATTGCTTGAGATCCACTGTGTACCCCACCCCTCGACACATTTGGGGACTAAGAAAGAAAATAATTTGACAGCTTTCACCATGATCTATCCATTTTGGAAACCCATGAGGAGGATTTCCATCAGGGCAGAAACATTTGCAAGCTCAGTTGCTTTCTCAAGGGCTCACTGTTTGCACATGGTTGTTTTAGCTTTACTAGTTTATTAAAGCTACTACGCTGGAGATTGCATCTAAATTCCCTTTCACTCCCACTCTCTACAAATAAAACCTTGTGTTGCCTGTTTCATATGAGAACTGATGTAAGCTGTTTGGAGGATATGGATCAGTTTGGCTTATTCTTGGGGTTGCCTCTTCAGCAGGGGGTGGCTGGCCCTACTCCCAGGGCAGGGAGCTGGATCAAAGCCCTGGTGCGGCTGGCGTAGCCGTGAGGTCTGGTTAGAGCAGAGGATTGGAGCAGCCCTTCCTGTGCATCTGTTCCTCGTGGCTCTTGCTGCGGGAGAAGCATCACTTTTGCTAGTCAGAGCCATGGCAGGGATGTGATAAGCTGCCAGGAGGAAAACTTGAATGTGGCATGGAGGAAGGTTGCAGATGAAATCCTTTTTTGTTTGTTTGTTTGTCTGAGCTGTCACTGTCTGACGGATTTTCCCCAGGTGAATGCATGATGTGGCCAGCGGGTTGGCAGAGCCATGCAATTCAGTAGGGCTGTGGAGTGGTCAGGCACTGCCCCAGTGCTGCCATGGGGGAGCAGGCGGTGCAGCGAGCCAGAGAACATCTCCTCTGCCTGGAGGGTTTCTCCTGCCGTGATTCCACACACAGTGTGGGATCAGGTTGGGGGCATCGTGGCAAGGCAGCACAGAGGATAGCATGGCCTGCGCAGAGCACGAAGGCCAGGCGCAGCCTGGTGTCATGTGGGAGGAGGAAGGGAAAGGGCAACCTGGCCCTTCACCCAAACCAGGCATCTTCTGTAGAGAAATTGCTGCAAGATGATAAATCAGGAGGAGTGTGCTGCCTCTTTTACCTTCACTTTTCTCTGCCTCACAGCTCCCCTTGAAATGACAGCAGCGCATAATTGCATCACTTTGGTGTTCATGGCATCAGTGCTGATGATTTGAGAGGTGTTATGATTGTTGCCATTAGCAGTGTAATTAGTGTTAGCATAACAGTCCTCTTTGCCCAACACACCAAGGCTGAACTAACAACCTCCAAAACCAAATACATCCACTCCACCAGCTTGGAGAGAGCGTCTCTACTCTCAGGTGTTCAGCAGTCCTACATCTTCTGCAGCTTGGCACTGCAGCCTCGTAGTAGTAGTGAATTATAATAATTTTAATTAGTACTACTGTTATTAGGGCTAATATAATTGAATTTCAATATTTTATCAGTGATTTTATTTCATTATATAGAATCAGAATGACTAAACTTTTTTTTCTGAATCATTTTGTTCCCATAACGATAGAAATTCACTGCAAATCCAGGGTATGCTTGGGGGTGAGGCATATTTCATGCAAAAGGAATGAGAAAAATGCAATGGAAAGTCACCTCCTCATTTTTAAGTCCTGTTTTCCAGATTTTTGTGTTCTTCCCCCAATATTAGAAACAGATATTACAAGAGAAACACATTGCAAAGCCAGCACAGTTATTTTCTGTGAATTTTGTTCCTTGGTCATCTCTGAGTATCGGTGGTGGTTTAATATAATTTCATTTCATTGGGTTTTTTTGTCAAGAAGGTGAAAATGTGGAAGCACTGGGCCATCTCCAAACTCAGTGGTGGTTCGGCTGAAATCGAGGAATTCCGCCAGGTGAAAATCCAATAGCTGGCTGTAAGATACAAACAGCTGATGTGAGGAGGAACAACAGTTGCTGAGCTCTCCTGCTGGTTTGTGCTCACATTCAGTAATTCCAAGCTTTTACTTCGTGCGATGTCCAAGTGATGCGACTATGCTGAAGGGCAGCTCTGTCTTGTAGTTCTTTTCCAACCTCTTTTGTCCTTTCTTGCCTTAGCAGAACAAATTGCTGTTGTCTCAGGGAGCAAGAGGGATGACGGTGATTGTAGTTGTTACTTTTAAATTTCTGAGTTTGAATGCCTGTATTGCGCACACTCAAAAGCTAAAATGGGGCAGTGAGCTCCCGGGAGTGGCTCGTTCCCTTGTCTCCAGCAGAAATGGTGGTGGTATGTTGCTCACCACTGTCCGCCTGCTCTGGTGCAGGCTGTTATCGAAGACACACCTGAAGGATCAGGATGCAGAAGCCTTCCTTGCCAGTCGTAATAGCACATCCTGCAGGCTGCTGGCAAATACAGACTCTGGTTTTGTACCTTTTCGTCTTTGGTTTTTCTTTTTGATCACTGTGGATGGTTTTAATTGCCACTTTAGTCTGATGCTCATGGCTAAGAAGAATGTATCAATAATTCACTTGCAAGAACAGCATGGCAGCTCTGAAGTTCCCATCTGCCTGCTTTGGCTGCAGGCTAGAGCACCCTGGGCTGTTCACAGCATTGTGTTGTCAGGGACAAAAATAAGCTTGTAACAATTGCTTGGGTTGCTTTAGGTTTGCTAGAGGAGAGGAAAGGTGGATTTCACCTGAATTTGTTCTCCTGGCTCCTAGCCTATCTTTGATGCAGAGCAGAGAGGAGTTGCTGCCTGTATTACAGATGTGGATTTGCAGATAATCATTTCCATGCTGATGAAGCTCATTTCCATGCTGATGAAGCTTTTGAATCTTAAGCTCTTCATGAGTGTTTCTGGAGGCTGCAGAGAAACAGTATCAAAACTGAGTCTGTACCAAGTGCGATCCTGTCTTGGACAAAGGGCTTGGAGGTTCCCCCAGCTGTGTTGTCCCCAAGGGATGTCCCTGAACTTCATCAGCTTATGAAAAAAGTGATAAGATGTAGCTACCCACCCTAGCAATGGTTTGGATCCTAAGAACCCAAGGGATGTTTTGGGTCCAGTGTCACAAAAATCACAGTAGGTAGAGCTCAACTCACCTAGTCCACCCTCTTGCTCTAAGGCAGGATCAACTCTTCCTATATCAGGGTCGTAAGTGTTTTCATATCTTTTAAGACAACCCCAGAAGGTGAACATCCTTGGTTAATGAAAGTCTCTGCACATCCCAAAGGGAAGCCTATAAAGAACTGCCTGTGCCCAAATGTCTGATACATGTTTAGGACCATGTGAGAGACTAGACATTAGTCTAGGAGTTAGGAAAAGAGCTTGGGAGTCCTGACATTTGGCATCTCATTGTAGACACTGAACCCTCCCTTTGTGACCCAAGAATGAAGGCTCAGGTAGGCAACACCCCCCTGTTCTGTAAGATACACCACCAAATTTTCTCCTGATGTCCCAACATTTTTGTTTTCTTCTTCTACCCCAAGATCCTTGAACCTCAGAAAAGCTCTCCTAATCTTCTTCCATCTTTCCTTCTTCCACTTAGCACTCAGAGGTCAATTACAGCAGATCGCTCAAATTTTTCTGAAGAGTTATCCTCTCCTTGAACTTATTTCCCCATCAGGCCACTTCCACTTCTACTCATTGGGCTTAAAAGATGACTAAGTCAAGGTCTTTGTCAGATATAGACTAAACATATTCCCCGTCTTGTTCTTCCCATCAGCAGTCCTCTATCATGTTTTCTTGACATGCCTCATCTCCTAATACCAGTACACAGTCCGCAAATCACAAATGCGCATTTTTCAAAGGGACTCTCCATAAAGGTCTATTAGCAAGGGATGAGTAATGGTTTGACAAAATAGATTTAAGTGGCCCCTTCTGAATCATCTTGGCAGTAATAGAGAGTGTGTCCATTTTTTGATTAAATATTTCCAGTGCCATTAGCTTGGGTGAAGTAAACAACTTCTATTGAGTTTGCCTGCTAATGACAACCCAAAGGCCTTTGATCTCTGTTATCAGAGAGCAAGCCTGTTGCTTGGATATGGATAAAGATCATATAATCATTGCTAAAGGTGCCCCTTGCAGTACAATCAAAGAGTTTGGAAACGGTTCTTTGTTCTCTTGATGTTCATGCTCCTGCCACCTTTAATGGATGTTGTCAAAACCACCTGTGATGGGCATTCTGTAACCTCTGTGCACAGTCAGAAATAGGCAATTGTAGTTTGGCTGCAAGATTTTAGCAAAGAAAATCAACAATTAGCCTTGATTTCTTGTGCAGACTCCTTGAGGCAGGGCCTCTGTGTTCATTTTTGTCTGAAAGGGGCTGTAGCATATTTCCATGTTCTTCGTGTCTATCCTTTTATAGTATGTCTCGTAATATTGTATGCTTTTTCTTAAATTCTCCAGCTCTTGAAATCTTGTGACTCACTTTACATCTAAAAGGAAAAGATAGACCCTGGCTCTTCTTTCTAGTTAATGGTATAGAATACAAGATATTTTCAGCCTAAATATAAAAACAGAAAAAAAAAAAAAAAAAAAGAAAATAAATCAGTATGAATGATGCATTGGTTTTTTTTAAAAATGCATGCTTTGTGATTAGCCAGCAAAGCTGATTTCAGGCATTAGGCTGATGATTTTTGACCATTTGTTGTTGACTTCAGCACAGATAGTGGTCAAGAAAAAAAAACGTTTGCAATGGGCAAGAATTGTGTGAATATAATTCCTTGTGTGAGTGTAATCTTTTTATGGAGAGGGGCCAAATATATTGGATGAGAGTCAACACAGGCCTTGCTAAGAGATGTCACGCCTCACAGATCTGCTGGTTCTTTGAAGGACTCCACCAGCATACGGATGGGAATGATTCACTCTGTATAATTTCCTTGGATTTTCGCCAGAGGCTCTTAAAGGAACTAAGCTGATGTGGGGTGGGATGGCAGTCTGCTCATTGAGAGAAGCCTGCTCATATTTAACAGCTGCTTAAGAGAAGAGGGAAGGGGTACAAGTAACAGGTCCATTTTTGAAACATTGGGAAGTTGCCAGAGGCATCTCCTGATGTGCTGTGGGACACGGGCTGTCCTGCGTACTCCTGAACGATGTTCCAGTCATGGCATTGCTGAGAGTGAAGGGATGATCATGGCTCCCTTTGGCACCAAGCTCAGTCTGAACAGGTGCTTCCCCGCTTGCACCCAGCCCTGGAGGAATGATTAGTCATTCACTGTCCTCAGTTCAGGCATATTTCTGTTTTTGTTCTTTTTCAATGAAACTTATGAGTGTATTAGTACTGACACAGATGACCAGTTCGCAGAGTCTGCACTCGAGCATCTCTCCCCAGGTGAGCTATTACAGTGCTCTTGGTGTATTGCTGGAGGCATTCATCCTTGGTTGTTATCTGGAGAGTTGGCTCCTTCCTCCTGTGACTTCTTGTTTAATAACTAAACCTGAGCACTTATGGCCTTGTTTGGGGGGGTTATTTTATAGGGTTTGGGTTTTTTTCATTGTAAGGCTTATTTTTCCAGCCATCTGTCAGACCAAGTGATCTTCCATCAAGATATAATCCAGCTGATTGGCCTACTTTTCAAGAATAGTAGCTTTAGTTTTGTATGCTAGTGTTGATAGCATTTCAGATTGCCCAGGTCCTTTCCTCCTGAGGGTGGAGAAGACAGCAATTGATCTAATCCACCTTGGTGTTTATGCCACTTGAAATGAAATTGCATTTTGCTGAATGAAACTGAGAAATGGGAAAGTAATACTGCAAATACGTTGTGCCATGTGGGACCTTCTGCCTGGGAAGCTTCCCGAGGAAGCTACAGCAGAGGTGATTATCCCAGAGAACAAACTCTCTGATCTGTGGCTCTTGTTGCAAGAGACGGAAGTGTGGCAGCCAAGGTTTCTTCTGTAGAAAACAATCCCAGCCAGGAGTCAATACCAAGTGAACTTGAAGGATTCACACAAAAATCGCAGAGACAATACGACTTTGGTATGTGGTCATTGCTGGATAATATTGACTCTAATGGCATTTTTTTTTTAATGCCGGAGTACATCACGCTTGTATGCAGCTTGCTCCACTCCTCCACTGATGCCCTATTTGCAGCTCCAGAAAGGAGCAGCGTGTTTTGCATTTGGCTGGCCATATGCAGTTGGGTAAGTAATTATTAGCAGTGACTTTCATGCCACAGAGCAGAGAGGCAAAAGCAATTCCGTAGAGCATTAGGCGATCAAGTAGGTCAATTGAAAGGAGGAAAAATTACCATCGGCTATCTTCAATTAAACTGTTATCGCTCCACAAGAAGGATCCCATTTAGAGGAAGGCATAAAACCTGAGAGTAGAGGTGACTGAGAGAATAAATTCTCCATTTTTCATTCCAAAGCCAGAGAGTGAACGTTCATCAGTAGGCATGAGGAGGAGATCTCTCTTTCCTTATGTTTCCAGCCTACTTTTAAGTAGACCCCATTTGGAAATCTCTCAGCAAAACATTTTTTTTCATCAGAAAGCACAAGCTTATCAAAGTCACAGCTTTTAGTAGAGACATTAACGACAGCTAAACCTTCCCTGAGAAGGACTTTTGGTTCTGAGAGGTTGTGGTGTCTGGCTGTCAAACACAGGGCAGAAGGCACCTCAGAACAGCAAACATCTTGGTGACCAGGGCAGACATCTAGGAGCTGGGGCTTCCCGGTTCAAGTCCCTGGTCCCTTTCCAAGGCCAGAGAGCATAAATAACTTTCAGCTGCACTCATGTGCATGGGAAAGCACCATCCAAACCATTTTTTCTAGTAAGAGAAGTTATATCATATGAAGGCAAGGCAATTACTGTGGTTTGAACCGTAGTCTGGACTGACTAAACTGGTTTGAAGTTGATTTTAAGACAGTAAGAGTCCTGTGTTGTAGTAAATAAACTACATCAAAATGGTTTACAAAGCAAATATTTTCAAATGCAGAAATTGAAAGGCCCACTCGCATTATTCTTCATATTTTTTTAAGGGTAGGGAATGCAGAGGAGGAAAGAAGCCAGGTCTTCAACTGCTTGGGGTTTTTTGTTTGGTTGATTTGGTTGGTTTTTTTACTTACCTTAGAAATATCAAAATTTTTCTGTTGGGTCTTTGACAAGCAAAAAAAGGGGAGAAAAATAAAGGTCAAAATGTAGCCTTCACATTTGCTAGCAGTCTTCTGAGATGTCACTTACATTCCCTGATGGCTCTCTGCTTCAGCTGTGAGCTTCTGGCTCTTTAAACTCCCTCAGAGAGGACCTTTTCCCAAACTGCTTCAGAGGCATTAGAACAAAATAGCTGTAAATAAAAACAAGCAAAAAGCTTGCAGAGTGTAGGGCAGCCTTGTCTCTTCTGCATATAATTGCTGCAGTATTGAGTCCCTGCTTGTGAGATGTCACAGCTTCCCTCCTTCACCCATTTCTGGGCCCTGGATGTTCATGTTTATTATTACAGTTAAGCCACACTATGCACTTACATTTCATTGCTGGTCTGTGAAATGTGTTCCGTAGCCCAGCCAGGGCTGCCTTTTGACAGAGCCTGGAGACACTCCCGAAGTGCATGGGCCTAAACACTCTTGTTCTTATTCAGGTGTGAAATTCGCTGTCTGCCTGTAGTGCCCTGAGCTGCTTATTTGCTGGGGTTTCAGGCACGGGCCGTTATTTTCAGTAAGGCGGTCACCAGTGCTCAGCCTCCGCACAGGCTGGGCAAAAGCTTGGGGAGGGATGCACAGGCCCCTCTAACTGCACCATTCCTGCATCGCAGTGTCAATCTGCAGTGATATTTGGGCTGCTGTTGTCCCAGACGTGTAGAGCAGGGGGTGTTTGGGGGAGGCAGGACAGAGTTCCTCTGCCTGGGGGATAAATGTCTGCTGTGACTGGGGGAAGAGAACAGCCCCCAGATGCCAGCACATCGAGCATCGGCTCTCATGCTGAATGGCCGATTACATTGTTTTGGACGGGATAAATAATTAATAGCCTCGGCAGTGCTCGAGGTGATAGATTTTCCTATACACTGCATTAAGCATTTAGAAACTTCAGCTTGCGCCTGTCCCATGCCATGTCTGGTTGCTGGGCTGACTTCGGAGGGGTCTGAGCTTGTGCCCAGGAGGGCAAGTGCTGCCGATGTCTTTGCGTCCTTTGGCCAAAATTTGCTGTGTAGCAAAATGCCTGTGATGTGGCTGTTAATTACAGCTCTTGACCTATGGGCCTAACTGAGGAGGCTAAGGCTCCTCTTTAATTGAATTTGCCATAGGAAGAGGATATGGGCAAGAAATTGGTGTTTGATGTAAGTTTTCAAAGGAGTGGGTGTGCAAGAAACACAGCTGAGGGTTTCAAATGCAAAGCTTGAGCTTGTAAGAGTGCAAGGATTTGGGGATCACTCTGGATGCAGGTGAGCTGTGGTGAGTGGGGAGGAAGGGACCACTGGGTGCTGTGAGGTCTGGGATAAATCGGCCACCTCCAAGGAGAGGAAAGAAATGAGACGGGCTGTGGGTTAGAGATCTCTGCACTTTCTCAATGGGTTAAACTCAGCTTCCAACAGTCCTTTGCAATCATCCCGACCTTCATCCTATATTCAGAAGGCACACGGATCCGGGGTTGCAGACTGATGCTCACTGCCTAGCACAGTGGGAGTCTGCCTGTAATATTAGTATTATACACACATTCCATACACGTTCTAGTTTTTTAGAAAAAGTTAGAGGAATATTTTGTAACTTTGAGCTCTCTTTGGCAATTTCATTGATTTGCTCCCCTCCTGTGGTGCCAGTGCTTCAAACTCATTTGAGCTATTTTCCACAATTTTTGAACAATATTTCTTATTAAAAAAGTCTAATCCCTCCCAAACCATTGCTTTAATCTGTCCCAGAAACTGGCTTTCATCTCGCGATTGCTTTCACAGTGGCACGTAAACCCTACAAATGTAATATGGAGCCCAGTAATCCATCAGTTAAACAGATTAGTTATGTAGGAGGCTGTATGGCTCAGTGAGTAAAGCAAGCAGGCTTTACTCTTCCTCTGTAGAGGAAAAGCCGGCTCAGGTATAGCTCTGTGCTCTGCAGTCAAAGTGCACTGAAGATGCAAAGGGCTTCCTTCCGCCTTGCAGACCTCGTGGCGGGGATGG
The DNA here is from genome assembly GCA_013389945.1 of Fregata magnificens. Lineage (NCBI taxonomy): Eukaryota > Metazoa > Chordata > Aves > Suliformes > Fregatidae > Fregata > Fregata magnificens. Next base: position 864,674 of record WAAD01002608.1, read on the forward strand.
ACTCTGGAGGGTGGCTGGTTGTGGTGTCTTGGTTCTCCTCTCAGATGAGTGAGCACAGATGTCTGTCACAAGATGAAAAGGTAAAGCGTGAGGCTGAGCTGCCAAGAGGCACCATCTCCCCCCTCCACTGTGAGAGGAGGAGAATTGCACTGTGCTTGGTATCCCTTTGTGTGGTTTTTTGGGACTGTCACCTTTTTTGCAGCTGGTGACATCATGACTGAGGCTGCAGGTGTCCTGGTATCACCTGTGTATCTGTGCAGCACGCAGACACCACTTGGAAAAGCCTTCACTGGAAAAGCAGAAATTCTTGAGTTCCCGTCTTGACCTTGCCTATGGCTCACTGTGGGAAGTGGATCTTAAAATCCCCATAACTAGGTTTCCTTTCAATAGGGTGGAGTACAGCCTTCGCACCCGGTTACCATAGATCAGGCAGAGCCACAGCTGACACCACTGCCTGGCCTCTGGAAGGCAGGAGCTTGTATTTGGAAGGAGGAGCAGGCTGTGCACAAGTGCCAGAGGGAGAGTTAAGTCCTTGAAGCTAGACCTGTTCCTTCTGACTGTTCTGTGCATCGCTGTTACTGGATCTTTGCTAGGAAGTATCAGGAGCAGTCCCTCCTTTAGTCCTTGGGCACAGCTCGCAAATGCCTTTGCAATCTATGAACATACGAAAAAGTAAAGTTGTTTAGTGCTGAGTGGGTTGTCTGGTATTGTGCTAATTACTATGGTTTATTAATCTAAAAAGTTGTGTGTTTTGGATTCTCCCTCCCTCTTCCACCTCATTTTAATTAGCCTGAATGCCTTCTCCTCTGCTCCCTGCCTCTCTCATGCATTCCCTTTGGTTTTTAATTCTGTGAAATGTGGATGATGCCAGAGACTGCAGACAGGTGAAATCTGTTGCAACGGAATAACTGGTAATTGGAAAATAGCAGTCTCTCAAAAATGGGGTGAAGAGAGAAAACATGGAGTGTCCGGAAGCAAAGCGTGGATTGACAGTTCATTACATCTCCTCTTCCTGGTCAGAGTCTCTGCAGACCAAACTTAAAAATGTGAAGCAGAAAAGCCAACATAAACAAGTGCTCAAAATCCATTGACAGCTTTAGGCCCAGGACTAGAGAAAAAACAACATAAGTGCAAAGGATGTTTATGAGACTAAATGTTCTGGATTTGTTTACCACTTTTCTGCATCTCTGCCAGCCTCAGCTCTCCATGTTCAGGAGGAGTCGAATGGCTGCTTTGGGCTTGGGGGGGATTTTTGAAGCAAAGCACATCTTTTACTCTGGAAACTTCCTTCAGTTCATTCAGCAGGAGGGACCAGGTGTCTAACAGCCCTTCTCTCCAGTGTGATGCAGATATGATTATTTCTACTCTGTATCAGAACGAAAAGGTGCCCCAGCCAAGGCATGGTGCCATCCTGCTGCTGACTGAACCTAAGCTATGTGAAATAGGTGGCTGTGGGTGCAGCAATGAAAAGAGACAAGGTAGAAGATGGGCAAGAGGAAAGAGAGGCACAGAGATAGTGAGTTCCTTGAAGAACTGCAGTAATTCAGTTGCGCAAAGAGAATCTAAGGCTGCAAAGTCCTACTCCTGTTCTTCACCCTCTGCTTGTAGGAGCCATCAACAGTTTGACTATTATGGGTTTCTCTTTTTATTGAATTTCTCTTGATTCCAGGAAGGCTCTGGGGTTGTGCTGCGTCTTGCTAAAACCAGAAGTATCAGATTCTCAGAAAGAGACTAGTCTTACGAGGTTTTCAGACCCAAACTATTTAGAAAAGGATTTTTTGTCTGTTTATCTGAACTCAGAATGAACTGCTGAAGCGTTTGAGGTTTGTCCCTAATAAAAACATGGTTTTGAATCACTGAAATATTCCACAGCCTTCAAAGTGAGCAGAGGTGGTTGTGCTTTCCTGGGACATGTTTTGCCTGGAGTCAAGGCGAACAGTTACTTTAAACTTATCTTCAGGGATGCTGAAATCTTACAAATTGATCCCATACAGTTTCTGCCCTTCTCTTGAATGGTGGGAAACTTACTCCTGCAGCCAAAGTATGAGGATTCATTTGAATCTGAAATCTATAAAATTTGTACTCACATCTGAACCTTTTTTGAATGTTGCCTGGGACCTGCCATTGGGGCTTAAGGGCTAAACCACTCTCTGGGCTCATTTTTGTTGACTGTCTCCAGCGTGACAGTTCCCATTCCAGCCTCCACATCTGGCACTGTGGACCCTTGTACCAGTGTGACAGCATTGCCCACTGTCTCCCACATTGCATCCATTGTGGGGATTCCTGACTGTTTTGTAGCCTCATGCAACGCCACCTGGTTGCCATTTGGCTGTGCTCCATTTGGCCTGTCCTGTCTCTGAAAACCTGGACCAATGTAAAGGTCAATCATCGCAGCAGCAAAAGATGTGGAGATATCCAAAGCTGATGAGGGGTCATGCTCTCTCGCTGTCGTTTGAAAACAGAAGTTTTCACTGATGCAGTTTGGAGCCCTGTTGTGGGCAAGTAGTTTCCCCTGTCAGAGTTGTTAGGGTTTACAAAGTATTTGGCAAAAAGCAAAAAATACCACTTTAGAACTACTCTCTTGGAAGTGCATCATTTTGATGCCAACCTTTGTTTGTTAACCATTCCTTGCTAGAAAGGAAGTTGCATTTCGTGACACAACCACATCTCAAGCAAAAAGCCTGAAATTTCCTTTTCTGAGAAGGTCAAAACAAGACATTGCAGCAATTTTTAAGCTTTGTTGCAACTTCATTTTCTTCCAGCCAGGAAGTTTGACAAAAATAATCCTTGCCATGAAAAGTTTTATTTTCAGCAAACCAACATTTTGTTTTTCCCAGAGGAAAAGGCTCCTGGAAAGATTCCTGCTCTGGGGTTGACTTAAATTTCAACAAAACAACAGTGTCTCCTAGTGGCTGACTCCAGGGGAATGGCCAAATCCATCTTGGCTTTCAAGTGTCTCTTCCTTGACCCTCCTCGTAGATCTTTGCTCATCAGGGAGTGAGAGAAGTGGGAAATGAATTGTGCTCTAAGCAACAAACCATTCCATAAGCCATAAAAATATGTATGGCAGGCTGTTTTCTAGGCTTCAGCTGGTGTTGAAAGTAAGTAATTACATTTGAAGGCTGTATAACTGGATGCTTGGCTCATCTGCTGTTCAGCTTCCACTCTAATAATACAAAAGCTCACATCAGCAGCTTAGCCAGCATGCAGGGCTATCCATCCTTGTCTTTGCCCAGTGGGTCTTGCCTCCGTGTCACTGCCGGATTGTGCTCCAAACATCTCACGTTACAGCAGTCCCTGTCATCAAATTAGTTCTGCCTCACACCAAACGCGATCACTACAGGATAACGAAGATCTCTTGTCTGAAGCACGATTGGCTTTGCAGATGGACAGCCTGCTGTCCATCAACCTTACCCAGGCATCCACCCCGACATCTTGATCTGCTGGATCAGTTCCTCATCACAGATACTGATGATCTCATCTGGGCCACCTCCTTGACCTCTCCTTTCCCTCTTCGTCATGCCCTCTCTCCCCTCCCCTGAGAGATGGCTGCGGCTTTTCTCCTGCACTCTCTGAACTCGTATATGAAGCAAAAGTTACGGCGCTGGAGAGTACGCAATAAGGACACCCGATTGTCGAAGGAAATTGGCAAATCAATTCAAGCAATGGTATCGGCAGATTAACTGGTTGCAATGCCATGTGTTCAACAGGCCACAGAAAAATCTTGGGGTTGGCTTAGAAAACATGGGAATTTAGACAATAACAACTTACAAATTCTTTTTATTTGCCTGAGGGTGTTTTTAAGTTTGTTCGACTTAGGCTTTTCAGGCTGGACCCTGACTTTTTTGGTAATGACTCCTGAGATTGTCTTGTCATATTCACATAACTCCAGGGTTAGGGATTTTGAAATGATGACCAGCTATCTCAATTTTCGTGATAAAATTGTGACTCTTGGCAGCAGCAAGGTGAACTCTGGGTTAAGTTCTACTTTAGCAGATGAGGCTGTTGCTGTATTGTAGACTACAAGATACTGTAGGTCACAATGAGCAGATTCTCTCTGTTTCCCAGCAGAAAGTGCTACATAACAACTCTCTCCTTTCAAAGCTGCAGCTTCTTTGCTGATGATTGTGTCATTAATTTCCCAGCCTCAACACGCTAATGAGCCATCGTCGGCCTGCCATGAACACCTTGTCCCAAGGAGCCCTCAGTCTGCTGCCTGGAGGGACACAAGAATTTAGCAAATTATTTTGCTTCTTGTTAAGAATGCCCTTGCATAACCCCAGCTGAGGGGAGACCAAACGTGCCAGCTGCACGCTGCTCCTGACAAATAGCTCGAGGACACTGCAAGCATGGTGTCCCGTCACCGCTGTGGCTTACAGCGGGACAGGCGCCTGGGAGCCCGTGGGGCTATTTCAAGCTCAGTCTCTGTTGGAGAGCTGATTAAATGCCATCCTAGAGCAGCCCTTTTCTTCAGCTGTGTTTTCATTGCAAAGGGAAGACCTCTGGCCAGGTTGTTTTGGCATCATCAGGGAAGGGAATAGCACGGACAAGCGCTGATTGGTTTTAAGGAGGGAATCGCCGTCCCTGCAGCAAGGAAGGTGTGAGGCGGGCAGCCCAGTGATCACGCTGTTCAGGTGCACTGTGCAGCCATCTGGGCCACCCCTTGCTAGAGACTAAAGAACTGAAAATTGCACAGTCCTTCCCCTCGTGTCCCTTAGTAATTAATGTATATGGATTATAATCATGAGGCCTGAGGCTCTTAGTGCTCGTTCTCCTGGATAAATGGTTGAGCAAAAGACAGTCTATTGCATAAAGTAATTTAGCTTATGAACGATGGTTCATTAGCAGCCCACAGACTGTCGCTGCCTATAGTAGGGGATATGTGGGCTCTTCCTGCATTCAAGTTAACTCTTTCACCCTCTTCTTCAATTGCCAAGGATTCGGCTTGCAGAGTGTGGAGTTAAATGTGGCTGTGCCACAGTATTACAATGGTCTTCTCCCTTCGGAGCCTCAAATAATGCAACAACATCCCCAAGAAACTGGCAACTTTTAACATAGTGTCTAATGATGAATGGGAAGTAAAGGAGGCTATTATCAGTCAGGAGATGAGTCAGATATGAAAATAACACCTTTTTCTAGACAATATTATTACACTGAGGAAATGAAAAAGACTCATTTTCTTTTGCAAAGGAACAGGCCTTGAGCATTAGAAATGCGCATTGCAGAGCCTGGTGCTGTTTGAGGGAGCAGCTCCAGTAAGTGAGCAAACCCCATCCCACCTTTTGCATCTGTCCCTGCTGTGCCACGTTTTGGAGCCTGGGTGCTGGGCAGACATTGCTGCACTTCCCAGGAAAGGAACATCTAAGGCTCTGTCTGAAAAGCAAGATTGTAGCCCAAGGTAGTTTGGTGCTGGTGGTAGAGGAGGGGAATGGAAAAATCAGTTCTTGGATTTAAGCTGCATGCAGTCTTGTACACTCAGAGAAGCCCACACTGATCCTGGAGGGAATCCTGACACTCAGGGCCATGCTGCTGTCATTTTAACAAAATCTGCTCTACGTTACTAACCAGGACTTCAGAAGGAAAAATCATCTTGGGGTTTTTTGGGGACAATTTCCAAAGGGAGATAAATATCTCAGGGGAGGTAAAACTATTGATCCTACTGACTTTCACTGGTATTTGTTTTCCTAATTCTCTTAAGAGGTGTCTGCAAGAAAAATGCTTTGTTTGTATATGAATAGAGCTATGTGGTATTGACAGTGGTCCTGCTTTGGATATAGCAGTATCCATAAAGCTCTGCTGGCGTTAGTGCAATAAAAACAGCCTGACCAATGCAAGTCCAAATAGAAGCCTTACAAGCCATGCTAGCCATTCACCTGGATAATTGTATCTTGCAACAGTGAACAAGCCCTCTCCTTTGCATAGCTTTAGGTTTTTGGGCCCATGTATTGGGCACAGTTGTTCTGCAGCTGCTCCAGAAATGGGCTGGGATTCTGTGTTTCCAGTAAGACTTTCCAGGGACTGTCCATGCGACTTGTTGGCTGTTCCCCTCAGACACTTATCTGCCTCCCTGGCTCCCCAGAAGGAACATGGGAAGATGTAGCATTTGTGCATCATTAGCACAAGTCCCAGAGTGGGAGGAACATACCAGCCTTTAGCCATTTCCTCTGTGCATCTGTTTGACCATGTTCCTTTTTTGCCCCATAGCCAGACGAGTTGACTAACGCCTTGGAGATCAGTAACATCGTCTTCACAAGCATGTTTGCCCTGGAGATGCTCCTGAAACTCCTTGCTTTTGGCCTCTTCGGCTACATCAAGAACCCGTACAACATCTTTGACGGAATCATAGTTGTCATCAGGTCACTGCCAGTTCTTTCTCCACTGTGGCTTTTCTGCCAAGGGCTCAGACCAGTTGGGGAGTGGGATGGGGAACAGGAATGATGTGGCATGTGTTAATCCAGGGCTTGCTGGCTATGATGTGCTATAATGATGCTGGCCTTTTAGATTCCTGTCATTAGAAGGGCTGTCCAAAGTAAATGGACCTGGCAGATGGAGAACAAAGTCTATTTACGCCACACATCTGGCACTGTGGTCAATTTTCCACTGAAGTGCAGAATGGCTGGTCCTGGGAAAGGAGTACTGTGAGTGTCCATATCCCAGCAGCATGCCCTTCCTCTCCCAGATTAACACATAACTCAGGCCGGAATAGGGCAAGCAGGAGGGTAAGAGAGGGCACTGTTCTGCTGTCCTCTCCCAGGGGAACACTATCCCAGCCTAAACTGGGGATGTCACAGCATGTGGGTGAGGAGCTTGTGCAGCACCTCTCTGTGCTGGGATTCTTTCTAGCAGTGCTGTTCACCCCTCAATCAGTAATTTGGGGCAGAGAAGTCAAGGGACACACAGAAGGCGTAAACCAGGATAGTGCTCTTGGCTTCAGTTGGCCCATCCATTTGATTCAGAGAAGTGAGGAGCAATAGAGGCCCAGAACAAAGGCCAGTCTGTGGCTTGATCAAACCAACCCACCCCAACAAATGTAAATTCCTCTGGATATTAGTTTGGTACAAAATTGTGATCCGCATTTTGTGGCTAGGCTTGTGACTGATTGTAGTGATGCAGACCAGCAGGAGACATGCTGTCTTGTGAAGAGCCACAGAAAGCAACGGAATTAAAGAATCAAGAAACCAGCTATAAAGGATATAGGTTGTGTGTCTGCACAACTGGGAAGTGAAGGTGTTTTTCAGAAGCAAGAAAGTAGCAGGCAAATAAACTACCCCATTAGGTCTTAAATGGTGTGATATTCTGTAAGAAACCACCCTGCTCAGGGCTTTCATGGTACGGTACTGCTGTTTATAGTTCTTCTCCTTCTGGTGTTCCTGCAGCGTCTGGGAGATCATCGGCCAGTCGGATGGAGGCCTCTCTGTGCTACGAACTTTTCGGCTGCTCCGGGTCCTGAAACTGGTGCGTTTCATGCCTGCCCTCCGTCGCCAGCTGGTGGTCCTGATGAAGACAATGGACAATGTAGCCACCTTCTGCATGTTGCTCATGCTCTTCATCTTTATCTTCAGGTACCAGAGGCTGCTGCTCTTCTTTGATTAATTGTTCAGCTTGCTTAAGTAATATGTAGATCAGAATAACGATACACTCACTGCATTTGCTAGGCTGCCTACGTGATAGAATTGCTCACAATAGACTGACAAGCAGACACTCAACAGACTATTTACCTCTTTTCGGGCTCAGTTTTTCATGCAGTACTGTAATTTTGTAGATGAATGAAGTACACAAACAGGCAACAATTGCTCTGGAGTTCTGGGGAGGCTTGTTTAGCTGTGTCTCAGGAAGCTGTCAGTAAATGGACTCTACCAGTGTTATATTTGAGATGGAGGTTGTACAGGCTCCAAGACTTCTGTCTGTTTGACCCTATAATGATCCTTAGGATCCTGTTCTTGGAAACCAGTTGGATTAGGGAGCTGGCAATACGGTTTGTCATTTTCTAGACAAATTTTTGATTTGACTTCAGTGTAGACAATTGTAATGAAATGTGACACAGAAGAACCAAATGGCAGGGTTTGAACAGCGATCATGTCAGTGGTGGAGCAGAGCCCTTCTTCCTGGGAGATTCCACGGGCGCACAAAACACTGGGGGGGTGAAGTGTCCGAAAAATCACTGCAATCCTCCCTGTAACCATATTTCACACAATAATGTGTTTCTTCCATCTCCCTTTTTTCCCACTCTAGCATTCTCGGCATGCATCTTTTTGGATGCAAGTTCAGCCTGAAAACTGATACGGGAGACACAGTTCCAGATAGAAAGAATTTTGATTCCTTACTTTGGGCCATTGTGACCGTATTTCAGGTAAGCTCTGGATCCTCTGGGAAGTTCTAATGTAGACCACCTGGACAAGTTATTTCACTGTAAAAAAAAAAAAAAAAAACTATTCCAATAGGTGTCAAATTTGGACTGAAACAGCACTGTAGAGTTATTCAGGCAAAGTGATTGTGTTTCTGAGTTAGCCGGTCTCTATAAGCCCTGATAGAGAAGCGATCTCCTCAAAATCATCGCTGTGCATATCTGTTGTCAGTAAAAGTAAAGTCTAAGAAGGCCTGGAAATCCACCCTTATTTTCCTTTCATATAGTCCGTAAGATCAAGAGCCACAGTCTACTGTCCATTCTGCTCCTATTCTGTAGATCTCCATCTCCTTACTTGCCTTCACTGCCCCAAAAATGCACTTTACAAACAATTTCATTTAACTGGGAGTGACAAATACTGTCACAAATGAGAGCTGGAGTTGCTGGCTCTATATGCTGGGAAAGTCTTTATATAAAAAGTTGTGTTTCCTCTGCAGACAAGATCTGTTATGTGCTTGAAATTACTGGCATATTCCACAACGGAGCAATCAGCTGCTCTTTCCAGGACATTCTAAATATAAAGATTAGTCTTTTCTGTTTAAAAGTTTAGTCTTTAGAGCCCAAGTGCAGCAAGTGGAGCACAATGTAAACAATGTTAAGCTAAGTTTCTAAATGCAGAGTAGGTGTTCACCACAGTATCATTCAAGGTAGAAACTAGCCCAGGGTCTTCACTGTGAAGAATATAACTTCTTGCAAAGTTTGCCTTCTTACAAAGGAGCAAGGACAAATCAGCAGTAGTCTCACAGGTTCACATTTTTCTTTTACTAACATAAATACAGATTTCTGCATTAATTCTAACAGTCCCTTGGGAAATAGAGTTGGCACAGAGCACAAGGGCTCAGTCCTACATCCCATGAAGGTTAATGAGTGGCATGACTCAGTGCAGCTGACTGCAAAGCTACCTTGTTTTTAGGAGGGTTAGAGGCCATTTTCATTGTAAGCATGAATTAATGTGGAGCATGAATCTGTCATCCATTTTTCTTAGGCCCCAGGATTTTTGAGCTCCAGGAAAGCTAGGAGAATGGGAATCCCTGAGGAAGGCCCCTTGGAGCAAGGCTTTGCAAAGATGTGTATTTTTTTGCCCAGCTTGTCAGTGCTTTTACCCAATGGAAACCACTTTGCTTCCCTGAGTTTCTTGAGCCACCCAATGTGATTTATCTCATCAAATATCATGTCTCCTACCCTTTCATTCAGCTCCAGATGCCTTATAAAGAGCAGCCTGAAAGGAGACAACAGCTCTGGCCTCAGGTCTGTTATCTTCTGATGGTTATCAAAAGAGGCAATACCGCCACTAAATAATGGGACTCGTACCAGCACATCCTTACTGTTACCATATCTAGGATCTGAACTAGTCATCTCTATGGGCAGTGGTGTGCTAGATCTTCCTGCAGAGAGGGGAGGTTTGGCCAGGAGAGAGCTCTCACATGCAAAGATCTAAATAAAGGAATGGTTTGCTGTCTAATCTCATGAGACCTGCTAATGATTATGCTCAGAAAAGGTCAAAAGGAGAGGAAGAAATGGATGAGTCGGTATTTGAATGCAGCTGCTGTGCATGAGAGGAGTGGAGTAATTAAGAGAGTCTTCCCCTTCACCTCTCTGCAGATCCTGACTCAAGAGGACTGGAACGTGGTCCTGTACAATGGGATGGCATCTACATCCTCATGGGCAGCACTCTACTTTGTGGCCCTGATGACCTTCGGCAATTATGTGCTCTTCAACCTTCTTGTTGCCATTCTGGTAGAAGGCTTCCAGGCAGAGGTAAGAGATCTGAGCAGAGGGAGCGAGAAAACTGAGAAGCACGTGTAGGCAAGAGTGTGGGGATGAATCTATGTCAGTGCAAACATCTAGCCATGCAAGCAGCCCTAAATTTAAACTTAAGGGGTGCGGGTGAGCTGGGTTGGGCATGTGAAGCTCTTGTGAATCTATCTTTGCAAGTAAGACCCATGGGACTTGGCATGGGACTTGGGAGACCAACACTTTGGTTGATCTGCTACAGGGTCTGTTGTGTGACCTAGAGGAAATAATTTAGGATGAATTTAACTCACCAAATCTCCCATATGTCCTGTGTTTTGTGTTTCTTTATGGTGGGCCTCAGGCCTTCAATGTATCTAGCCAGTGCTAGCCATGGGCACCAGGTAGGATGTGAACTGGCTCTCAATCCAGGCCTTTGCTTGTGACTCTGTCCCTTATGTGTTATTTGAGGCTAGTAGCACAGCTGTTCAAAAGCTGTGTTGCAAGGTTACAAACATTAAATTTTGAGATACTTCGGATGATGTAGGACATATAAATGCTAAAGAAATTTTTACCTACGCCTGAAAATAATGTCTGTATCAGGTCAATGAGCGGGGAATTTATGATAAACTGCAGGCATCTCGTCTCATCTCACATGGAAAGGGTTAGAGAAATTATTTTATTTCTCAGTCAAAAGAGGTCCTGATCTGAACTATGCAGGAACCTTAGCAGCTGTGCAGGCAATCCTTTGCCACTTGATCCAGAGCAGCAGGCCACACTGGTGTGAGGGGTGTAAGTGGTATAGTACTGGTGTGAGTGGGGGGCCCCTGCAGCCTCTTAAGCATTCCTCCCCACTGGCAAGTCCACTCCAGATCTGCTTTCAGCATCCTGAGAGAGTGAAACAAGCCATCCCCTGCCCTATCCTGCTCTTCTCCATCTTCCTTTCAGATCACAGCAAGTCCATTTAAGGGAGATTGTAAGTGAGGATGATCTGTTTTGGTTGTAAATATAATGATGTATGTGCACATATATATTATCCAGGAAAAAACTACTTTTTTCAAAGTCCTAGTGCAAATGGAAATGATTTTGAGACTTACCAAAAATCATTCAGTCCCGGTTAAAGCTAAGAATAGTGGCATCGAAAGGGCTTACATCGCGCATTGGGATTTTTTAATTATTACTTTTTTATTTCTGCAACAATCAAGAAGGGAAAGTTTGCTTGGTGCTGGATTGGCTTCAGAGACACACAGACTCAGAAAGAAAATGAGAAAATGGCTTCCGTTTTCACCGCCTTAGCTCCCAAGGGAAAGAGGAGAAAGAAATTATTTTTATAAGATTTTTTTTGGCTTTTCATTTTTTCCCCAGAAATGGTATCGTGCTCTCATTTGCCGTGTTTAGATCACACTTAGATGAACCTTCAGTGACCATGGAATATAATTGAAATATTCATGGACCAAAAATTCTCTTCTCTCAAGCCAGCACAGCCACATTTTTGTCTTTCGAGGATGTCTGCATAGATTCATTATTGAAACATGCCTCCTAGCTTCCTCGCAGCACTAGCAGAGGAAAATTAATTGAAACAACAGGAGCCAAGTCCCAGTTTGGAAAAAACCAACCCCAATCTACGTTGCTCAGGGCTGTTTCATGGATGCTGAGGGTGGTGAGTGCCACCTGCACACACAGAGAAGACACAAGTAGTCCAGCTCATCACTTTCAAAATGAACAGCTCTGCACTGCATTAGTGGGCATTTTAATGTCTGGTACAATGTGGTCCATGCCCTGAAGATCCAGCACAGCTGACCAAGAAGAGCAAGGTGGTCTTTTTCCAAGAACAAGCCTATACACTGTGTGTCAGTGACTAGAACTCATGCTGACACTGTTTATTTCCAAATTCCTGTAGTTTTCTCAGTGTCACCGATCTCAGCATCTCCTGGCTTTGCTCTGGATACTATAACACCTTTGCCATATTCCTGTTCTAGTGCAACCTGTTGCAGATGAAGGTGGACATTTTAGCCACTAACCTAATAAGACCAAAGCAAAGGAATTGCCAGTATTTCTACAGGCTCTGCAGTAGCTGCTATCTTCCAACCCAGAAGGGGTTTTCCTCTAGGAGAGTTGTAGCTGTATCCAGAGTGGTTGTGCTGGACCTCAGTTCTGACAGAAAATTACACAGGCTGTAGCAGACTGAAGTCTATGGTAAAGTAATAGATTTTCCTGAACTGAATGCAGAAGCAACCAATACAGTTGGCCATATAGTAGCTTGGAGTATTCAGTGGCCAGACGTGTCAGATATCTGCAGCTTCCACCAACCAGCAAATCTGGGTGGAAAAAGAGAGACATGCCAAACAGACAATAACCAGCATGTGTGACCCGACCGACTGGAAACTGCTCCTGCTCAAGCAATCTTGCATTTAGGCACAGAGAGCCCATGCACAGTAGTTTGCATCCTTTGTTCCTGATTGCTTTAAGGCAGAAGAAAGTTTTCTCCGCTCGGCAACCTGGCAGCTTGCAGGTATCTTTGTACGGTACAGATCCCGTTCCTTACCTGCCCTCTTGGAGGTTGAATCACCTGCTGATGTGAAGCCAGAAATGGGCAGCCTCATGCAGTACTCTCTGAGTGCATGATTACAGACCTAGCTGAATGGCCGTTGTTTTCTTGCTCAGGCTTAATGGCTCTTTCCGGAGCTGTTCCGGACCATGTTTTAAATGTATGTAAGGAGCAGTTTTCAAAGCTTATATTATTCACTCAGTGCTTTCTCAGAAAAAGCTAGCAACCGCAGGCATGACATTTGCAGGGCACATTTTGCTCTCCACTTCCATTTATTATAAATCCTGACATTAAGCCTATGAGCTTGTCAGTTGTCTCATAGCGATGTATTAGCTGTGTTACAGAAAACCCTTCTCAGGGCTGTATTTCAGCTACCAGGGCTCGATTCAAGTCTTGCACTTATAAATGCATAACTTAGCTCTGGTTGTAAACCAAAGATGTTTACAGTCTCCTTGGACAACTCCCAGGAAGAAGTATTAGTGGAGCTGGGTTTTCTTTTGTCAGCCCTGGTTCTGTAGGTATGTTGGGAATATGGCAGAAATTCTTTGTTTTACCTCTTTGACTTTGCCCTCTTACAGGGTGATGATCTTAGTTATAGAAGACTAAGGTGCACTTCTCCCTTTGCTCAGCTATTTCTTTTACTTAGATGGAGAGTGACTCCTGGGAGACTTGTGCAGCTAAGAGGGTGCACATTAGAGCTGCTCTAAGCTCTGAACCATCAGCAGTGTTCCAGCAAGGACACTAAAAATTGTAGTGTGAATCACAGTCCACAGTCTCAGCTTGATCTCAGGTTCTGATCTGCCTGTGGAACAAGTTTGGCAGGAGTATCCCTAGAAGAGAATAGGCTTAAGTAGCCACAAAGCCATTTTTAGTGCATTTGTGCTTAGGACAACAAGCAGCCAGACTTCAAACAGGACCATAATTGCATATTTGTGCTTACATTGTTCCCATGTCATTTTGAAATCTACCCCAGAGCTGCTCTGGAAAAGCAGACAAACCTTCCAAAATTATGCAAATCTTTCATCTACTCTGCACTAGTGCTTCTGCTCCAAAACAGAGAAGATCAATAAGGGAGCTTAAGCCTTTCAGTCATCCTGTCTGTTTGGCTGCACCAGTTAGCAATACATCACAGATGAAATTAAGTTCACTGCCACTTCAGCACCATGTCTCTAGCAACGATGGTGATTTTTTCAGGCATCAGTTAAGGAACTGTGCTCCTTTTTCTGGGATCAGCTGCTTTAATCCAACCATTTGCTACCAATTTGCACAGCTTTTCTGCAGTCTTGATGGATCAAGCCAGAGTCATGCCGACAGCCTGCTGGAATCTCTCCTCTCTGCAGACCTCCCCCAGCAGAGAACCTGACAATAGCTCTTCTGTCCCAGGCTTGTACATTATTTAGGCTGATCATTTTTGGTAGTAGAGGCAGATGTGTATGAAAGGAAAAAATAACTGGACTTCTAGGAGGAAAGCCAGTCTGAGGGTGGTTGGCTGTTCTCTGTCCTGAGATGATGCTGTGCTGCCAGGCAAGCTGGCCTCATTCCTTCCTGCCTCAGTTTCAGTGTTGCCAAGAGATTTCCCAATACAATCTCGATTATCAGCCAGCATGAAGAAGGCAGATCAGGGCTGGGTTTTCAGATCTAAGTCAAATTTACAGTGCTGTCAAATAAAGAGGAAAAACCGTACAACATCCTTTGACATTAAACCCTAAGTGCTTTCAGCTGGGATCACGGAGAGTGCAAATATGGAACCCCACAATGCCAATTTTTCTTAGTCACTACTCTGATTACAGCTGCACTTCCGTGTTCTCCCCTGGGATACGCTGTTCAGTGAGGCTGGGCGCAGTGTAGGAAACACAACGACATTGCAGGAACAGTAGTTGCAATCGCAACGTCATCCTTTCTGTCCAAGTACAAAAATTAATCAAAACAAGGAAGAGGGACTTAGCTGGGGTCATTCCCCAGGGCAGTGTCAGAGGGAATTTGGCTTTCTGCCCTCCTAGTTCTTGGGGCCACACTTAAACTAACCATGGGGAGCTGAGCTATCTCTGAGCTGCTAAGTAATCCAAACGGCCTTTGTGCTAAAGTTTAAATGAATCGGGTCTGTTAATTATCCTTCTCCTCTCTGCAGGGTGATGCCAATAGGTCAGACACAGATGAGGACAAGACATCTGCCAACTTCGATGATGATTTTGAGAAGCTAAAAGACCTCCGAGCAACAGGTAAGATTTTGTCTCTACATTTTCCTGGGAATCTGAGAGCTGCAACTCTGCTTCCAGTGTCATCTTTTCATAGAAACTTATAGGGGAAAGTGGAAGAATCCATTTTATTTCGCAATTAAACTGATAGCTATGCTAACAGAGCAGCTATGCAAAAAGTGTTGGGAAAGCTAAATAAGCATTGATATTTCCTTTAAACAGATGTTTTTCTAATTTAAACTATACTAGAATATTTAGATATGTCTCATCGTTTCTTCTGTATCATTACCACAGAATGGTTTGCTGACAGCAGTATTCTCACACTACTTCTGAGCAGCTTTTCAAATCAATCATGTTCTCATCTGTTCTTTTTGGTTTCTCACACAAATGCATTTAGGTGAGGTTTGATTGATGGAAATGTTGCTGTTCATTTGTGTTACAGGAGGGCCTGGCAATTCATTTGAGGTAAGGCCACATTGTACTAGTGTACTATAAACATGGTATAGTAGGTGACAGCCTTCACTCTGTAGAGTTTGCAACCAGATACGGGACAGGAAAGGATCACATACTTTAACAGAGTGAATAGCATGATGGTAAACAGGAGCCAGTTTAGTTCCTCTGTACTTTGATTCTCAGCTTGGGCTTTTGTTAGGATTTCTTTATATGCTTCTAAACCAGGATTCGTTTCAGCTAAGGAAATTATATTGGTTGTGGTGAGCAGATGGAATTCAGCTGAGGAAAGGGCAGAAGTAATTTGTTGGGGAAGCTGAGACAGAGCTGGAACACAGCAAGGTGATAGAGCTGCTCAATCTGCAGATGAAGCAACAAATTCCAAACACCAAGTGATTAAATGAATGTCCATTGCAAATAGTTGGCAAGGGACCCACAGCACCAATTATGCACCAGCTTTGCACCAACTATTTGCTGAGCAGCTTCAAATAATAAGAGAGTTCTAGGGGAAATAAATATTGTCACCTCTTTTCAGGTAATACAGGAACAGAAAACAGGGCTGAACTTGGCATCAGTCAAAGTCCATGAGTAATTGTGTGTCTCTATAAGCCTCATAGGTGCCAACCGGTAACTAAACAGCATAAGGACATTAACAAATCTATTGCAATGCCATTGGTCTGTAAACAGATACACTGGCAAGAGGAATGTTTATTGCAGATTAGCAAATTTTAAGCTGGATCTTCCATCCCTCAAAGTGAATGGCAGTGTTCCCATGGACTTTTGTGGTGCAGATCAGGTATTTGTGCACAAGCCAGCAACTAAACAGATGATACAATAGAAGCACACTGCATTACAAAAGCAGCCAGTGGAAGAAAAATAGCAGGGGTAATGCACTCACTTGGATTTCTCACTGCAGACTTGTACTTCTTTCCTGCTGGTCACAGATGCTCCCATCCTTCCCCCTTCTTAAGACTGATTCTGCAGTTATTAAACCAGAACCTACTAAGCCCAGTAAAACAGGAGCACGTTTGTCTTTAGTTCTGTGTTTGAAATCAGGCTTTTGGTTTTGAGTATTATGGCACTCCATAGGGCTGGAGGTGTTATGTCTGGTTTGTATTCAGTGTGAATATGGTTTTTGCAGTCTGTACTTGCCATACAGCTAAAACAGATGCTTTCTGCAATTACCACAGAGATGTGCCATTAGATTTCTCTGTTACAGGAGGTCTACTCTTCTAGATGAGGGGATGTGTAAAAGCAACTTCCATTTCCTGTCCCCTGAACAGATGACTAAAGACAATGAAAAGTGTTTGCTTAGCGCCTTCGCCATGAAGAAACTTAGAGCACATCAGAACTGCATAAAAATCTCTGTGCAAGACTGCATGACAAGGAGAAGATATTAACTTCCTAGGGTCAATTTAGCCAGTCCTCAATGTCCTTTCCCTGGAAACTCTCTCCCAGTCCCCCAAAACTGTAACTCCACTCTCTAAATCCCAAGAAACAGTGAGCGAAAGAAGCTTCCTTTTGGGGGGCAATGAGTTCCAAGTCCAGGCAGGACTGAAGGCCTCTTAAAAGGTTGTGACATTTGCCTTATGCCTTTCAATGCGGTGGCGGTGATCTTATTGCCTAAAACATTTCATCTCCATTTGGCAGAGTTCCTAGAAGACCCAAGGAGCAATGTCCATTTTGAAGAGTGATTTCTGTAGCTGTAGCTGAGTATTCACCTTGTATTCTCTCTCCCCTTCTCTCCAGAGATGAAGATGTACTCACTTGCCGTCACCCCAAATGGACACCTGGAGGGCAGGGGAAGCATGCCACCTCCTATAATCATGCGCACTGCTGCCACACCAATGCCCACACCAAAGTGTTCCCCACACATGGATTCAGTGCACACTTTTGTGGACTCGAGGAGAGGGAGTAATGCTTCACTAGACCCCTTGAGCTACGATCAGAAGTCCTTGGTAGGTTCCTAGTGCTAACAACTCTCCCTCAAGTGCCTGCAAGCGGCACAGATGATATATATGTGTGTGTGTGTGTGTGCACCATGTCTGTATGCATGCACACATTGCTGGAAGATAAAAAGGAGGGTGATAGAGGTGAGAATTATGTGGAAAGGCAGGAGGAGGACAGAGTCAAGAGGGAGAAATGAATGGGTGTGCTATGCTGGGGCAGGACAGTGACAACATAAGAGTCAAGGACACTGAGTGTATGAAGAGTGGAGACAGGGATGTACGGGGATTCAGTGTTTTCCTGCCTAGTATCTGATTGGAAGTCCGTGCCAAGCCACCTCACTGGAGAGACACAACCTGAGACAAGTCGTAAATTCATGCAGTTATTCCAGCAAACCCCTCTGAGGAGGAGCAGGCATCTTTTGCCAGCCACACTGGCCATTTTGTGGTGTCTTGGAGAAGCTGTCAGGTGTTCCTGTGAGGATGAGGCCTGTTTCCCCCCACAGTGTTTTAGGGTTGCATCTTGAATCGACCTTGTGTCAAGGGAAATGAAGCATTTGTCCTTACCAACACAGCAGCTGAGCTCCAGTTGTAGTACAGCAGCCCCATTGGAGGGGAAACAGAGGAAACAAGGCATAAGCTGACCGACTGCCACCAGGCACAGCTCATGGAACAAAGATCTGGCTGGACCTGACTGCTTTGGCACCTGATTGCATTTTGCCTGCAACAGGGGAGTGGGAGGGCAGCTCTATGAAAACAGAGGGAGCAGAGTTAATAGACAAAGTGGATTTCTGCCACTGCTTATCTATCCCATTCCTCTGCTCTGTAACTGCAATATCATGTTCAAATCAAGGCAGCAGACCGTGAAGGCACTTCATGCAGAGACAGAGTCACTATCCCCTTTGGTAAGCTGCTTAGTCAAGGTAATGCTTTTGAAAAGAAAATAGAGATGACTGTTGTTTGCCTTGGGGTTTCATGGGATTGTGAGTTGCTGGAAAGGGTTGTTCATCGTTTGAATCCTTTCTCTGAGAGCACATCAGTGCCACCAGCCAAAGGAAGATGAAGCAGTCAGAGGAGAGCTGGCCAACACTGAGAAGGAGGAGGAAGGCAGTTTGCCTCGTTTTGTGCTGGGAGGAAGCCATGGAGGGAAAAGGAGTTTTCCTTCTAGCTTTTCTGCTCTGACCTTAAGTGCTCTCATCCTGGCAACTACCTAGCAGCAAAAGTGCGCTGACACACTGATCAGTGCCAGAAATTTGCTGTAAGCGAAACATTCATTCCACCTCCTCATGCAACAAATTGAAGAAAAAGTAATGCAAATAGGGGCACAATTTCCAACAGACACTTGAGTGACTCAGGTGCCAGAGCCCCTTTGGAAGCCAGGGAAGTTGCGTGCTGGGGAAACATGAGGAAAGAAAATGCCACTGCAGCAATGTGGTCTTTGGGTTCTATTTTTTATGCACAATTAATGTTGCCAGGACAATAGGCAGTCATGCAGCACAGAGGATTGGTAGCTGTGCTACAGGTGTAGTTCAAAGAGTACCTTCAGTGTGGGCTTAGCTGGGTGCTTGGCTCCCACCTCAAGGCATTGGCATGATGAAATCGGAGCAGTGAGGAAAGCTGGAAGGGGAAGACGTGACTTGCAACAAGAAGGGTCTTCCAGTTTGGGCAAAATGCTGTATCCTTTGG
Organism: Fregata magnificens; assembly: GCA_013389945.1. Classification (NCBI taxonomy): domain Eukaryota; kingdom Metazoa; phylum Chordata; class Aves; order Suliformes; family Fregatidae; genus Fregata; species Fregata magnificens. The sequence continues at coordinate 883,634 of WAAD01002608.1, forward strand.
CTTCCTCCTGCAAACAAACCCTCAAATGTCTTTCTCCTCTCTCAGTCCAGTCTCCGCAGTTCCCCTTGCGCCAACTGGGGCACCAGCAGCAACTGGGGAAGCCGACGCTCAAGCTGGAATAGCCTGGGCAGAGCCCCGAGCCTCAAGAAGAAGAACCAGTCAGGAGAAAGAGAGTCCTTGCTCTCCGGGGAGGGGAAAGGCAGCACAGACGATGACTCCGATGACGCCAAGTCCAGCACGGTCAGCAGGCCCTCGCTGCACCGCCGGGCAGAGTCCCTGGACTACCGCAGCTCCCTGGACTTGCCTGAGCTGCTGCAGTTGCCCACCATGCGCCACTCGCTCAGTATCAGCCCCCTGGCCGTTCTGCCTGCTGAGTACCAAGACTGCAATGGCAAGATGGTTCACGTCCCCAGTGAGTTCTTCCTGCGTGTCGATGGCCACAAGGAGGATGCCATAGACTATGAGGATGACATGGAGGATGTGAGTTGAGGGGGAAATTGGGCACTCATGCATTAAGTGGCTTTTCCACCCCAAGAAGGCTGATTAAGAATCAGGCTTTGAAATGTGTTACTGCCTAGTGGCTGGTGTAGACAAAATGAATCCAGATCCGAGGGATGGGCATCCACTTCCCAAAAAGTTTTTTTTTAACTAATGGGTTGGGCATTGAATTAGTGACCACCTTGCAGTGGTCACTAATGAGGTAAAACTGCAAGGGGTTGCGCATGCATTTGCGTAGGTTTTGGACTGGTTGAGGTTGTCACCCTGGCCCAGGATGCCTCCAAAAATGAACTGTAGACACAACAGCTAGCTAATGTCTTTGCTCACAAGAGCTGTTTGGCATCTCGAAGGCTTGAAAGCCTAGAAAGTGTTCTCTATTTAACGTTTTGGTTGTCTGAGCCCTTTTTGGTTTTGACACAACTTTGGATCTCGAAGTGATACCTGCCTAGAAAGTCTTACTTTGTTATGTTCATATCTCACTGTACAGCAGCCCCTTTCTTCCACCCCTTTCCTCCCTGTTTTGTTGGACAAATGTGACAATGCCTGCCACATCTCTGTCCCAAAAGCCGTAACTCCCTACAGGCACTATGAAATGCCATGTACTGCTCCCTTTCACAAAAAAAAGACTGTGGAAGTTGAAGAGGCAGGAAAATAAAAGAGGAAGAAAAGGTGTTTCTTCTTTTCTATCCAGAGTTACTGCTACCGAATTCGTAAAGTCCTGGAGCCGTACAAACCACAGTGGTGCAAGAGTCATGAAGACTGGTCCCTCTACTTGTTTTCCCCACAGAATCGGTAAGAAATCCCAGTGAAATGCCAGCCCACCAGATTTTTGTGGTAATGGAATACTACATTTCTAGCTAGCCTTCCCTTGAGAAAAATCCCTCTCTGATACAGAAGCACCAAGAGTTTTAGAAATCCAATTCCTGATTTTTAGGTAGCTTTTTCTGTTACACGTGGGCAGTATTGTTGCATGGTTCGCTCCATGCCTGTCTAGGAACAAGGGTGGTTTAATAATAATTAAGTATTAATAATAACTGTTATTACATCTTGTTTACTGCATTGCTAATAACGGCTAATGCTTGTGGAGAGACTAGCTCACCACCTGGGCTGATGCTGGTGTCACAGCTGCTGAAGACTTTTGAGGATGTGCCATTCGGGTGGGAGTGTCTTGCTGACCCAAACATCTGAAGGATATTTTGCTCCCCACCATTTCTTCAGGTTCCGAGTGATGTGCCAGAAGGTCATTGCCCACAAAATGTTTGATCACGTGGTGCTGGTCTTCATATTTCTCAACTGCATCACTATAGCACTGGAGCGACCAGACATAGACCCACACAGCACAGTGAGTACCTGAGTCATTTTCTTCCTTGATGCAGCATCCAGATCTTAGTCTTGTCAGGGCAAGACCCTGCAAGATGAAACGTGTTTGTTTTCTAACATCTTTAAATAGCTTGCTTCTTTTTGTTATTCTGTGTTTTACAGGAAAGGATATTCCTAAGTGTTTCTAATTACATCTTCACTGCAATCTTTGTGGCTGAAATGATGGTTAAGGTAATTACTTCTTCATCCCATGGCCCATAGCGAGGCCTGGCAAAGACCAGAACGTGACGTAGTTATGATCTGGGTGAAGATTTAAACGTCTCTCTTCTCCTGGCCTTAGGTGGTAGCTCTTGGCTTTTTCTCTGGGGAGAACACCTATCTGCAGAGCAGCTGGAACGTCCTGGACGGAGTCCTGGTCTTTGTATCTATCATTGACATTATTGTCTCCATGGCATCAGCAGGCGGAGCTAAGATCCTGGGTGTCCTTCGTGTTTTGAGACTTCTGCGGACCTTGAGACCTCTCCGGTATGTTCACTGATAGGGTGGCTGAGTTTGCTTTGTGTTGATAGATCAAGAAGTTTGAAAAAATGCACATGATCCATCAAGGTCTTGCTTAGTAACACAAAAAGCTGAAACACACTATGGGTAGAATCATCTTCGGGGAGCTCTTATCTAGTGAAACTGTTTGAAAACAGTGAAATTACTTTATATTATAAATCATCTTCGCCAGGATGGAAAAGAGCGGATGAAGTTTGGAGTGAGAGGTGTTATCGTACTCAGGCAGTTAGTGCAGTGAATGCCTCCTCCATGCTGCATTTTTATCACTGTTTTACAAATCAGTCTGGCTCCTTGTTAAACTGCACAACCTCACAGTCATTCCCAAGCAAAGAGGTTGCGTTGGCTGGGAGAAAATTTGCAATTGAACAGGTGCTGACAATAATTTGATAAGCTTCAGCATCTATACCTGCTCTCCCGTGCCTGCATATCTAACATTACTGCAAAACAATTTAGCTCTCAGCTAGGAAAAGGAAGGGGAGACACTTTCAGTATTTGAGAAAAGGAATAAAGAGAATTTGTATTTTGTTTACGATTATGCTATAACAAAGAGTGTTAATGCTTGGGGGATTTTTATCAGCTCATGGCTCCTGTTCTATTTCCATCCTGCTTGGCAAGAAACACAAGCCTTTTTTCATGAAATTTCAGGGGAAATAAGATAGGCACCTCTTGAGACCTGTAGGCTTTCTGATGAAAAGCCGCTTGCTTATGAGAGTAATAGGAAGAGGCAATCTTCTTTAGGCCTATGACCACAAGAACAGCTATTTGTCTGCTGCTCTGTATTTCCTTAGTGACAAGTAGCTTTGTGAGTGTTTCTGTCTCCTCTCTTGCTCCCATGCTCTGTTCTGCTGGTGGCATCAGGGTCCCCTTGCAGTGCTGGCTCACCAGGAGCCACTTTGGGTCACCCTGGACAAGCCTTGGCCTGGCAGCGCCTCGGGGCACCTGTGTAACACACGTAACTAGGAACAGAAGTCAGGCATAGGCAATTCATAAGTAAACATAAGGAGGAAAAAGGGAATTGGTCTTGGAGAATAACTAGGCCAGATCCTATTAATAGAGAGGAATTCATCACCTCTCATGACAGCTTCACTTATCGCAGCCTCTTCTAGGATTACTTCAGGGACCATTCCTAACACTTTGTAGGTGCAGTTCAGACTGCCACATTATTTGCTGGTCAAACAAGACCCTATTGAAATGCTTTGTCCCTGCAGCATACAACTCTCCTCTTTTCTCTGTATTTGGCAGGCATGAAAGCATCATTAGCTGTGCAAGCTTAAGCTACCTGCAAGGACTCATACCCTGTCCCCTCTACAGGCCCCTCCAAAAAAAACGCTTTCATGTTCTTCAGTCAAAACACCCACCTTCCCAGAAGAGCTTGCTTGGGCTAGTTACACTTATGTGTGCAAACACATTTTTCATACGCCCATGGGAGAGCCATTCTCCAGGCACTCATACACGAAAGGAAAACAGTTGTTCTCCATAATACCCAAAAGCTGCTTCAGGCCATGCTCAGAGCATGCCTGGCCTCTCACAGCCTCACAGCAAGCAAGCAAGCTGCTCTGTAATGGGATGACCCTTTGGCTGTGGAGCTGTTGATCACAAGTTCCTGTTAGTTAAGGGTCGGTTCAGGAACTAATTAGGAAGCAAATTGAAGTTACTTTGTTTGAAAAGTTGTCATGGGGCCCAGGCCAGTAGGGCAGGTGAGCACTTATGCCTGTAGAAACAGGACAAGACATGCTCTCTCGTACCACTGTGAAGCTGTTTACACACATTGTGTTAGGAAGCAGCCTCCTGCCTGGTGTGTACCCCTCTGCTTGGATCAGAGAGACCTCAGAGGGGATCAGCTCTCTGGACTGAGGTACAAATAGCCCTGTAGTGGGAACCTCTGTGATATTCTGCCCATAGAGACTATTCCCTCCTCACTGTTACTAGTAAGCAATCGCCCAACACCCTGCTGACGGGGTGTCTTACACTTTTTTAATTCCATCTAATGTGACTGTGAATGCTCTGGTTGTCCAAATAAGTCACTAATCGTCTCTGAATGCTGCCTGCAGGTAGAGGAGGGTTGTGTTAGCTTTACTGCAGCCCAAGCAGAGGAGGAAAAGCAACCATATAATAACAGGGCATGCATAAAAATTAAAAGCTTTATTGTTTTGCTATTTTTTCCAGAGTCATCAGCAGAGCCCCAGGTCTGAAGCTGGTGGTAGAAACCTTGATCTCCTCCTTGAGGCCTATTGGGAATATTGTTCTCATCTGCTGTGCTTTCTTCATTATCTTTGGGATTTTAGGGGTCCAGGTAGAGTATTTCCCTCACCACGGCCATCTGTAAGTGACTGCTGCAAAAGAGAAGCTGTTTTTCTCACCACCTGGGGTTAACGTGGAAGTAATGAGCTTAAATCTCTCCAAAGGAAGATTTCAGTTAGGTGTTAGGAAAGAAGAGCCGGGCCCTAGAAGAAATGCTTCGGGGTGGGGTTGGCATCTGCTCATTGGAAGGTTCTCAGGATTAGAAGAGCAGACCTCCCCGATGAACAACACAGCACTAGCTAAGCCTGCCTGAGGGTAGGGGAAGGAAAAGACGAATTCCCAAGACCCTTCCCGGCTCTGTGTGCTAGGATGTATATAATATCTCTTCCGCAGAGGGGAGATTGTCATCCTCGCAACAAGACAGGGCAGGCCTGCAGGATCACCTTCCTTCTGTGTCTGAGGCAATACGGCACAATGTCTCAGGGCCTGAAGTTTCACCAGAGGTGTTTTCCTGCCATGTGTGTTAAGACAGGTATCTGAGCTGTAGGGAAAGGAAAGGAATTTGAACTTGGCAAACAACTCTACTAGGGGAAAGAAAGATAAATCAGGGGACAGACTTTTCAAAGCTGCTTCTTTTTTGATTTTTTTTTTTGTTGCTTCTCAAATACAGCTTTTTAAAGGCAAGTTCTACTACTGTGATGGTCCTGATGTAAAAAACATCACTACGAAGACTGACTGCACTAACGCACGCTACAAATGGGTTCGGCGGAAGTACAATTTTGACAATTTGGGACAGGTAAAGTCCTCATTGCAGGGATTTTCTGTACCAGTTTTTAATGGGTGAGCACTTAAAATGTATTCCTTGAGGAGGGTGTGGAACCTTCATCATAGCAAGTTTCCAAGAACGACGTAGGCGTTCACTTATCAGAGGCAACCCTAACTGGGTAAAAATGGATCAGGTCACCTCTTGATCTCTTGCAGCCAGACTTCCTAGGGTTATACAATTCTTTGCTTATAGGAGAGTAATGTCTTAAAGCCAGTGCTTTTGCATGCCATTCCTCATGTATGGACCTCAACTGTCATTTTTAGTCTCTTGACTTCTAGCTGTTATGTTTGCAAATGAAAAAAATAAGGTGCTTTATACTGGCTGAAAAGCAAGGCAGCCCATAGTAGGAGCTGGGATATATTATTGCTTTTTAAAAACCCATGACATTGGGCCAGCCTGACATACTGATTTTTAATCACGCTTTGGTGAACAGAAAGCCTGATGTGTCTGAGCAAAAGTCAGCCTATACGTGAGGGAAAAGGATCATTAACGACCATAGTTTGCTCACTTTTAAGCCAGATATGGAAATAGGTAAAAGCAAGCCACAATATGTTGCCTTTCTCCACCAACTCCAGGCCAGATGATGCGTTTTGAGCTGTGGATTGGTTTCACTGAGCATTGTCTGTTGTTAGTTTCTTTTCTGGGGACTAAAATGCAAGACCAATCTTTTCTGTTTGTTTTTTTGTTTGTTTTCTTATAGGCCCTCATGTCCTTGTTTGTCCTCTCCTCCAAAGATGGCTGGGTGAACATCATGTACGATGGTTTGGATGCTGTGGGTATTGACCAACAGGTAAATGTACTGCAGAGTCCAGATGTGTTGCTGTCAGACATCTCACGTCTGGGTGACTCTGGTGTTTTTGAAGTCCCAGGAAGGAGCAGAGCTATAGGACCTTCTTGAGGTCCTCACTGCCCACTGGGCTGCCAAGGTTTTCTGTTCTCCACTGAGTAGCTTTTACAGTGGTTGCGCCCCATGTAGTACACAAACAAGCACTGATGGGTTTTTTAATTAGAATGATGGTACTTGAGGAGGGCCGCACGTGCCATTGCACTGCAGCTTCACGGAAGGCACGATGAATAAGAGCAAACTCACACAAGATGAGAAACAACCAGGAATGTTGTGAAAGAGACATTGTTAAGTTTGTGTGTTTTGTGGCATTTGCAAGGGAAAGTCAAGAGTCTTAGATGAGTAGTACCCCATCGTAGCTACAGTAACACTTTGTACTTAATTTTGCCCTGCCTCTGAAGATCTCATAACAACTGAGAAACATTAACCATGAGCCCACATCTCAAAAAAAAAAAAAAAGCTGGAGCCTATCTTTAACCAAAATGATCTCACAGGTGGGATGATGCACATCCACTGAGATTTATCTTAAGCTGTATGAAATAAATGCCAGAATAATTAGATCCTTTAAGCCAATTTACGGAGGCTAGGATGGGTTTTACAACAAAAGTAAAATTCTAGTCGGTGAGAAAGTGAATGAGAGGAAACTGTTTTGGGAAAAATCTCCTAACTCCTCCAGCCCTCCCTTCCTCCCCACAAAAGTGTACTGTGCTGTCTTGTTGCTACAGAGTGCCCGATATCCTGACTTATACACATCTTGTTTATGCCGCTTCTCTTCTCTCTTGTTTTTTAATTTCCCACCTCACCAGCCCATCCAGAACCATAACCCTTGGATGCTTCTCTACTTCATCTCCTTCCTGCTCATCGTCAGCTTCTTCGTGCTCAACATGTTTGTGGGGGTGGTGGTGGAGAACTTTCACAAGTGCCGACAGCACCAGGAGGCGGAGGAGGCCCGGCGTCGGGAGGAGAAGCGGCTGAGACGCTTGGAGAAAAAGCGCAGGAGTAAGGAGATATACCTGTCTGGTCGGTAGACTGCGTTACAAACCAAAATCTTTCTGAGCCTTGCCTGCTCCCAAAGCAAGACTTTCATTTTCCTTTGGTTTTGTTTCCATGGGATTCAAGAGGCTGTTTTGCTTCATTACCTCTTTGGCGGTACCTTAAGTCTTGGGTTGCCAACACCCTGGAATTGTCCTCTACAAGCCTGATGTAAAGCGTTACCTGTTTACTTGGCTGGGGAGAAAATTCTCTTCCAAGCAGAGTCCTCTATCACACTCTGCAAGGCAAAGGTGTCCCGAGCACCAAGTAGGAGCTTGCGGTGTGACTGAGGGATGCAGTGAGTAAACAGCTGCAATGCTTACTGTGTGTGTGAAGGCCAGTCCTGAGGGTAGCCCTGTGGCTTAATGTGCCGCTTGCATCTGATGATGGTGGTGGTTTGATTTATTAATTCTTTTCTTAGACAAAATAATTGCGATGCTTTTTAGAGTCCTAGCGCATGGCCCCGCATGCCACAAACATGCTGCATGAGGGCATGAACAAACTGATAGCCCTGGGGAGAGGAATGGAGCCCCAAGAGGGGGCTGTCCAGAAAATTATTCTCTAGAAGATGTCCATTACAAGAGATGCTTGCCCCATCACAGGCTGGGGGAGCCCTTCGCTGCTGAGCGATGTGGTGGGACTCAGTTTGTCCTTGCACAGTCTATGTGGAAATACTGGCCAGATGCAGGGCCATTAGGGTGCAACAGAAGGCCTTTAGCTGAAATCTGCTGCTTAGTGGATCTAGTAGGGACCGTCAAAGCAGACTAGAAAAACACCTGAGCTTGTGCTCCTTTCCTGACCCAAACCTTCCCAGGGGTTCTCATGTATTAATTCTCACCTCCACTGCTCCTTGGCAGGCTCCACCAGGGACAAACTGCCTGGAAACCAGCCACACCGACTTCCCAGCCAGTTTTAGTGAACAGGGTTAGCCTGCATTAGATGTTGGCAAGCATTTTTTAGAAGTAAGTGAGGGAACATGTCTTGGCCACAGTGATCAAAGATGAGCTTAGTCAGGGATAAGGCCTGAGTGCTTCTGGCCCTGCTTGCCGCAGCAGCCCTGTGGCTCTTTGCCTAGCGCTGTGCTGCCCTGTGTAATCTCCTGTAAGGGCCTAATATCTCATTGTGACAAATGGCTAGTTGTCTCCCAAACATCAAGCCACAGGTATCCATCTTCAGCTGGGAAAACTGCAGTTAGCTTGAATAGTCTTGCCTGGCTCTAAGGACATAGCAGTCAGAGGCTTTGCTAGTAGAAACCCCAGCTAATTTCCTCCATCCATCCACACTTGAGTCCGAAGGCAGGCAGCTGTATCCCTCGCAGCTCCTTTCCTGCTCTTGTGGTCCTCTTTATTAAAGCCATTGGAGACCTCAGCGCTAAACGTCTGCACCATGGTCTCCACGGGGCCTTAATGACAGACTGACCTGATACCACAGTGAAGGCGAAGCCCATTTCATTTTAGCTAGTTGTGAGTTAAGTAGGTGGGTTAAAATGAAATCTAGATCAAACTAGCCAGCTGCAAACAGACGTTGAATCTCTTCAGAGATTTAGAAGAGTTCAGATGCAATTTCATTTCCCCTTTCCCGTTTTGGTTTTTGAGTTTGAGGTTCCAGCTAGGATTAAAAGTGGAAATCCTGAAGGCAGCATTTCCAGCACAATAAGAGAAATCAGTTTCAGGCTCTCAAGAGTCCTCTTGCTTGTGCAGTATTTCTACCCCAATGTGCTGACCCAAGAAGACATTCAGATAAACTCAAAGTTTATATGCAAAAAAAAAAAAAAAAAAAAAAAAANTTACAAAGAACATTAAGCATCCTTAGAGAAAATAGAGTGGGACACAGGTAAGGAGGGATAGCTTAACCACAGCCAGTTGCTGTTCCTGATTAGTAAGTAAATCTTATTACAAGCCTGTCTGTGGCTCACTGCTTAGACACCAAGAAGAGCCAGTCCCTGTCAAAGTGATGGACACTGTTACATTGCCCCTCTTTATTCAGCTGTCTCGAAGGATAGAGACAAGGAGATATTTTGGACCGCAGACCCAGGCATTGGACAGATGTGGGTTGTAACATTTCACTGAGAGCGCGCAGGGAGGAGGACAGCTTTCTGGAAGGCGATCAAGTCCAATATAGCAACTGAGAGGCTAAACGTTTGGCCCTGTGCTGAGCTTCCAGGAGGTTACCTCAGATCGTCTGGCTCTGAGGTCTCCCACCTGCCTCTGTTCAACATGGACAGCTTGGCATCCACATTTGAGTTGTTAACAAGGTGAAATCAAATATCTGATACACGTTTTGGAAGATTACGATTTACATTTTAATGGATTTTTTAAATGTAAATGGGAGGAGTTTTCACCTCCTGGGTAATTTAGAAGATGATGGATTTGGTGAAAAAATGTGGCAGACTCAGAAAGATGTGAGATGTGGTTGGTGCCGTGTGTGGCAGAGTCTCTGTGGGGGAGTGTCTGTATGCCCATGCAGGCATGGGATGCTGCACGGTGATGGCGGGCTGGCCAGCTTTCCACGTGCCCCAGTGCTGTGTGTCTCACCCATACGGAGGAGCAGGTGAGAGTCCAGTCCCCACGGGGCAGGATGGACACAGGAGACTAGTGATTCTGCAGAGGAGCAAGGAGCCTACGCTGGGAAGCCTAGCAGAGAGCCCTGCTTTTGCTTCAGTTGCCATCTCTAGTATTTGGCCTGAAGAGACCATAAGGGGAGGAAGAATCAGGGCTGTTAACAAGAGTAAAATCCAGCATAGCTAACAGATGTACTATCTGAGCAATGCCCATCCATTTGGACTCGCCCTGTCTGCCCGGCATCTTGTCTTTGTGTCCTGTCTCCTGTCTGTAATATCCTCTGTGTGTAGCAACCCTGTGTGCGTTTCTGTGTATTGAGGTTTTGGGGCATCTGTAGGTACTTGCACACACAGAAATGCACCATTGAGCCATAGTAGGCTTGGGCTCAGGCCTGGAAATGGGTTAAGCCTCAGCTTATCAGTGCCTGGATGGTCCCATCTGAGCAGGCCCTGGGTACAAATCCCAGGCTCTGCAGGCTGGGTCCAGGATTTGGACCCTGTGTGCAGAGCTATGAGTGTGGCAGAGGGATTGCTCCACGGAGGACACAGCCCTGCAGCAGGACACAGCTACACAGCTCCTTCATCAGACCCCATGCAGGTAGGATGGGGAATCGCCATGTGTCTGTTTTGGGGGTACTTTTGAGGCCTTTCAGGAGCCTGGCAGGAAGGTCCCCCTCAGCCCACATCTCTGCTGTCAGACACCACCTAAGACCTTTCCAAAAAGTTTCCTGTTTCCTATCTGAGGGCCAGCTTCGTGAAGGGATTGGGACGAGGTGACACCCCACGCCTTTTTTCAGCATGCCTTGACTCTCTCTGCTCCTGTGACAAGCATCACTCGAGGCACTGGCAAAAGAGCTCATTGACCCAACCTGTCAGCAAGGCATTGCTGCCGTGACAGCAGCAGCAGCCGCAGGGCCCAGCCTTCACAATCGGGCTGCAATAAACTCAGCTGAGGCCAGGGCCAGCACTGAAAGAAGGCACTGGTTTTGCCAGTTAACTCTGCTCACATGAGAAAAGAGGGCAGGGGGTTGAATACACGGCAGAAACGCATTTGATGTGGTTTTAAAGGCAGAACTGCACGGCGTACTTTTTCATGTGAAGGTAAAAATTCAAGATAAACTAGAATATTTTTCTGACGCAGTCACTACCTTCATCCACTATATCTACTATGTAAATAAGTGTAGTTTAATTCAATAATCCTGCAGCTCCTAGCCTTTTAATGAGGTTCTCAGAAGACACAGACTGAAACCAGCCTCCCCAGATTAAAGGTTTTGATTAAAACCACATAGATCGGCTTGATCTCCTCTGCGTTCAGGATATGGAGCCAAATCTAACCCACCTGTATCTGCTGTGAAGCCAGCAGCCACTGGCCCACTGAGCAGAGCGCGATGTCAGGTCAAACACAGGCAGCACCCTGGGCTTCAAAGGCGGCAGGTGGGGTCTGGGTGACACTGTGTGCTGAAAGCAGTGCAGGCAATGCTGGAAAAGCTGGAAATGCCTGACACAGCTCAGGGGAGGCCCTAGCTGGGGAGCAGAGAGTGCCTTTCAGTAGTGTCACTGAGTCACTGGTCCCTGGGAAGACCCCAAAAACTGAGAACTGAGAAAAGGCAAATGCTTTTTCCTGATTTCCACTCTGTACAAGAGGAGCGTGGCCACAGCTGTGTTTCTCTGAGGCATTTCCCAGCACAGAGCTGAGCGTCTGGGCACTGTAGAAGGAAGAGGCCAGTTTTGTTTTAAGACCCAGCAGAGATGCCTTTCAGAGCACTGACTGTAAGCCTTTCTCTCTAGGGGTGAGCAATTGTGGGCAGCACACAATGGTGTTTAAATTAGTCCATCCTCTCAATGCCACAACCATCTCTGTATCCAGCAGAAACATTTGAGCTGTAACTAAAATTTTGGGCACTGCATATCTGAGTGTTTAGTATTTCCAGCTAGGGAATTATCAAACCATCTTGCTTATTTTTCCAGGCAGCTGCAGGTATAGAGCTACTCTGTGCCAAGCGTGCATATAAACCCATTAGGGCTTTCTAATGTTTCATGCAGAGGAGAATAATGGAGGAGCTGTAGCTAGCAATTGTAATGCCAACCTGAATGCTTTTAAGCTGGGAGACAGTGCTTCATTAATTTTCATGTCAGCAGAATCACAGGCAAAGAAGTTTAAATACTCTTCAGAGAGGTGAGATTCAAGCATTAGCCAACATCTAGAAGCGGGGACGAGAAAAGACTGTGGTTTTCCTTTTGCATATGTTTGATGGTTTCTCCTTTCCCTCCTGCATTTCCACCAATTCAAACCGTCAGCTGCAGGGATACTTGTCTGTGTTTGATATAAGGCTGCTAGTTGGCTGATTGGAGTCTCATCCCAGAAACCATTTCCCTGGAGAAACCAGGCACAGGTTGCATTTTGCCTACTGTAATTAATGATGCATTAGATCTCCCCCATTTACTGTGCCCACATCCCCATGGTCCACTGTTCTCCTCATACAGGTTCTCCTGCAGACCCCACGTCTCTGGTTGAGCAGGCTGTAGCAGTAGGTGTGTGCAGTGAACACTTACACCCAAACTGGGGAGAATAACATGGTGTATTCTCACTAAGAGCTAAAAAGGTGTGTCTGAACTGAAAGGAGGCCAGAGCCTCTTGCTGTGCTGTTGACTGAAGTAAAACTCCTGTGCCTAAAGGGACTGGGCATGAACCGTGACCCAGCAGAGCTGGGGGCCTTGGAGCTCTGAAACGCAGCCTCCCTCCTGCTCGGAGTGGGTGAGAGCTGCAGTGAAGCTGTGTGGCTGATCTCTCACTGCTTTCACCCTGCTGCAACCCCTCTGCCTTCATGGGATTGTCCTGACACAACACTAGCATCACCGAGAGCAGAAGCTGGCCTGTCCTTCCTGCCCACCCCTGCTCACTACCGTTAGCCTCGCATGAGCAGTATCTCCTCTAATGGACATTGCATGGGTTACTGCACTGAGCATGACAGTGTTGTTGCATGTGTTTTGAAGCATTGTCAACTTTATCCCAGACTGTCCTTGTATGTGTCCCCCCAGGAGAAGTTTCTTTTTCATCTGTTAACCTGGTTTCAGGGATGTAGTACATCCTAAATGAGCAGGGCATTTCCTAAGCTCCCTCATCCCAGGTCAAGTTGAACCTATCCCAAGGTCTCTGAGCAACCAGTTGACCAGGCATAGCCAGCGCTGAGCACTGGCAGAGTGTACAGAAGCAATAAAACGCACACAATAAAATAGACCCACCTTTAGGACTGGGTGGTTCCTCCTTACTATTTGTCTATCCAGCCCATGTAAAGAGAGAGCCGTGTTGCTGATAGGCAGCCTAGAAGGTTTTCTGTTTAGCAGCTTTACAGTGAAAGATGCCTTCTTGGGATTATGCTTTAGAATTATATAAGTAGTTTATAAAATGTAATAAACACCTGATCTTTTACTGAATAGTTAATCAATGGCTGCATTTGGGCAGGTTACAGAGTAGTTGCAGTCACCTGCAGCCTGTTCTCCCTATGTGCTGCTAGCCAGTGTATTCACACACTGCCCATCACTGCTAATGTTCTTCTGAGATCCATTAATCAACAATTAGTCATTAATAAATAGTCCCTTAATATAGTGTTTGACTGCTTGGGGTATTCTCAGACCTCCCAACAAGCTGATTTTTTGCCTTCCCCAGAAGACAATTCCAAAAATTAAAAAAAAAAAGGAAGGAAAAGTATGTCGTAATCCTGAATACACATGAAAGCACATTGTACAGAGTTAAATAAATATTATACTGCAATGTTTCTATTATTATTTTTTAGACACACCAGAAGATTAGCCAAGCTCAGTAGCAAAGGCAGTCATACCAGTCCAAGATGACTGGTAGGACTAAGGCACGTGAAAGCAACAGAAAAATGTATTCAAAAACAATTGTGTTTGCTTTCATCTTGTTTTTCCACACCCATTAGCAGAAAAAGTAAGTCTAGGTGACCCCAGTCAGAAGGAAATGTTTTTCAAATGCCTCTGCTCCACTTTTAATTACCAGAAAAAATAGTAGTTGAAGGAGGGCAGCAGATTCAGTTTCCCTTTATCCAATTTATTTTAGGGTTTTGGACTCTAATTTGGCATCAGTTGCACTACGAAGAAACCCCCACATTTCAAGAGTCACTCCATCTGAAAGATATTAGCAAGATGAGAGGAGTGGAAAATGTATTTCAGGCGGTCACTGCGTACTTTTGAACCTATTTCCCTCCTTATTTTTAAGGTGAAGCAACTCCTTTTTCCCAGCTCCTCATGCCTTTAAAGCTGAATTTACTGAAACATTTGCAAAAAAATCCCTCTCTGTTAAGAACAGTCCTGCTCTGACTTAGTATGACCTAACATGTCTCTTCCACTTGCAAAATCTACAGTAATGCTGACTTTGGCCTCAAGTACACTCTTTGAATATTTACTTTTCTTAAGTTTGAAAAGAATTCGACTCCATCCGAGTGCCCACAGCCATCTTGTGGTCACAGTCTAATTTAAGAGAGACACACACAGTAAATACAACTCAGTCGCAGGGCAGTGTCCAAACATTCTCCTTGGAACAGCCCCGGGAACTTGGTCATATACAGAAATTTCCCCATTTCAAAGAGAAGAAGGGAGGAGTCATGACCAGAGGCAGAGATAGAAAATTCATGTGATCATAGCCTGAGTGGTTTTTTAGATGCAGCCATGTCCTTGTTCTTATATTTCCAGAGGAGCTTGTGCTGACAGTCTTTGTCAAGACAAATGCTGAGCACCCCACTCCATTGCTGTTGATGCTCTCCTGTGTGCTACTAACCCTCACGCATGTGTCCTCCTATGCCACAGGCATTGCTATGTTTTCTTTAGACCTTTAAAATACACCAAAAGCATTCTGTCACAGAACCTGAGCTCAGGTTATGCTCTTCTCTTACGTGATGATGCCTGACATCAGCGGGATTAGGAGAGATGCGTATCAGAGTCCAGACTGATGAGACCTGCCCGCGGCCCTTCCTCTAAACTGGAGTTGAAGCTTTGCTGGGTTTGAAGCTTTTCTCTTGGCTTTGGGTCTCATTTCCATCCTGCTCCTCACCCGTCCTGGTTTGTGACAAGAGTCCCATTAAGTGACAAGGTTGTCCTCTAGGCTGAGACAAAGCAGTAAGAACAGAGCACACTTGGGAGAAAAATGGACCTGGTTGTCAAAGCTGTGGAGAGGTCCCTTCTGCAGGCATAGGAGGTTTGGCTCAGCCTGATAACCCCGCTACGGTTCTTGAAGGCCTCGCTACTAGGAAGAAGCACTTGGCCATTTCACGTGGCTTGCTTGAATCAGTTTTCCCAAGGGCTTCACCCTGCATCCAGGGATGTGTAAGACATGACCCGCAGGCCATGTTGTGATGGCTGCCAACCATGCAGCAGGGCCTGCATTCATTGCGTTGCCTTTCTTTGTCTTCTGCAGAAGCCCAACGCAGGCCTTACTACGCTGACTATTCCCCAGCACGGAAGTACATTCACACCCTCTGCACCAGCCACTATCTCGACCTCTTCATCACATTCATCATTGGGGTCAATGTCGTCACTATGTCAATGGAGCACTACAACCAGCCAAAGGTAAGAGCCACCCATCATGTCGGCCATGAAACACAGCACCATGGGGTAGCAGAGGACCTGAGGACCATATTCTGATTCCTTGGGATACCATTGATCAATGAGGTCTGCAGCCAGCCCTGCTTCCTTGGGACCATTCCCTGTTGCTTGAGCCTCCGCAGGCTCCAGGCTCAGCATTGCAGTCCATCCAACTCTAGGCTAGCTCTACCATTCAGGAGTCACGTGCCTCAGCCAAAAGCTTGATTTCCCTGCTTTTGCATAAAAAAACAGAGAATAAGGCTAATGGAGAGTGAATTAAACTTTTACTAGGAAAAGGCCAGTCCAAATATTGCCTCTCCTAATCCCAGACGTGACTGACCCTCAGACTCTGAAACAATTCAGAGTTTTAGAATATTCCATTAACAGATACAAACATGAAGTTAATGCATGCAGAGCAACGCTTCTTTTCCTCAATGAATTTAGAAAAAACCAACTCTGTACTAGTACAACCCTTCTTTTCTTTATGTATCATAAAATCCTTCTTTCCCAAGAAAACCTTTGGCATAAATCATATAGCCTGTCTGTTTGCCACATATATTAATCTTCCATCGCATTATCATTCACGGAGCTCTAGGCTCAGTGTTTACTTTTCTAGTATTGCATGGTCTGCAAGGTAACCTTGCAAATGCCTCCTGGAAGCTGAGCCAGAGGGGCACCAAGCCACAGGGTAACGCATGTGTGCTTTACACCAGCTGACTGTGTGCTGTTCTGCCCCCATAATTCCTTTGCATAACAGCCTTTGTTTCACATGTAAATGTTATTTATCCAGATTAGGTCTTATTTATACTTGTTTTGTATTCATATAAAACACAGTGGTGTAAATCTGAATGCAAACCATCGCAAATGATATGAGGATTCAGGCTCAGGCAGTGTGCTTCAGATAAAATAGTAAACTGTCCCACATTCTTTTAAGTTGCCATTTTACTTTAGGCACCGAAACAAAAATAGGGATAGTAGTGCGTTGAGGAATGCCAACATCTGAAAAACTTTCAGCTCTTGTTCCCAAAAAATCAGTGCATGGTCATCCCACGTATCTGGGGTCAGCAAGGCACAGTCATCACACAAATGTGACAAGGAGAGCTTTCCTGTGGCCTGAGGCTTCCTCTGTCAACAAAGCAGACACTGCTTTGCAGGCTTCTCTGTTGCATTTCATTTCCAATTGTGTCTGTTTTGACGTTCACCGTTATCATTTTTTTATTGTAAGAGACCTATACTACATTTAACTAAATTCTCCTTCCCTCCCTCCTCTCCCCAAATCCCTACCCAACCAAAGAGCTGTTTCACTCTGCAACTATCTATTTTAAGGTCCCAGCAAGATTCTTTTGCTATTGTTGGCCTACAGTTCCAATGAAATCCATTATAAACACTCATCATCTTAAAGTATAAACACTGCGGATTCCTGACTTCCGAGAGCAGCTCTATAGAGAGCGTGAACATTGCACCAAATATGGACATACTCTGCCCAGCTCTAGAGATGTAACAGTTTTCAAGAAGGCAAGGTTTAATCCATCTCCAACATCATTTATTTTTCTGAGTGTTTTAAGCAAAGCCATTGTCCCAAGGATTGCCATGCTGGAATAAAGAAATGATCCATCAAGTCTTTTATTCTACCCAAGGCTAAGCAGATCTGAAGCAGTCAACTTTATTAGATGGAGAAGGGGTAAAATTTTCTCTCTGGCCAGACTGAACAATTTGTGCACTGAAGTTGGAGAATTGCTAGCTCTTGACATTTTTAGCACAACTAGTATTAGTGCTTATGAGGTTTTTGTTTGCATCAGTGTCTAATCCTTTATTTGAGTTTTCCTGTGTGATTTAGTGCAGTTTTGTAACTGAGCTCTGCAAGCTATTATGACTTTACTTCTAACATCTCTGTGCCTGTGCCACCCTTGTGCCTGCCAGTCCCTCTGCAGGGGCTCTGGGAAAGGATAGCCTGGGCTGGTCTAACTGGTGTCTCTCTTTTCAGTCCCTGGATGAAGCCCTGAAGTACTGCAACTATGTGTTCACCATAGTTTTTGTGTTCGAGGCAGTTCTGAAGTTGGTGGCATTTGGTTTTCGAAGGTTCTTTAAGGACAGGTGAGAGTATTTTAAACTCCTGTGCATTCAGGATAGAGCTGTATTGACCCAGTTTCAAAGCCAGATGCTGGGTAAATGTAGCGTCACTATGATAGTACTACATGCTGTGTGCAAGAAAGAGCAAAGGGCTGTCTCTCCATGGGTGCAAACTTTATAGTGTAGGAACTAAAAATTCTAAGAACTGCTGGTACTGCTTTGCAGAAGGAATTCAGGAAATCTTACAAAATTCTAGATACATTCTTTCCCCCAGTATCTGCATCTCTACCAGGTCTGACCGGCTCAGCTTAGAGGTCAGAAACAACCTGGTGGCATCAATCCAGTCCTCAAAAGAGTAGTTTTGGCAACCTAAGGTCACAGAGTCCCTCAGAACAAGTCTCCTTTGCAGTCCAAACCAGTCCTTTGGTAGACTGCTGGCTTTGTAAAGCCTTTGGCAAAGACAGAGGTAGTTGTGTTCAGCCCTGCTGCCTTCAGATCCCAGCTGCAGAGACCTGCGGATCTTATTCTGCCTCACATTTAGCCAGAAGCAAATGTGTGTGAGAGCACATAGTGGTCTGGTGACTTGTTGGGGGGCAGGGTAAGACTGAACACTTTTCCACGAAATTAGCTTGTTTTCCTCATTTATCCTGACTGAGTGGTTGGAAGCTGCTATGAGCAATATTACTTATGAGGGAAATTGCTCAGGAAAGTCACTCAGTTTCTTCACATCTTGATGTCTTTCTAGTGCTGGTGTGGAAGGCCCTCTGCAAGCGTTAGGCTATAAATCAGTGAAGATATTTAAGTGGAGCAATTCAAGAGACAGGTGACATAACATGGGAGCAGCTGTGTTGCATCACATCACAGGTCCCTCTAGCCTAGTAACTTGTCCCTGAGAGTGGCTCCAAGTGGATAGCAGGGGGACGATAGGGACCAGGAAGAAGGCAGGGACACTTCCCAGTCACAGCCTACAGCAGCTTGTGGCTCAGAGGCTGGCTGTGCCAGCTGCAGTGAGTTGATTTTGTACCACATAGAAGATCATGGGCCCAGATATGAGAGAGAGGCATTTGGGATTTGCTTGCGATTGTTGTTAACAGATAATTCTCTACTCTAAGGTGTCTGTCCCTGTATGATTTTTTTTTTTGTCCTTCCTCTCTTTGTCTGTTAGGTGGAATCAGCTGGATTTGGCCATAGTTCTCTTATCAATTGTGGGAATAACGCTGGAGGAAATTGAGATGAACGCTGCATTGCCCATCAATCCCACAATAATACGCATCATGCGAGTGCTGAGAATAGCAAGAGGTACGGCCTGCTCCGTAGGTCTCCAGCCATCCCTCCAGACACGTCAAGAAATGGTTTGGCCATTTGTTCTATTAGTCCTGCTGTTTCAGTTCAACTTGAGAACAGTTAGGCAATGAGGCTGCAAAATGTCAATTCAGAGACAAGCTAGGTGGGGTTTCATGGGTTTTTCCAGTGGCATCTTAGATTGGTCTTTAATTCAAACCTGGGATCACGATCTTTTATACTCATACCAGACAAGAGCAGGAAGCGGTGGAGAAGGGAGGATCAGAGCTTGAGGTGGTGCTCTTCACTGATGAAGTGTCTCCCCATCGCTCTTCCATTTTCCTGCTAGGGCACGCTGGAGTTGTTCTGGCTTTTGGTCTGTTTTATTCATGTCCTTAACATTAATTGGTGTGGGAGGTAGTCAGGATGTTCAGATGTTTTGTGGGCCCTGCCAGGATGCAGTGAGCTTGCCGTCCGTATGAATAGATGCAAGAGAGATGTAAACCCTTCCTACAAGATCTGAAGCTAGATTTTCTTTATGGGTTTTGCTTGAAATATTTCCCAGCCCTGCTGACCAGGATTTGATTCTCATTGTAGTGCTGAAACTGCTTAAAATGGCTACCGGGATGCGAGCTCTCCTGGACACAGTGGTACAAGCACTTCCCCAGGTAAGCCCCCAGACTTCATCCATACCCAGTTTGTTCCCCTTGGTGGACTATGCCTTTCAGGCCTGGGGACACCTCTGTGCCACCATCTTTGGTGGGCACTAGAAGCCACCTGGGGAGGATATCAGCTTTCTCTGCTGCCACCAGTGCCTTTGTAGCAGAGTTTTGCATGGCACGTCCTGCTCACATAGTGTGTGTTAGATGGGAGAACCAGTATGATGGAAAAAAAGTTAACAGAGAGCCAGTTCCTGTAGGCAGAGCTCTTATAAAACACAGATTTCACTGGCAAGTTCAGGAAACACAAGGATAGACAGAGAAAGCTGTTGGTGAAAGCATTGGAAGTAGACAGCTTCCAGCTCAGCAGTTTTCTTTGTGAGACAGGAGCAACCATGTTTATTGACACCCATTGACAGAGGAGCTGCAGACTTTAAAAGGCAAATAGGGGAGATGTTTCTGAGTGTTAAAAGCTTGAAGTGGGATCTCAAATCACCGTATTCTCATGAGCTGCAAGAGGAACAATGATGCTGCCAGTCTTAATGATATTTGATAGGATCCTTCAGGTGTTCAGTTCCTGGGACCACATTTTATGTATCCATTTATTTGAAAAAAGAGGGAAAGAAGCTTTTTGCTGCCTTGCGTTCCTCCCTCAGAAAGATCTAAAGCACATCAGAAGAATTTCAAGAAGTGTAGGGTTCATTTGTTTTTAAAATCTTACGCTATTTAAGCTGTGTTCTGCTAGCTTGTGGGTTTGATGGTCTGAGTCTTAATCTTTCAGTCTTTAGAGTCAGCTCAGCTGCCTACCCATTCCAATTTCATGTATCACCAGCACCCTGTATCCCAGCCCGTAGTGGAGACATTTACTGCCACGCTTTACCCAGAAGTGAGTACCAATATGAGGTGCCAGGCCATCAAGAATGAGGCAGAGGAACTCTGCAGCCTTCTTTGAGCTCAAAATTCAGAAGCAGCACTTTTAGGATGCACAAGCATGATCAGACAAGTCCTTAGTTTTCAACCCCTCCAAAACATCCCACAGCTGAGCCACTGGAAGGAGCTTTATGAGTGGGCTCACTCCATTCTGTGTAAAAGGCAGTGTAGTGTGCCCTGGGATGGACTGGGAGAGTCAGGCCTCCCCCCTCCCAGCCCCAGCCCCGTAGGCACAGGGAGATGGCAGCACACCATGGTGGGCAGCCACATCTTGATCAGCTTTAGCTGTCTGCAGAGGGATCACATCTCAAAGGCAGGGTGATAGCACTGTGGCTTGGCCAAAAGCAAACACTGTGTAGGCATTTCTTCCAGAATATGAGTGGCCATATGAGAATCAGTAGAACTAGTACATGTAATTACCCAAAAATATCTCTATGAGTTAGTTGCTAAGTACAAAGAAGCCCATGATCTATTCAAAATGAACTGGAAAACAAGGGGAATCTCTTTTTCTTGGAAAGACCCATTTACTTTTCATCACTGCCATAAAGATGTTTCTAATCTGAGACATTTGCCCTTTGGTATTCAGATTTCCTTTTCAGTGAAGGATTTTGGCTGAGACTAAAGCATGGAATTTACTGTCCTGACCCCTGTTTTGGCATTTCAAAAAAGCATTTGATTTGTGTCTATTTTTTTTTCTTTCAAAAGCATTGTGATTACAGAACATATTTTCTCTCTCTCCTTGTTTTCTTTCCCCCCAAACAATAGGGTGGCTACAGGCCAGGCTTTTTGTTTCCTGGGGGTGTTTTTGCAGTTTACATTCAAACTAAAGTCTCTTTTAAAGGGAAATCCCCAGGGGTATTCCAAGCAAATCTTGTGCAGATAAAAATGCCATTTTGTCCTCCAGTGAAATTCAGAAAATGAGAAGGGAAGTTTGGGAAGACCACTCTGACAACAGTCACTCTTCATAAAGCTACAGCTTTCATTTCAAAGGCAGGGGAAGAGTTCCTACCCCAATTAATTTAGCAGCCTAAAACCACAGCTGGAAAATCCTCATTGAATGCGTCTGCTAAGTGACAAGAAAAATTAGATGTTTATTCATTAAGGTTTTGGGGGAAATTCTTTGTCTAGTGTATGTAGAATGTCCATTTATGGGCTTACCATGACAAGATATTGTCATTGCAGTACACTTTTTTCTTTGTCTTTTGGGTAATTTTCATCAGCTTCCTATTTGTTTTTACTCAGCCACAGATATAGCTTGAGTAACACTTAGAGAACCAACTATCCCCAGCCTTGGGGGAATGTTAGCATTTTGATCCAAGATTGAAGCTGTCATGGTACAGACTTAGTCTCCTCTTCCGGAACTTCAGACTGACCTTGAGCTGCTGTTTTCAATGCAGGAAGACTTCCTACCCTACTGCATCCTCCTTGTCTGGTAACCTCATGTCTGCCAGTTCAGAGATCTTCTCCTCCACGTCTCTGAAAAACATGAGATGGAGTAGAGGAGAACACATGAGGAGAGGCAAGAGAGACAGAAAGAATGGTCAGGGAAAGAAAGATCTCAAAATGGCACCTTCTTTGCCCACCACCTCTATGCCCTCTTAGTCCCAGCAAATGTTTGGGATAGTGTGAATCGATCATCACGTTCCTGCCATAGGCCATCTGTGCATGTCCAGCACCGGCTTTTTTAGCCACTACTGTGCAGTCTTGAGGCAGTACCTCCTTTTCAAACAGGAATCCCAAGTTTTCCAATTTCACAGCTGGTTGACCAAGAGGTTGAAGTAGTAGTGGGGCCGTGGTCACCTAGAAAGGCACTGCCAGCCTCAGCTCTGAAGGTGTACCCTCATGGCATACCCTTTTGGAGAATGAATGAAATCTGTCACGAACTTTAAAGTATGAAGTGCTAAAATCAGCTACACTGGTGTAAACTTGGAATAGATCCACTGCTTTAAACTGAGCAGCTAAAAAGAGCTGGGCTAGCATGACCAGCACTGACTTCATCACTTCGACATTGCCAGTCCTAATTAAGCCAGTTCAGGGCTGCCGTTCACAGACCGAAAACTCCCCTGTGATGGCAGAGGCCTGCTCCTAGCATAACACAAGCCACACAGCTCTGCACTGCACTTCAGCATGTCTTTTAAAAGCCACCCAGTCTTGTTTTAAGGATGCAAAGTGTTAGGGATCGGCCATCCCCTATTGATGAAATACGTTCTTCCAGCAGGTGTTTGCTCTTTCTGCTAAAAAAATCTAGTGGTTTTAGTCTGAATTAGCCAAGTTTGTTTTTTCATTGCATATAATTTTGCTTTTTTTCTTCTAGAACTTCTCCTTTTTGGAGGCAACAAGAGATAAAATAATCTCTTGCAGTCTGGCAAACAGAAGAACATTGAACTCCTTTAATCCCTCAGTGTGAAGCAGGTTTCCAAGACCTGTTTCAAGTGTTTTCCTCTTCTTTATGAGCTCTGGCCCCATTAAGGCTATATAATGAATTATACCACTCTTACGCTTCAGCTGAATATTCCCTTGCTTATACATCTGGTGGCTGCATCGCTTTTGTAAGCAATGTCTGCTCCATAGGACTCCTATTCAATGGTAATCCTTTAGTCCTTTTCACATCCCCTGCTTTCCGAAGTACAATTCACCCTTTCTGTAGCATGGCCTGCACTTCGCTCTCAGATTTGTAACTTTGCATTTGGCTGGGTTAAAATGCTGATTCTGTAAGTGAATCCACCATACTGAGCAGCCCAGCTCAGTCTGCACAGCACTCCTAGTATCGATTGCCAGTAAGAAAACCTGCAGTCAGTGCTAAGCTGCCAGTGCTCTTCCTGATGGAGAGGACAAAGTGGAATCCAGTCCAATTGCCATCCTGGCTCTGCGGGGCCAACAATAGTAAAATGTGGAACTTTCCTATCAAAAGATCTGGGTTCTTTTTCCTTCTTCTTTCTCATTTGGTCTGTGGACGGCACATTAATTAAATGCAGAACTGCACAGTATACCTCCTCTTTGTCTTCAAAGCTTGGAACTCCACCCAGATGGACTCTGTGCCAAGAAAAAAGTGAAGAACTCCTCGTTCTATCAGTGCCCTGAAGGACAGAGTCTGTAGTTTGCTCCTGTCCAGGAGTTTAACTCTTTGTGGTGCTGTAATTCGTCAACTTCAGCTCTTGAACAGGTTTTCTGGCATTGTGTAACAGCAGTTATGGGACATAAACAATAGCCTGCTTTTGTGAGACACTGAAAACCCACACTGATTGTAAAGCCCAGAGAGCAAGAATAGAAATGTCTTACCAGCAAGCGTTGCAGATGAGACAGTTTCTGGAAGGTAGGTATGTCTGTGCTGTGCTGCACACTGGAAAGAAGAGCAGAGATGCCTGAGAAATTTGAGTAGTGAAGCAGAAATCATTAGGTAAAGAAACCACTGTTCTGCTGGCTGTTAGCACTGGTCTCCATGGGGCTGAGTGGATACACAGAAAGGGGAGCTCTTTCAGTTCAGCTAGTGGCCTTGTGGTTGCACCAATGAGATGACTTTAGCCTCCGAGGTTTTCTCTCTGGCCCTTTCCACTAGTCCTGGAATTCACACAGGTGGCCTCCATTTTCCAAGCAAGCAAATGTGTCCATTTTCTCTTGGGTCTAGTGCATAAATTAGCCTGTGTTTTCCTGCTGCCAGGCTTATTGCTTTGGCTGGAGAGTGCTGATAGGAAGATGAGGAGGACTCATGTCTTGGAAAGGATTGGCAGGGGCTTAGTTTTATGAGAAATTGCTCTTGACAGGCATCCCAGGGAGCTGTGTACATTGCCTGCATGGACAACTGAAATGCCAAGGTGTGGGCCAGTGATGCAGAAATAATTGATGTCAGAGCAGGAAGAAGCACAAGAGGAACTGTAGTGTGCTTCAGCCAGCCATTGCAAGAGTGGGGCAGCAGAAGACATGTATTTCATCAGTGCCTCTCCCTGAGTAGGGATCTAGAGGGATTTGGGTAGGATCACACAGCTGACAGTGCAACAGAGAAGTCATAGAGCCCAGGTGGCCGGTGTCCTGTTGTACATGATCAGTGCAACACATTTGCATGTCAAGCTAACACAACTTGGCATAGTTGCTTTGCAGCAGTGTCTGCAGATATGGGCTTTTTACTTAGTGGCATAGGTCAGAGGCTGAACTCTGATGGGACAGGCAGTGGTGCTTAGCTGCTGCAGTCTCACTTAGGGCAAGGCAAAAAGCTAATAGCAGTGATGTCCACAAGAGCTAAAGCAGAGACAGCCTCCCCAGGCCATGCAGGGGCGGTGGGAGAAGGGTTTTACTGGGTGTGTGGAGAGGAGGGTCACTTTCCTTGCCACTGAGCAGGGTTATTCCAGGGCTTTTGCAATGGTAGATCACAGATCCAGCTGGGATGCACTGTGGTGAAGGGTGGTAGCTCCTCATACGGGGCCTCCCTGCTCCTCTGGGTGGGATGGAGGACTCTGCCTCTCTCCCCACAGCATCCCTCTGTCCCAGGCACACAGACACTTTTGCCAGCAGTATATGACAGCCAGGATGCCAGAAAGTGAAAGTCCAGGAGGAATCACAGATACTCACCAGTGTCTCCATCTTCTCTTGTCGCTTCTCTGAGGTACTTTAGGGCACCAAGAACATCTCCAAGATGTTCTTCAACTCTGCTTCACTCTCTACAGCCCACAGCCTCCCCTCAGCACTGGAGCCACAGCAAATGATGGATAGCCCCTGGCTGCCAGAGAGAGGAGTTATCTGTAGTTTTCTCTGCCCAGCCAAAGGCACCAGCCCAAGTCAGGGGGAGTTTGATGGATAAATAGAGCATGGGCTGACCTGTTCAGTCCTGCTAGAGCAGAACCACTTCTCAGAGCCTGCCTGGGTGACTGGCTGCCAAAGCTAAGGTTGCTGACCAGAGCTGGATCTCTGTCCCTGATGCAGAGTCCAGCACAGGCATCACAGCCTTTGGCTGCAGGAGAAAAGTGCCTGGATGTGCTCCTGCCCCCTCCTGTTCCTCCCAGCAACATGATTCATGCACAATCTTTTTCTTGTCTGGTCTCAGCAGATCTCAAAGTGCTTTAGAGACGTTAATTACCTATCCGCAAGGGTATTACAAATGGGTACGTTGAGTTACAGGAGAGGAATGACTCACGCAAGGTCACAGACACACATCCAGTCTGCCTTCTCTGCTACTCAGCAGCCGCTGGCTGACCTCGCTGCCTCCACCTCAGCCCATCTCTGAGAATGTGTCTTGGGTCCTTCTCTGTGCTTAGGCCTTGGTGAAGGCCATGGGCTGAAGAGGACCTTCCTTTCCTTTCCTGAGGGACAGGTACCAGAGAGCCATGGGCTAGCACTGACAAAATATTAAACCTGGCACTGGCTTGTGCTGATTCAGTACAGCCAGAAGCTACACAAATAGACCAAGCGGTTTTGCTGAAGCACCTAAGCAAGAGGTGAGCCATTTTGCTCAGCCACATTCTCTTGAGCATCAGGTGTTTGTGGGCAGCTGAGAAACTCATGCCCTCTCCAACCTCACAAGCCACCAACTGCCTGCCCATATCCATGTGGATGCTACATCTGCAGGGGGTGGTCAGGGCAGCAGGTTGTTCTTGTGCACATGGGGAGCAACCTGCTGCTTAGGTGACACTCCAGAGCAGCTCTAGATGTGTAGATACAGATTGGGACGGAGTTTAATAGTAAAGGTCGTGCCATCACCCATCCCAGGATCCTTGACTTGCTGCTGTCTCCCACATCTCTCTTTCGTGTAGCCACGTTTCCACATCAGTCAGACATTCAGTTGCTTTCCAAGAGACCCTGTGCATCAGCTGAGCTTTGGAACTGCCCATGTGTCTGCTCTCAGCCAAGGGCAAATGCAGCCTTGGACACCAGCAAACACCAATTAGGAAACATGCTTCTGTTAGCATTTTTAGACTATGCCTATGGCTGGGATGCCTTGAGCCTATACAGCAAACCCAGGAGTGTAAACTGGTCTTCGAAGGACTAGTTACGAGACACGTTGGCTCAGTAATGGAATTAGTCACAATCTTAAATACAGACTCTTCTACAATGCACATTAGATAGTAGGCAAATTGTTTATGAGCAAATGTCGGCTCATAACATGCTTTGCACGTTGAGAGATAGATAATAGTTTTGACTGATAACCTGGTAATAACTTTGATGTTGGTCTAAATTCTTCGGAATTTCATCAATGCCAGAAGTTTGCAGGCTGATTTATTAGGCATTAAAACAGCAGTAAAATATTCAGCTTATAGGCTTATTTGAAAAAATTCCAAGACCCTCTTCTGCAGTGCTACACCATCAGGCTTTAATTTACACTCAACCTAGAAAACTTATCACTTTTGTTTTCCTTCTCTTTAATTATTTGCTCATTTGCCTCCCCAGCAGTGTGTGTGTGCATTTGCGTGTGTGCCTGTTTTCCTGTGTTTTCTAATTTGCAGTAATTTTGCAGACTGCCTTCTAATATCTTACAAACCACCAGTGGTCCAGCAGACATGAGTTAGGAAACACTATTCCGGAAGACAGTACATGCAGATGAAATAATCCAGACCAGCCATCCACATCACTGTATTATCTCTATTATTCCCTGGAGTATGGTAATAATGTTAGTGGAATTGCAAAGCTCTATGTGTAGTAGCCGGTTTAGGCTTCATAGCAATTGCAGTCTCCACTGGGTGATTTGACTACTCCCATTTCTTTAATACAAAAAAACTCTACTTCATAAGTGATAGTTGTGTTAATTTTATGATAACAGATATCATACTGATAACCTTTCTAATGAAATTACGCAGCATGGTCAAAATACCCAGCAATACCGTGGCTGTGCTGCCTCAGAGAAGAAAGCTCTCTCAAACTGTAGAGTTCACTAGAAGATACCTTGGGGATCATGAATCCCTCGGTCTGACTACCTGAATCACCATCTACTTCATTTTGATTTAGAGATAAAATTATGCTTGTGACACCATGTCTAATTGGAGAACTTAATCACTCTATCTCTGTTACGGGCATTTAAAAGTGGCAGGAAAGGTAAATGTGACCGGAGTTAGTTGCAGGTAAAATGCAGGTGGTTAGCTGGTGAGGTTACTCTACCCTTCGTGTTCTCTGCCTGAATCACAAAAAATCTGCTCTTTGAGATGTTTTAAAGGCTTAGACCCCATGTAGTGATTGACTCCCATGCCGATAACTGTATTGCCATTGTTATTAAGAACCTTTGTGTTCCCCTTAGCATCACTGCACTTCTATTACCATCCCCTTCAGCCACCTTGCAGTGCATGTTAATGCCTAATAGTAGCACACCACACGGTGTTTGAACTACAAGGTGCCTGCATTTAAGCGATGGCATATGGAATAAGGCTTTTCTTTTGAGGTACTGAAAGCTAAAATTCAGGTAGTTGTTGTTGAGAAATATCTGTAAAGTGGCAAGGCTAGGACAGCTTTATATCTTACTGGAGCATATGTTCCTTTTCTGAAAGCCCTCCAGGCCAGCAAAACCTTTGAAAACCAGGCGATTCCTCTTGTGGCTTAAGACATGTCTTGTTAATGTCACTGTCTTGAAGCCCTCAGCCTTCGTGCTCAGAGTCTCAAACCTGGCAAACAGAAGGGAAAGGCCCTTAAAACTCAAACCAGAGCACCAGGTCACTTAAACTACCACTGCGCTAAAGTGCAGGGCTAAGTGCTGCTGAGGCTACAGCTACGGGTTGGCCAAATTACAGATGAAGGCAGCATCCCGGATAAGTGGAAGGGTGATGGAGAGGCACCAGCCACAGAGACTGCTTTGCACGTTGGAGCACCTGCTCCTTCCCCAGCCCAGGAGACTTCTCTGGGTCTATTAAAGCAGAACTGTGAAAGGGGACCAGGGTGTTGGAAGCCAGGGGAGATGATGATTAGCCTCTAGCCACCAGTCCCTCTTTTGCTTGTGTTGGAAATGTGATGGAGCAATTTAACTCGTGACCTCAACTTGCCTGATCCTTGTTCTGCTTTCTCCTTGTGTAGGTAGGGAACCTTGGCCTACTTTTTATGCTCCTGTTTTTTATCTATGCTGCCCTGGGAGTGGAATTGTTTGGCAAGCTAGGTGAGTAATGTGCCTGACACCATTTATTTCATCCGGTTGATGTTTATTTGGTATCTAGCTGTTTCCTTTCTTCTCTCTCTCATTCTTGGGCCTTCTTTAGCTTCACAGCTCACAGTCTGAAGATTAAAGTTTTCTCTTGATCTCAGGGTCGCAGATGACACATGAGGATGTAATACAGAACCTAACACGCACGCACACATGTTTAGAGATTTGTCCAACACCACCCTTGGCTGTAGAGGAACTATTTGCTGTTTAAATATAATTGTCCAGCGTGGATATGTTCACAAAGATGGAAGTTTGCTACTTAAGACAGAACATGAGTCTGTAAAGCTGGATGGTAGTCAGATTCGTGCTGGAGAGATGCCACCATAAACATGTCCCTCCTCGGAGCTTCCACCACACTCCCATTAGTTTTCTGCACTTGGCTGACATTGCTCTTCCAGTTGCCCAAGTCTTGTCTGTCCGTTGTTCTTCTCAGCATCACCTTCCCCTTTCTACATAAATCAGGAAGCATCCACTGGTTCCTGATTGTCCAGCATCATTTATTCCTCCAGCTTGAGGATACTGCAGAGCTGATGATGAATGTGTCCACCACTAAAAAGAAAATCAAGTGGAGTCAGGGAGAAAACACTATAGCCCTACCTTGCCCAGCTTAGCCAGGCCAAAGCAGTCACTGCCTTTAAACATGCTGTTCGAAGGAGATGTGTCTGCCTTCTCAATGTTTCCATCCCAATTAGGGCTTCAAGAGCATCAAAAGGGCCCTTCCTCCATGGTGATTTTATGGCTGTCATTATTCCCCTTTATGAGTCCAGCCCTCTGCTCAGATTACAAATGCCTGAAAGCAGGATATTTCTTTCAACCAAAGACAAATTATTTTTCAGTCTCCAACAAATTCTGGAAAAAAAATAGTTCTGCATCCACCCCAAATGAAATACTGTGATTTTTATATTACATATCTAGATGTATAGGTATGTATTTGTTCAGCCACAAAGGTGAAAAATGTCTTATTTCTAGAGGCACCTTCTGCTGCTCTGAATCCTTTTTCTGTTTCCACGCACGCACCTTGCCAATGCCAGCCCCCAGGTAACCACAGCCTGTGGTCAGAGACTGGGAAAGCCCTGATCTTGTCTGGGGCAAGCTGCAGGCAGTCAGCACACCGCTTCCCATCCTGATTTAACTGGGAAATACTTTCACTTCTTTTTCCTGATCACTGCTAGTCCGTGTCGGGCACAAGAACCATCAGTGCTCACTCCCCAAGACTGGTCATTTGTGGGGTTTTTTTCTATTTGCTTTTCTGGTTTTCCTTCCTATTTGCCTCTGAAATAAATACCTAATAGTGAAATGCTCTTGCAAGAGGCATTGCTGCCTGTCCTGATGAATATTTAATGAGCCTGTGTTTTGTGGAAAGAGGGACATTTCATATGTTCAATTTACATTCATTAGTATATTAATTCTCAGGGGAAAACATATCAAATTGCTCCACTTTATCTCAGTGAAATATCTGTCATGGTAGATGTGCCCTGTGAAAAATAATCAAGGCAAAGGATGTAATTAAGAGGATAACAGACAAAGGATACTGTAGAGCAGTATTTGTTGAGACAACCCAGCAAGTCTGCTTGTTTCCACCTCCTTTTAGATCTCTTTGTGTTGGCTCTGCCTGTTTGGGTAAAGTCAAGAGAATCACAGAAATGTTGGTGGAAGAGGCCTCTGGAGGCCCCCACCCAATCTCCCACTTGAAGCTCCATCAGTAGCTCAGAGGAGCTGTGGCTTTGTCCAGCCAAATCTTGAAAACTTCCAACGACAGAGCTCCCGTACATCTCTGTTGACCTGTCCCAGGGCTGTTAGGCCCTTCGGATGAAAACAACTTTCCTAATGTCCAGCCTGGACCTCCTAAGCCACAGTGTGTTGCTGTCCATTATATCACCTGCCTCCACTAAGAAGAGTTTGGCTACACGATCTCTGCAGATGCCTTTCAGTAGTTGCAGGCCACCATGAGATCACCACTTAGCAATCCTCCCTGATGCCATGTATCAGTGTGACATATCTGCAGGTCTCACTGCCAGGTTTGGGAGGCTGCTCTGAATAAGCATTGGCAAACGTGGCTTCACTGACGCGCTTCTGCTTCTCTCTCCTGCAGACTGCAGTGAAGAAAATCCTTGTGAAGGTCTGAGCCGGCACGCAACTTTCACCAACTTTGGCATGGCCTTTCTCACCCTCTTCAGGGTGTCAACGGGGGACAACTGGAATGGTATCATGAAGGTGTGTGCAATCTCTGTTTGGGTACTTTCTTCTCTCTGTAGATATATAGATACAGATTTCAAACAAATTTAGGCACCTCTTGTGTGAAAACAAAAAAGGTTTCCTTTTAAAACATCAAAATTAAACTTTTCCATTTAAAAGCCAAGTGTATTTTCAAGGGATAATTTGTCCTAAGTCTCGCCCAACCTGAAACTTCATTCTTTTTAACATATATATAATACTTCAGGAAAATTATGCCAGTTCTTGTGGCTGAGAGGAGTAACCATGTACTCTATGCCCTGTGCCTTTGGGATGTAACACAGTCTTCCTCTTTGTAGTTGATGTAATTCATGGTGTCCGTATTTTCTTCTGTCCATTTTGTTGTACCTACAAGCTATTGTGTCTGGGATATGTAATTATAAGCTTTTCAGTCCTCAGCAGGTTATCTTTCACATTTCTGTATTTGGAGCCCAAGCAGAGCCCCAGCCCTTATAAATCCCTCACCTCTCCCTCTCTGTTGCAGGACACTCTCCGGGAATGCACTCGGGAAGACAAACACTGCCTCAGTTACCTGCCTGTTATTTCTCCTGTCTACTTCGTCACCTTTGTCCTCATCGCACAGTTCGTCCTAGTCAACGTAGTGGTGGCAGTGCTGATGAAGCACTTGGAGGAGAGCAACAAGGAGGCCAAGGAGGATGCTGAGATGGATGCTGAGATCGAGTTGGAGATGTCCAGAGGAGCAACCACCTCAGCCACCAGTGGGAGCAGGGGAGGTGCAGTGGCCCCAGAGAGCAGAGCACCCTACAGAAGTCAGGAGACCGTGAAGTCAGAGCCAGCGGTGCAGGTGAAGCACCAAGCCCTGGTAATAGTTCACACAAAGCGTCTGCTCTTCTTGCGCTCAGGGCAGGGAGGGGACAGTTCTCACCAGTCACTGCTGTCTGGTCATCAGGCAGTCAGATCGCGAGTGACCCAGAGCCAAAGAGGCAGGAGACAAGGCAGCGTGGGAGGAAGGCAGCTTTCCCGGGTCCCCTTACGGCAGAGATGTCACCGCCACCTCCACGTCTTGAGTCACCTCAGGAGGGCTCCCTGAGGTGGAAGGCTGCTTGAAATGCGTTCTCCAGGGCTAACGCTGTCCTGACGATTGTTCTGGGGGAGGGTTGAAAGTCCATCTCTTGCCATTTCCAGTTCATTCAAAGGTTGTGAATTTTAAGTTCAGAAGCATAATAGCCACAGGTCCCTGTCCTGTTCTCCCAGCCAATGCATCAGTCCTTGTCATTTTAGCATGGGCAGCAGCACCAGGGAGCAATCTCATAAAGCCCTGGGAGCGCTGGCACTGTCAGCCCTGACACATGCAGCAAGGGATGGCATAAATTCCCTTCACACAGACACAGAAATACTGCTCAGGTTCTTTTTAATCCCAGTCTGGGATTTGTAGAGGAGCCTCAAGCAAATCATAGTGCACAGCTCAAGAGGGCATGTCTGGCACTGGTGTAAGATGCAGCTTCCCACTGGCTCTGCTTAGGGCATGGCTGACTTGGACCCAGGGAATTGTCAGAGCCCCTCAGCAAGAAGCTGGAGGTTCCTGGGTTGATTTTCTAGACACTGCCTGCTCTCTGATTTCCGTTAGTCCTCCAGAAAAATAGGGCAATCAGAAGTCAGGGGGGTAAGGAGGGGCATGAGATAATTGTCTCATCCCATGTCAGCAGCACATGATTAGGAGTGAATACGAAATTGCTTTGTCACCGTGATTGCAAATAAATCTACTGCAAAATCAGTGGGGGATTTGAGATTAAATTACATCGAATTAGATTTTTGTAAAATCTATCAGAGTCTATTAAGTCAAGTAAAAAGATATTTAGTTACACAGCGATGGGGAATTCACTGTTTGAATGTAGTTTCTAATAGACATTTCTGCAGGAAAATGCACCATAAACACCCAGGTGGCTTTTCTCATTGGGGGAAGAGAGGGCACATCCTTTCACATAGGCTGTGATTGCAAACTGAGTTCATTCTCCTTGGGTTTTCCTCATCTTCCACTACCTCCCAAGCACATCAGGAGCCGTGCAGAGCCTCCTCTTAGCTGTAGAAAACCCGTAGTGAGAGGTGATGCTCCCCAGAGGGAGAACAGCATGAGCAGGGAGCAGATTTCCCCCTGCGGATGAGATTGCTCAAATGCAGGTGAGGATTTGCAAGCCAGGGCTCCCCCTCCCCTGTGCGGTAGTGAGGCAGAGGCACCGCAGTGGGGCTGGGTGGTGGCGATGCCCTCACTCGCGTCTCAGACACCCAGGCTGTTCTGGGCAGGCGTGGATGGCTGGCAGCTCGGTGCTGTGCTCCCTGCTAGCTGCACTGAAGAGGTTAAATACGTAGAGGTCTGTATGACTAATCCTGCCACCGATGGTGGCATGGGCACCCTGGAAGGTGTTGCAGGATGGTCTGTATTTTCTTGCCATTTGTGCCAGTTTTTGCAGCCCACATTTCCTTTTCTCTTCCTTCCTGCTCTGGATGAATGGGGCAACTAGGAAATGCCACGGGGCAAACGTCTTCGAGCGTTAAGACCCAGCCTTGCTCTGCTACTGATGCTTTTTATCTCCCCAATTTGAAGGAGGCGCTGAGCTGTGAGAATGTGTCTTTAGCCATCCCAGACCCAGACACGCTGGAGGGGGCAGAGGCTCCCATGATGGAAATCCCGTCCTTCTGCTCTGTTTCCCACCATGTCCTGACACCCTCCCACAAAACCCCAGGCCATGAGGCTGAGGTGAATGACGTCGCGCCGTTGCTTCTGCGTTGTGGCATTGTGCTTTGGTGCTGTGCAGCTAGCGGTGGTGTCTGAATTGTCCTAAACCTGTCGCTTCACAGCCACAACAGTCCTTTCCATCCTCTGTCCTTCATACTGCCTTTGCGTGTGCAGGGGCTGGGCAAAGAACGTGTCCCAGCTGACTCTGCCAGCAGCCTTGTGTGGGATATGAATGAAATACTCTTTTTAGCTTAAAAAAAGTCTTGCATTTGATGTGCAATGTGATGTGTGAGCAGTCTGTCTTCAAATGATATATCGAGAGCTGGAGTCAGGCAGAGTCCTTTGTGAAGCAAACACAGCCCGGTTTGGTTTTCTTACTGTTACTGTAAGAACCTGTTTATGATACAGTATTGAGGAAACAAAGGCGTAAGTAGATCAACACATTAGGCTTTCAGCAAGCACCGGATCTGTGGATTCAGGAGATGCTCTGGGGACACCACCCAGCAGACCAGAAGGTCTGTAGCCCCCTCTGCTCAGTCCCTCCTGATTGCACCATGAACCAGTGCCCAGGTCATATCACATAAAAATATCGCACAGTTTGCCCTGCTGCAGCGCACTGCCCTTCTTGGGGTGAGTGAGCTCCAGATGTCCTCTGGTGGGCACGAGAACATGCGAGCCACAGTCAGTGATGAAAATGCACGTGCTGCAGTGGGAAGCACGCTTGCTGTCATCAGAGAACTTCCAGTGGCCACCGAGAATTAATCTGCTTTAGACTTGGGCCGTTTTCCCCTTCATTACCTGACCTCTGTCATGACTACCAAGGCACCTTCTAGTGGCAAGTATCTCACAGCATCTCCAAGCAAATTCTGGGCTCAGATTAAGCTCTTGATGACCAAGCGGTTTCCCCTGTGCAAGATGAGTGATATGAAGGTATCATCAAGGAAGTTCCCCTTCATAGCTCTGCAGGGCGTCCATTAGCTTGGCCACCTGGAAGCTGCAGAGGCTCAAAGGGAGATTGCGGGGAAGGCATCGTTCAGGGAGAGGCAAAATTTGGGACTTTGTAAATGCAACTGCAAGGGGTCCTGGGTTTCTGCTGGCAGAGCTGAGAGTTTGTTACCTCCGCAGGGAACAACAGCACAACATGGAATGCCACCGGAGTTGGCCTGTGCAGGGATGCCAGCGTTGGCAGGCACAGGCAGGGAGTTACCTCCTGCCCTTGTTGTGCCTCTGCCTTCCCTATCACAGAGGCTGCGGGAAATGGCTAAGCTCGCTCACAGTGCTGGAGACACATGCCTTTGGAGAGAGATCAGGAGGAGCCCTTCCTCTGGGAATTTTGCCCACGGCCTGTTTGCAGGCTCTTGGCTCCAGGCCTCTGAGAAGTTACAGTGTTCCCTCTTCCAGAGTATCCTGCCAGTCACCTTTGCTTACAGAGTATCTTCTGGCTGTTTAATCACCCAGGAAGGGTCGTGTCCTGTGGAGGTATTTGCAGGATTATTTCTTCTCGAGCTCCCTCCACAGCAGAGGAAAATCAGAGCTCCAAGAGACTATTGATTCCCAGACACAAGAGGAAGGAGTTGTGCTCACTGATTAAAGATGCTTAAGTAAGTGAGCCTCTGAGCTGCATCACCATGAGCCTCTATGGTCAATATAATGGCTTTCTACTTGGCCTGAGAGGGGTCCCACGGCGAGCAGGCTCCCACCTTGCACACCTCTATCAGGTGCCTGGGATCCTCCCAAGCTCTCAGGGTGCCTGCAGGCAGGGTTCACCATACGCAGTCTCAGCAGCACTGGTCCAGGTTGGGCTTTCATGGGTTTTGAAGGAGCCACATTGATTTCCAGGGCATGGGATGAGGCTCCTGAGTGCATCAGGCGTTTCCCACCAAAGAGGAGGAGCGGGAGTGCCCATGGTGGTGTGTCTCCAAACCTTCCTAGCTGTCACGAGCAGCTCACCAGGTGTGAGCCAACAAGCTTTCTGTCCATGTTTCCTATTTCAGGTATTTATTACAGTGGCTTTGAAGCCATTTGAAATGTGCCGACATCCCTAAGTCAATTGGGTCTCAATAGCTGAAACCTTAAAAATTGCAGTTGTTTATGTCAAGAGGGGATTTCTGTTCATTTGTCCCAGCCAGAGAAGACAAATAAAAGATCCTGTAAAGACGAACTGAGATTTAATAGAGAAATACTGTGATCTTTCTGTTAGAATACTGAGAAAGCGGAGCAAGACCTTTTGTTCTCTGTGTGGCAGCAGGGTGTTAACAATTGCCCGCCTGCGTTCAGCTCAGGTGTTGCGATGCTGATGATAGCTTATTAGCTGTAATGGCCAGAGGCCAACTGGCACAGCCCCACTGCTGATGCATTAATATATCAGACAAGAGACCTGGGTTGCACCTGGGCAAGGCAGCAGGCAGCGCTGGATGCCAACTACCTGTAAATAACTGTTGCTGATCCCCCCGTCTTCTCAGCCAAGCTCAACAGGGTAAAATCATTGAGTAATTTGTCTCAGGGCATGTCTCTCTAGGGATCTGAGGAAATAAATTTGTAAGCCAGAAATGTATGGAAAAAACAGATTTAACCAGATCCTTGGTGACCTCCAAACTACCCAGCGAGGGATCGCAGGCCCAGATTTTGCTAGCAGAGAGGGAAAACAGCCCAGCAGAGCAAAGCAAAATACATTTAATTTAAGACATGCAGCTGGGAAAATGTTTTCAATCAGTCACTGGGAGGCTGACATTAAAGGAAAACCAGAGCGATTAATTGTACTTTAGATAACATGGTAAATTGTGAGGGGAATGTGCCTAGGACCAAAACCTCGGGGCTGGGAGCCAGGTTGCAGGTCCTGTTCCAAGGGCTCCTGCTCCCCCAACACTTGGCCAAGTCATGGCACCACCTCTCACAGCTGCTCCGTCAGCACTGCAGAGACATCATTTGAGTCCCTAAAGCTTCCTAAGACCCCAGGATAAATTTGCTATAAGGTGCCTGCAGTGACGAGGGCCTCAGAGAAGCAGTGAGGGGTCAAGTTTAAGGTTTGTGACGTGCTCTGTCCGGGCGCTTCCAACCAGACCCATTTCACAGCGAGAGCAAACACAGAGAAATCCCTTTTCTACCCCTGAACAGGCTCCACACCCACATATGTGCTGCCATGACGTCTTCTCCTTCCCTCTGCCTCCTGCCATGTGGCTGTCTTCTTCTGGGGTCAGTGGTGCCCAAAATGCTCCATGTTGTAGGAGAGAGGCTGCAGGGTTTGCAGTGGTGTTAGTGTGTATGTTTAAACGTCTGCCTGTATGTGTGTTTTGGGGAGATAACACATGAACTTCCAGAAACACTTGGTACCCTCGGGCAGCGTGGCCGAGGACTGGCCAATTTTGCCCATTTGTCCCAGAGTAGCTTTGAGGGAGGAGAAGGGCATCACCACCCAGACCAGGCTGAAAGCATCCCTGAGAAAACCAGAGCAGAACAACATGAGAAATGCTGGCTTTCTCATGTGTTCAGAGGGTGGGCCCCATTTTCCTGGACCTTACTTCTCTGCAGTGTCCAAGAGTCAGCTTAGTGGTGGGTCATTGATGCCTCATTTTACTTCAGCCGCAACTTGAGCTCTTTACTCAGCTAGCACAGCATAGCTTCGGTATCCCATTGCAGTCACCAGGGCTGCAGACTCTCTGTAAGATGCCAAGAGGAACATCTGCACAAGGTTTTAAAACAAAAAGCAGATGAGAAGGAGATTGCTGTAAATTCACCACCAAGATGCTGAATGACCCCGTCTCCCTGTCTTCTTGCTTTGCAGGGCGGCGCAGCCCCTCTGAGGCCACAGGACTCTCAAAACCTGCTGACGGTCCGCAAGATCTCCGTTTCCCGTATGCACTCCTTGCCCAACGACAGCTACATGTTCCGGCCGGTGATGCCAGCGAAAGCCCCTTTCCCCCTCCACGAGGTGGAGATGGAAACGTATCCCTGCAAATCCCAAAGAGGTACTGCTTGCAGAGTTTTCCCTTCCTCCTCCTAGCCGAAACCATGGGGCAGCAGGTACGCGTGGTGGTTAGATGGGGAGTAAGCAACCCGCCCCGAATGTGGGCTCAGCCAGTGCTTGCTTGCTTCAATTTGATACCGTCAGCAGGACTGCAGTTTCCCACATGCTGCACAATTTTGCGTGTTCATCACGTCACTGCATTTTCTCAGGAGAAAGCTGGTGGCTCGGATGTTTGATTGGGAAGAAGTGGGGCTCCCAAGCAGTGTCAGAGGCATAGAGGACAGGCTGTTAGCTGAGGAAAAGGGTACGAGCTGCACATTTCTTCTGAAGTGATCAGCCCTGACATCATGACTACGAATCAATAAAATCAACATGAATAAAAGCCGGAGTCGGTATTACTTCCTGACAGAGCTCCTTTACAGCTATTGTTTCAGGCAGTCTTCAGTCTCAGAGCAGTATCTTTTTAGTACGGTACATTGAGTTCAGAGATGCAGGAGTTTCTTTGGGAACATAAAGATTAGAAACCACTCTCCAGTGCCTCCCCAGCCTGGCCTTATAATGAATCTTGTGGAGAGACCCTGTAGTCAGGGAATCACAAACTACACAGAGCCTTTGAGTATACATTTACCCAACTGCATCCAAATACATTTCCCCTAAAATGCCTTTCTATCTATCTCTTTTGTTGTGCGAGTTGGTCTGAAGGGGAAATCAATAAGAAAGAAAATATCTGCCTCCCTAAAAGCACATGTGCTTCTTGAGTGGCTCCCAAGAACTTACCAGCCTGGTTTCCTTTGATGCAACGTTGTTTGAAATGCAAGAACTGCTTGGACAGACGAGTAGCGAGTTTGCAAACCCTGGTGGGGCTGGCAAGATCTGCTCTGATTTCCTTGGGTGAAGTAACTCTATATTTGTTCAAACTCTCTGGATACCAGTTAATGTTCTCTGCTCAGTATTTATTATTATTTCACCTGCATATTCTTTGCTAAGCAAAGAAAACAGAGGTTGAGTTTCATGGCTGGACTACTGGGGATGGTTTTCATCTCTGTAGTGGTTGTAAATCAGGATTTATACCAGTATAAAACTGCTGTGATGTTGGCAGGGGTGGGTAGGACTGACCAAGAATTTTCTCATGTTTCCCAAATTTCTCTCCAAGAGCACTTGAGCTGATGGATATGACAGGGGCTTACTTTTTACCTGGTCTGGTAGATGCATCCAACCAGCATCACCCAGAGCTGCGCTGACCAAACTCTGATTTAAGTCACAGTCCCATAAGTTACATGCAAGTAAAACTGAGCACGTAGAGGAGACTTGCATTAGCGTTTGTGCTTTGATGGACTTTTCAATGTCAGTTAAGGATGTCTGGTCTTCTCCCAATACTTTGGTGACTACACAGTGAAAATACTATGACATGACCAGGTCTTGTGTTATTTTGGTCTTAGATGCAGTTTCCTGATTTACTAGAATAACAAGAGAAAAAGACACAAACCCAGAGATATTCAGTGTTCCTGAGTATGCAGTTCAGAGGGGTTTTTGGTTTCCTATAGGAGAGCTAGATGGAAAGTTTCCAACAGAAGGAAATTCCAACTAAGGACGGGGAGGAGTGCATAGGGTTTTGATTTTATGACCATGTTTGTGACAGATTTCATGACAAAGTTTTTCTGCACCATAAAAAACATTTCGTAAAGCCTGGATTAGCACACAAATGGTACAGACTCGCACTGAAACACTGGCTGTAGGAAAGCCCAAGAAAGAACTAGGGAGAAGTGGGGCAGGTTGGGGGGTGGGAGGCTCGCTGCTCTGCTCTTTCTGTGGTGTTCTGGAGAAAAGCTTCAAAAGAAAAATGACTAAACACTAACTTTTCTTTCTTCCTAACAACAAATCTCTTTCTGAAATGCAACTGCAATCTGTCTGGATGGCTTTTGTCATAGGTTCAAGTTCCCTGACCTCTGGGCGAGATCTCTTGAAGTGATGGATAGCTGTGTTTTTAACATGGAGCAGCAACGTAGAAACAGACGTTGGGTTTCAAGCTAATGAGGACAATAAATCCTGCAGCCAAAAAGATAAAAAAGCAAAAGATCTTTCAAACAACACAGAACTGCAGTAAAGCAGCACCACGAAGGGGCTGGGGAGGAGGGATTGCCTTTAGACTCAGCCAGGGGACTGGGAGCCTTCAGGAAGAGAGTGATTCCTGCCTGATACATGAGCTCAGGGACTGTCAAAGCACTTGAACCAGTCTCCGTGCTGCTGATCGGACCATGTTCAGCCAAGGTCTGCCTCATGGACAGACAGTGGTGGTAGTGTTTGGGCTCTAGTGAATGGGAAAACTGCCCTGTGCATGCCAGCGGTGTCTCCTCCCGGAGAAGTCGGTGGCAGGGTGCCCACTGGCTGTACCAGGCTGTAGGTTGGACCTGTAAGTCGAGCTCTAGAGGCTTCGAGGGAGCTGAGCAGTGCTGCTCTTGCCTCCATGTGGCAGAGCAGCGTAAGGTTGCAAGCCCATGCCTGGCAGCACTGCAAAGACAACCCAGGTGTCCTGACTCGGAGGATCCAGCACAGCCACTAGACTTCCCCAATCCATGTTCTCCAAACAGGCAACATCCTTTTACAAATCCACCCAAAGCAATGCTATCAGGAAAGCAGCAGTGGCAGGGTTTCAAAATGCAACCCCACCTCGTGCCCTTCATTTTCTGCCATGTGGTCCTGGTGGCTGCCATCCACCCGGAGTGTCGCAGCAGCTGCGAGAGAAGATTCCTGTTACCTGAAACAGAAGATAGAGGCTATGAGCATAAAGTTTGTACCAGGCGATATCCCAGAGCGGGCAGAGCCACATGCAATGCTGCTGAATTGCAGAGGAGACTTCATCTGTAACCTCCCTGCCATCCCTGATGAGATATGGCCTAGTATTCAAAGCAGGAGGCAGGACAAGGGACGCCTGGTTTTTAATCCTGGCACTGCCCACGGCTTATGCTGAGGCTTGGGATTTCAGCCAGACTAGGCAGGCTTCTCCTTTCCCCTCC
Source organism: Fregata magnificens (assembly GCA_013389945.1). NCBI lineage: Eukaryota > Metazoa > Chordata > Aves > Suliformes > Fregatidae > Fregata > Fregata magnificens. The sequence goes on from WAAD01002608.1 coordinate 924,063, forward strand.
TGTCTTTACTCCCCTCCTGGAGTCTGCGGGCACCGGTTCTGCCTCAAACCTTCACAGCCCCCATGCTAGTGGTAGTGGTGACTGCTCTCTCTCTCACTCTCTCTGTTTCCAAGGGTCCATCACCTCCATCCGCTCCCAGCCCGTGGGAACATGTTCCTCTCTGAGAGTCCCAACGGAGTCCCTCCAGCTGGCAGTCCGTTCTCCCAACCACGAAGGCCGCCACCGCTGGAAGATCCTTCCCCCCCATGTCACACCTCGATCTCCTACTCTCAACAAGCTGCTGTGCAGACAGGTGAGAGGCCAAGAGCCTGCAGAGGTAAACTCCTTTGTAGTCATCTGGATCCTTCCCTTCTTTTCCAGTCCCCTCCTGGGTTTCTTTTCTTGGAGCTGAGAGTAGAATTCCCCTTTTTAGAACAAAACATTTCTGGTGCCGTAAATGTTAATATACTCCAGTCTCAGCAAGTGACACATAGGGGAAGGCCCTTTTTACCTACTTTCATCTTTGTGCATGTACTATTCTATGAAAGAATAGCTAAAGCATAGAGAGAAGATGCCCAGTTCAGTTTTACCAGTGCTGTGGGAAGCCTGCAGTCAGCACAACACCGTGTCACTTCAGACAGGTTACACTGACTCAGGATTTCGTGCTAGACCAAGACCAAGACCATGCAGAAGGCCCCAGCAGATACAAGCCCTGTACACATAGGCTCTGGGTCTGCTTGCTAGCAAAACTGCATCCTCTTGTACAGCGAGGGCCTGACGGGGGCTGGCACGATGGGGCAGGGATGGGGTGGTGCGAGTTGCGTTAGACCCACCAACCGTTCTGCCACATGCCATGTTTCATCACTGGAAGTGCCACCGGCCCAGCAGATCCCCAGGCTCTCACCCCATCTCTCTCTCCTCACCTTCCAGGAGGCCATTCGAACAGACTCTGTGGATGGGCAGACTCCGGACCGCAAGGACAGCCTGCAAGCAGAGCCTGGAGAGACGCTACCATCAGCAAAGCAGCCCCAGAGCACGTTCACCCCCAGCCCCCTCCATCCCACAGCTGCCTCCCTCCCGGGCACTCCCCCACGCTCCCCGCCGTCCTCCCCGCATCAGCACCCCAGCGCACTCACGCGGAAGCACACCTGCGGCCAGCACAGCATCCCCAGCCGTCCGCCCAGCCCTGGCGGCAGCCCTCCCAACCCCAAGGGCTGCCTCTTCGAGTCCTCCGACCTGGCTGACGAGGAGGTTCGCCACATCAACAGCTCGGCCAAAGACTGGGGAGGGGAGCACTCGGACCCTGGGAGCCGCTCGACTTCACCGTTCATCTCCCCGGCCCCATCTCCAGTGCCCCTCAAGAACTGCAGCACAACCAGCCTCTCCGGGGGCAGCAGCAAGGAGAAGGACTTGAAGAAGTTTTACAGCATCGATACGAAGGGCTTCCTCAACAAGCCCAGCTGGGCAGACGACCAAAGGCGGCACTCCATCGAGATCTGCCCCTCCATCAGCGATGGGGACTGTAGCTTTGAGGACTCTGCTGAGGAAAAGCAGCGGTCCCCTGCCCACATCCAGACGGAGTCCGAGTACATCCATGGAGCCCGGAGGAAGAAGAAGATGAGCCCGCCCTGCATTTCTATAGATCCTCCCATGGAGGACGATGGCGGGGCGGCCTCGCGCACCAAACCCTCTGAGAACAGCATGCTGCGGCGAAGGACCCCATCCTGCGAGTTCCCAGCTTACAGAGAGTCCCTGGAGCTCGCGGAGAGCCAGCCCGTGGAGCCGGCCTCCAAAGTGGAGCGCCGGGGCCAGCCCCCATGCCGTGGGGAGCACCTGGCCATCCCCAACTTCTCCTTCGAGCAGTCGGACGGCAGCTCCTTGAGCAGCCTCTCGGATCTCCTCCTGGACAGCGGTCAGTCCACGCCGGCCTCCGTGGACTCCCGGCTGGACCCTGCCGCCTCCGAACTGAAAAAGCCGGATCACTTAAAAACTCAGTGGAGCAACGCCGAGAAAAGCAAAGAGCTCCTGGGCATTGCTAAGAGCCCCCTCCAGAAGCAGGACTTGGTCCCCGTGACTGTTGCAACAGAAGAAGACATAGATGACCCAGTATAGCTTTCTGGGAGGGGGGAGCGGGGGGGGTCTCAAGGGCTTGACACCAATGTGGGTTTCCAAACCGAAGGGACTGAGCGGCCACAGGTACGTGGGTGGCTGCTCTCTTGTTTTTTTCCTTTCTCGCAGTCACTTGTTCTTAAGCGCTGTGGAGGTTTGCAAAAAAAAACCACACAAAAAAAAAAAAAAAAAAGTAAAAGAAAAAGAAACCAGACAAATGGCTGGATGAAACGGTGACGGGTTTGGGGGGGGGAGCGGATTTGCCAAGCGGTTTGGGGGTTTCTTTTCTAAAGGGAAGGTGGAGTCTATTCAGGGGGTTGCTTCATTCCTCCCACCCCCCTCCGTGGCCTCAATCACATTGATTCGGGTTTGAGGTGGTGGCGGTTGGGATTTGGGGGATTCTCTTTGGGTTTTGTTGTTTCGTTGGTTTTGTTTTTTTAAAGATGCTCAACTTTTAACAAGGCACCTTTTAGAAATGTCACATTACGCGGAGTGCCCAGGAGATGGGAGCTGTACATTGTCTGTATATCAGCAGTTATATAAATAGAAATAATGTATTTGTGAGATACAAAACAAGGAAAAAAGACAAAAAAAATATACCCACAAAAACTCTCTCTTCATAATGCACATATTTTTATAGAGAAACGATACTGGGTTTTGCATTACATGTGACTCCGCAACTGGGTGGTGTTTCCTTGGGTTTTATGTGGAACTAATTATCACAGCCATTCGTTTTCCAAATGTTTCTCTTCTTTCTTCGCTTTCAATTTTTCTTCTCCTTCCCTCCGCCATCATCCCACCAGCTTCTTTTCACAGCTGATGCTTTAGACGTCTCTCTCATTTTTCTTTTGAACTTTAGAGGTTGTCCTAACTACAGAAAAAAAACCAAATCACTACTGAGTTGTAGCCAGTGCAATAATAAGTTATTCATTCTTCTTGTCTGTACAACTGTCCTGTTGCCTTTTTTTTCCCTTTTTTTAACTGAAATGCAGGTTAAATGTCGCAATAATCTGAACTAACGTGCGCAAACACGTTTTCTTGTGTTACAAAGAAAAAAAAAGCTGAAAAAAAGGAAAAAGTTAAATTTACAGAGAGATAAAAAAACAAAACAAATAAATAGTAAATTATTTAAGAAATGTATTTTGTTTACTGCAGTTCAAAGTAAATTATTGATACAGTATGTAAAGGTATAAAGAGCTGTCTTAGGTGATGTTTTTTGTGAGCATTTAAGCTAACGATTTCTCCTCCTCATAGCAGAACGCCTTCAAAACCTCGGTGGCAGCCATAACCGTCCCGTTTGCACTCTTTCTGTCGGTCTTCCCTCCGCACCCCCTGCACCCACACTGGATGCGTTCGCCTCCCAAGGCCCTTCCGTCGCTGGCTCCGACTGAGAAGCCTCTAGAGGAATTCAGGTCACCTGTTAACACCACTTTTTTTTTTTTTTTTTTTTTTTCATTTTTNGGGTTGATTTTTCTTTTTTAGCCTCCGGTCCCTGCCCCCTCCCCACCCCTCATCCAGGCCCTCTCACCGTGGGACAGCTTTGCCGTGGAAAGCTGATGCTAAATAAGAGCAGCGACGAGCCCGTCGCGAGGACGCACCATCAGCCCAAGCGCCTGGCAGCGGCAGCGAAAAGACATACAGGGGAAAAAAAACACTAAAATTTTTGTTTGGTTCGTTCCATGCCGCCTCATATTTATGCATTCACATATATCTTCTGTTATTTATGCATTCATTACTCAAAATGAAATGTATCTTGTTTCACATGTATTAAACTGTATAAACTGGAAGCGTGGCCTGACTTTGTGCCGCAGGACGGGGTGTCGCCCGGAAGCCGAGCCCCACTCCAGCGCATCGCGTCCAGCCAGCGGGTCCCACTGCCCGCAGCCCGGCCCGAAGGTCTCCATCCCACTCCTGGAGCTCGGCATCCCCTAAAACCTCTTTCCTAAATGTGGCCAAACCGTCCCCTTCCCCACTGGCGTTTGGAGCTGGTCCCACATCCCGCTCGGCTCCAATGGTGCTGCTCGGCGAATCCCCCACCTCACCAAGAGCCTCCATATGTCGAGCGGCTTCGTGCCGGCTGCCTCCGAGCACCTGCACTGCTGTAATTAAGAGTCATTTAGGATTATTGTAAATAATTATTCCGTCTCAGTGGGATAGCAAGGAATTCCAGAAAAGTGCCATAGAAGTAATTATTAATAGCGCTTTGGGAATGATGGCAAACTCCTTCCGCTGCAGTTTAAGCAGCAGACTGGGAAGGAGGGGAGGTGAATTCCCCTGCGCTGGGCTGAATCCCGCCCGGAGGCGCGTGGGATGCCCCGGACGCCGGAGGGGGAGGCTGCGCCGCCCAGCTGCTCGTGGTGTCACTTACTGCTGTAATGATTTAACTCTGCTGGGGAAGGCAGCGTCCCCCATGCCCAAATCCCCTTCTCAGTGCCCCAGAGCTGGAGGAAAAGCCTCTCACCGTGGGGTGGTGCGGCTGGTGGCTGATGATGGTAAGTGCCTGCTTGGTGATGGAGGGGTGGCTTGCGGAACAAGTTGGAAGGGCTTGAGGCCACGGCAGCTTGTTGGGGATGAGTTTGGAGATTTGCTCCTGTGGCCCCTGGTCCTGGCTCTGCCCGGGCTCCCACCCAGGCGCCAAGCCAGGGGCCAGCACCACACCTGTGTGAGATGGCTGAATATTGGGGGCATCGAGATCCAGGTACCAAAGCCTCGATTTTGCAGTGGGAACTGCAGCTTAGAGTGCATTATATGAGGGTCTGCAGGCTAAAAAGCAGCCAAGGGGCAATTTTATTTTATGCTAGCAGAAATGTAAAGGGAGGAAAAGAAGAGCTGCTCCTTCTGCCTGTCACCCAGATCAGGATCAGGATGGGATGGGACAGGACAGGCATCTCCTGCTCCGCTGCGGCAGGAGCCCAGCACGGCTGCAGCTGAAGGCACAGGAGAAACCCATGGAGATCACCCACAATACACAGCAAGTGCTGGGGGTGGGTTTTATGTTATGAACCATCTCCTTTGTAAAGAGGTAAATTGTTAAAACCAACACATTTCGTGGAGGTGGGGCTTTGAGCAAACTGCCACCAAGGAAGGGGTTTATTACAATGCTGGGAATAAACCCTGGTGGAGCCCTGACAGGAGGAGCCCTGGCCCCGCACAGCCCCGGGATGCCACAGGCAATCGTAAGAAAGTCAGGCAGCTCTTCCAGGGGAGCTGCCCTGCTGCCAGGGGGAGCAGAGCAGAGGAAGCCTCCTATTTTTTAAATTTCAATTATAAAACTTTTTTTTTAAAAAAAAGGAACAAATTTAGAAGGTATTTGTTCCTGCCTGCTCTGGAGCAGGGACAAAGGGAAAGAGCCTTTTCCCATTGCCTTCCCAAAGCATCTTTCCAAATTCATGGGGATCTGAGGCTCTGCAGAGGGGTGTGAGCTGCATCCATGATCCAACTTCAGCAGATGGATGAGCTATGGGAATGACAGTGCTGCCCCACGTTGCCGGAGGTGTCTGTCCAAACTGAGTCTCTCTGCCACTTGTCACCTTCCCGACCAGGGGTTTCCAGCCAAGGAAAGAAAAGTCCAATTTGAGGCAGGAACCTCTGCTGTTAGAAGCTTTTTTGGCAAACTTGTGCTTTATTAGGCTAAAAATAAGCCTAAATCAGACCATTTAATTCCAAGCAGGAATGTGAAGCACGGGGTGGGGTGCAAAAAAGCTTTCCCTGCCCACGTTACAGTTTGTGGTGGCTTCAGGAGCGCTGGGGTTGGGCTGCTCTGGAAATTGTCCCTTTCCCGGGACTCGTCCCCCTGCCCCGGCCAAGCACAGGGGATCCCACAGGCAAAAACCCGGGAATGAAACATGTCAGACCCATGAAGAGGTTGGCCCAGGCTGGCAGTTTGGTGGTGGCATGGAGAAGACACACCATGGGTCTTCACTGTCCCAATCCACACCTCAACGACAGCTCTGCTCTCAGGTACAAAACGCCTCAGCTCAGGGGCATCAGCAGAGCAAAATAACTTTTTCTTCCTTATTTCTGAGCTCAGTCGAAGTCCAGGCAGCTTGCCAAGACTGGGAGATGGTCTCCATCCCATGACGTCCCTCCTGCAAGGTGTGGGGCACCAAAAGACATCACCCATACTCCAAGCACAAGCTTCAGCTGGAAACTGCAGGTTCAGAGCTGCTTCAGCCAAAAGGAGAAGGGATTTAACGGGCTTTTGCTGCCTCTGAACAGCTGGCGAGGCTCACTGCCTCCTGGGGACCCGACCTCCCTGGCACAGCCTCCCTGCAGCAGCAGCCTCCCACCCCAGCTGCCTGCGGGATGCAGCCATCCCCCAGGATGGCCCCGCAGCTGCGACCATCCGTGGGGTCTGGGGACATCGACCAGGCTCTTGCAAAAGTGGGAGGGAAGGACAAGGCAAGACCCCGGTACTGAGAGCAATTAGTGAAGACAAGGTGTCTTTTATAGTTTGCTGGATGCAAAACCACCATCTGTAGATGGTGGGGATGCTGATGGGGATGTAACCATCTCTCTGAAGCCAGGGTGCAAGTCTTTACTGTGTGTCAGACCACAGGGAACTCGCTTGCCTGCAGCGGAACTGATGTTCGCAGCCAAGAGCGTCTGAATGTGCCGTGTGGCTTCAGGACGCTCCTCTCCTTCCCTGCAGGTACCGGTCCCAAGGCTGAGGCGTTCATCATGGCTTGGTGATGCCTCCTGGTACATGTGGACATCCTCCCCCTGGCCCAGCCAGGCCCCCCACTCCCTCCTTCCCCACGTGTCTCCATCCCCCACAGCGCAGGGAAGCCCACGTCACCTCGGAGGCTGTGACGAGACTGCATTGTGGCTGCGGGGCAGGGGACTTGCCTGTCCCCTCTGACAAAGCCACACGTTCCCAAACCCCATGAAGCTCAGCAGGACCCATAACAACTCCTTCCGTGAGCCTGCAGGAACATCCTGGCAGCGTGGGGAGTCAAGCTCCGACTGAATTTTCTCAGCCCAAATAGAGACCATGAATTGCTCCCCGATGTCTCTTTTGAGGACAGTCACCTGGACATACAGGTACAAACTCCCTGAGCTCCCAGAGCTGGGTCGTCGGCCCAAACCTGGTCGTGACCAATTGCACAAACAGCTTAACATCTCCCGGTGTTAATTTTCCTGCTGATTGAATCTCTGCAACGTTAAGCGATTTCCACCAGGCTGTCTGCAAGGGTTGTGTTGCTTAAGATCGGAAGTTAAAAGCACCGGGTAAATGCAAGTCATTATTATTTAACTGGATCAATTTCTATTTTGCATTTTTAATGACAATTCAGTCGCGTCCATTTGTCAGCCAGACTCTGCCCTGCCGATCTCCATTTCAGCAAAACCACAGCCCGCAGGGAGGGCAGCGCTGCATCAGTCTGGGCTTGCCCAGAGCCGCTTCAGCAGCCTTTGAGGAGCGGGGATCAAACGAGGATTAAAAACCACCATGTTGAGGAAGGGGAAGAGGAACCCATCACAAATTGACTTGAAGAGCTTCAGATGGTCTCTCTTTCAAGGTTAAATCTCAGGTGGCATCGATCTGAAATTCTCTTTGTCAGGCTGGGGAGGAAAAAAAAGCATTAAAAAAAACCCCCCAAATGTGAATCCATCCCCAGTGCGACCTTTAATCTGTCAGTGTTGCGAGATCATACAGGTTGCATGAATACTAATAAGCATTTGATATTTGTACAGGCTTTCTTAGGATGAATAATTAAATTGACTTTATCCATTAAACCTTCCCTATTAAGCATTAAATACATGGCTGTTTTAATGGCTGGGGCCATCTTGTCTTCCATATGAGGGGGCTTAATTAGAAATTTTCATGCATCCTGCCGAAGCCTCAGCACCAGCAGCATGGAGCCGAAATCCCCATGTCTTTTTTTTTTAAGCAGCTCAACATGTCTACCTGCTGCAGTCCTGCTGGGGCCCTGGAATAACTCAAGCTCACGCCAGGTGGGTGCTCAATCCTCTTCCAGCAAAAGGGTGTTAATGTAGGCAGCCCCGCTTCTCCCATGAGGGGTTTTAGCCCTTTCCGTGGAGCCAGCCCCAGCGCGAGCTCTCTGCGGAGGCCGGGAGGGTGCAGAGGGGTTGTTCTGGGCTGAGGGACACGCAGCAGCACAGACGTACTCCCTGGTTCGACACCGATGCATGCAGCAATGTCGCCAGGAGGGTTTCATAGCCAGGGCTGTGACCAGGCTGGGCTGCTCCTGGTGCCAGGACCCTTCACTTCGCTCACCTGTAGGTCAGGGTTGGGGTTTTTTTCCAGCTGTGGCCATCAGTCTATTCAGTGAAAAAAATCTGTTTGTGGGGAAAGACAGAAAATGCCAGCAACCCTCATTTTGTCACATCACGGGAAAGAAACAAGATTAATTATTTGAATATTTGATTGAAATCCCCTGGAGCAGCTTATTTTTCATTCCGCTTTGCCCCACTCGGAGGCACAAGCTGCCGAAGGCCCGTGGTGAAGTCTCCAGGGTTTGCCACAGATGCACAAGCAGGGAGAGGCTCTCCCACCCGAGTCATTCCCCGAAAACGCAGCCACCGCCGGGGCGGTTGGCCGACGAGCAGGAGGGTGTCACGTCCGGTGAAGGAAGGAGCTTGCTTCCCCTCTCCTCTTCTCCCCAGAGCATGATTATTGCTCTTATTCCTTACGTCCTTATCGACTCCGATGGCCCTGCTGGGAACCAGCTTCTCCGGTCCTCCTCACCCTCTCCCCCTTCCTGCCTGCATGTTAATTTATTCTGACTGGCTCAGCCCAAGGCACTAATTAATTTTCCTCATTAACAATAAAAAAAGCTCACAAATGGTAACAAGTTCCAATACAAATTAATTCTTCATAGAACACCGGGCATTTCACAGCTCATTGGCAGCAACACCTCCTGTACCCAGCAGTGCTCTGCCTGGCGCAGGGCTGGCAGCCACACGGGCAGGGGGGTGTCAGAGCCGGACCCCAGCCTGCTAAATTACCCAGGGTAACGAGGCGGAGCAGAATACTGAATATTAAAATGTCTCCTTTGGCTTTTTGCCCTGCTTTTCTGCTCTGGGGGGATATTGGTAAAATGTGCTTGGGCTGAGGGTGGAGCGAGTCGCCTCGGGTTCACACCTGGCCTGGGTTACAACACACAGTGTGTGTCCCCGTCCTGGCAAAGCTCCCTCCCCGCTGTGCCCAGGGTGACGGGGACCCTCCTGGTGCAGCCGCGACCCCTTGGGCCTCGTTTCCTGGCTGGCTGGCAGCATTCAGACACGTAACGCAAAAGTTCGCCCCACTTGTCTTCGCCCAATTACCTTCCCACCAAAATAAACCTCTGGGGAAATATATTCAGCAAGAATTACAGCAAGAATATCCTCCTCTGATATGTCGTTTGATGTTATGAGAATATCCTCCTTCCGTGCCATTTGATTTGAGCAGCAGGTGGGAAGAACTCTGAGAACAGAAGTAAAAGGCTGTGAAGACAAAGGGCAGGGAAGCCTCTGCAGCCTCCTCGCAGAGATAAAATGCAGGCAGGGATGAGTCAGGCTGGCAGCGTTGTGCAGTCTAAAAATAAAACCGGTTTATTGCAGATTAATGACACCATAAAATGTATTTCACTGGCCATTTAGCAGGTGTTGATCGTAAATATTTGGGATTAAAAATAAACTTTTCTGCTGTGCCACTGTATTGTCATTTCTGTCTCACCCACCTTCCCCAAGCACCTGCTGGGAGCAATGAATCAGCCCCATGGTTGGTTTAATCATACTCGAAAATGTAACGGTGACAAAGCACCTGCTTTCTGGGTATCTCCCTGCAGCACAGGACTTTGAAGCGCTCTCTCTCCCAGGCAGCAGTGAGCAGCAGCGCCCAGACCTGCCACTCGCATCAAGGGCTCTACTACTGCTATTGAAATTATGCCAAAGGAGCCCAGCGACGAGGTGATGGGCAACAGGCATGGCACGAGATATACACCACCGGCTGTATCGCCCTACGTCATGGGGCCAGTGCCTGACAGCTTTTCCCAGGAAAAGGAGAGCCTTTCCCTGCTCCATGACTCCTGAAGGCTAGCTCAGCCCTCACCCACGCAGGTGAGGAGTCAATCCATATGGAAACAGACGGCAACTCCGAGAGCACCACCACACTCCAGCCTCCCCAGGAGCCCATCGCCCCAGGAGCGAGGCAGCCTGTTCGGCTCTGGGACTCAGGTCAAGGTACATTGGCTTGATTCAGAAGGTCTTAGTGACAGAGCTCCAAGCAATTTGGATTTGTCCAACGCCTGGCTCTTTCTGGGAATGAAGAAAACATAATTCCCTTAGCTGTTTAACATGCCTTGCGCATGGAGGTCAGTGCTAAAGGGACACCAGTGCACTCACTAGCCCAGGAGTCGTTCTTCTGGGGCCAGGACCCGACATGGGCACAGCATCTGCAAGAGATGACAAGTCAGCGAGCAGCAGGCGAGTGCCCTTCCTCCCCGCGAGGATGGCTGCAGCCCCAAACACCCCAGGGAGGCTTCCCGTTGGTCCCTTCACATATCACAGGATCAGGGCAAGTCCGAGAGAAAAGGTTAATGTTTTACATGGTGAAGAGAAATAGCAACATCATTAAATAACACCCATGGAGTTGCCCCGATCCGCAAGTTTTCATTATGCTTGGAAACAAACTCTCTGATGGATCGTTAAGTTTTCCAGCAGGGTAAAAATGCTTCCTTGCTTGGGACTTTATTCTACTCACAGAGATTAAAAATGCAGCTAATTAGAACAAGACTGGCATGCAAGGGAGGAAAGGAAAAAAGGTCTCGTTAGGACTGGGAGGGGACAGAGTCCTTCCACAAGCAGGTACAGATGACTCATGGCTGCTGAATAACCCTGCTGCCTTCTCTCTGTCACGGGGAAGGTCTCCTAGTGCTGATATTAACTCCTCCAGCAGCTGTATATCACTTGCCAGGCAAGAAAAAAGATCCTTAAATTGGCTTTTAGCTAGCTCTGAGGTAGCTGGTAGCCAAGTAAAGTGTTAATTAAACAGCCTTGCTAGCTGCATCGGACAGCTGGTCGAGAACAGTTTTATTCCAGCCCGCACGATAATTTTCAGTTCAAATGAATTATTTTCTCTGAAGCATTTCTGAGGGGCAGTGGAGAAAGGATAAAATTTCAGCCATTCCCTCCCATCCCTCCTGCTTTTCTCCCATTCTTCTCTTGGCCAAATTTGTTTGCTGAATGTTAAAAAAAAAAAAAAACCCTCAAATAAGACCTGAAAAATCGAGTTGAAATGGATATTGACAGAGAATATGTCTATCGGAACACGGAATGTATTTTTCAGCATGAAGTGTAATGGTAGTTTATTTTCAGTCCAATATAAACCATCCCACCCCTTCCAACGGAAGAGGGGGTATCTTGGGGTGTCCCTTTGCCTTAAGGAAAGACACCTGCAATGAATAGTCCACTGTGTGGCACTGTAGAGAGCCAAAGCAGCAAAGCCATCTCCACCAGGTCTGCCAGAAGGGAGATAAAATGGAGCTAGCAGACGAGGACAAGGATGGAGTTGTTGTCCAAGCATCTCTGCTCAGCCCACGCGTGAAAGGTCTCTGGCTCGTTGCAACCACAGCACAGGACACCCAAACAGGCGCCGAGCCGGGGCTTCCTTCATTCCTCCCATCCTTCGCCAGAGGGTCTGGCGGCAATCAAATGCCCCCCAGATTGCTCTCAACGACGGGAGCATCGTCTAGGATGCAGAAAGGAGGCGAAGGGATGAACCACAGCAGATGGTGGCCGAGTCGTCAGGCCTCCGCGGCACCGACATGCACGTGGGCGGCGAAGCTTCCTGGCGTGACCAGCGGCATGACCGTGGCCCAGCCGGGCCAGCACAGTCACATCGTGGCCTCTGTGGGGAAACAGTAAGACCTGGTCAGCAGATTTCAGCGGTTTCAGCTCTGCAGAGCCTCAGCACGTTTACACACAAAATTCACCCCCTCCTTTTAATTAGAGCCAGATAATTAAACCAGCACAGTCCCATTTCCTCCCCTTCCCACAGTATGCACAGCCGCATCCAGACAACGGCGTTATCGAGGCACGGCTTGCTGAATAATCACCTTGCAGCAGGACACGACCGACCCGGCCGGCCTCTCCCTCTCTTCACATCGGTGTGGCTCGCAAGGGAGACCCCAAATACACCATTTCCCACTGATCCCAAATGCTTTTCCTCCCTGGAAAACACCTCGTGGCTCTGGGCCCTCGCCTGGGAGCAGATGGAGCCGCTTCGGCCCGGCCGGCAGCAACATCTAGTGGCCACGGCCTCAGCGCCTGCTACCGGGAGGAGGCCCCAGACCCTTGGCTGAGCTTTAAAAAGAGCTTACTGGGGTTGATATAGGCTAATATTTAAAAAAGAGATAAATCCAGAAAGTTCGGAATATGAGGTGGTACGAAGAACAGACGGGGAGAGCGGCCGGCGGCCCTCAGCCCCGGCCCCTCAGGCCTGGTGGGGCGGCCGTGGGGGTGAGGGGGCTG